>JACEIK010000847.1:143615-213995 GCA_018107945.1 Datura stramonium
CCTATCACCCCCATAATCTGGGTGATCTTCTGGATCTCCTCAATGAACTCGTGTGGGTCCTCATCCATTCTCGACCTAAGGAACTCAAGGAGATTCATCTTGAGGAAATCCCAGACTCTAGCTGCCACTGCGTTCCCATTCTAGGGAACATGAGCCACTGCCTGTTGATTTACCTAAGTGTTCAAACGCTTGTGCCAACATCTGAATGGCTGCCCTAAACTTATCATGGGCAGCCTGCTCAGGCGCGGGATCTGCTGGGGCTGGTGGGACTTGCTGGTGCCATCTCCAATGCCATCCTCATGGCCATTTCCATTTTTGTTTCCATTCCTTCTTCCATTAACTTAGCTTGGAGGCATGATTATGCAAACACGTAAAGCTGGAGTTAGAGGAATAGAGAGAGTTGAACTCATAGAACGAGATAGAATCATGAAAGAAGAGAAGTTTCCTAAAATGTCTTGTATCCTCTTCCTAATATGTGGGGCGCACTTCATACCCATGAAAAAGACTCTACTTAGCGTGGCTTTCAGACACCCTTGGAAACTCTAAACCTTTTCTCCGATACCAAGTTTGTCACAACCCGAACATAGGCCTAAATTTAGATACGGAACCTAGAGTCATAAATGGCTCCAAGTCAATCCATGGAATAAACATGATAACTAAAGGACAACATAAGAAAAATGATAATTGAATTCTTAAATAGTGGAAGTCTGAATAGCAAGACGTCTAGCCAACAGTAATATCATAACACTGAGTCCGAAGCTGAATATACAAATCTATATCTGAAAAAGCTTGTACTAACTGATGAGATGTTAGGACAAGCCCCCAGTTATCTTTAAGTCAGAAACAAACTGACATAACAATACTAAAACATAGATGTCCTCAGAGGATGAGGACTCACCCAAGGCAAGGTCTGAGCTGGAACGAGAGAAGAACTAACGACGCATCTGAGTCTGATCGCTAGGACCTGTATCATGAAATGATACGGTATATAGTATGCAGTCAGTACTTTAAATATAATGAGCATGCAAGGCAAGTAAAATAGGTTGAGTAAGTATAAATTGAAATCATGTACATCATAAATCATAACATCTTAAGATTCTAAGTGTAACGACTGCATGCTAATATTTAAAACCATGAATAGACATAAATTGGATCTCATAACTAAATTGAGTGACCCAAAGCTGAAACTGAGATTCATAAGTAAAAGTTGATAACCTGATCATTGGGTCAAACCTATTGAAAACATAATATCATAACTGATAAACATGCATAACCAAGATCATGAGGAACAATGGGAGACTCGTCATATAACCGATACTATCACGATAGAGCTTACTTGAACCAAACTATTACACTTAAGTGGGTAAAGCTATCCAAAGCCTTGCCAGGGCTAAGGGCGCTACCATGATATTGATATCAAGTAGAAGGCCTATTCGGGGAAGGGGAAGCTCACAAAGGAGGTCCCAAAATAAAATGTAAACTCCTACGTTGGCACATAGTCCTGAGTCCCGGGGTTTTCATGATCCCCTAGCCTACTCGGTGCTAGACACTGCTCCTAAAAACATGCAAGACGCTCTTCATCTTTTTTCAATGAAGCTAAAACCATCATTTTTTAAAAAGCTGATAATGTAATTACATGCATACTCCAAAATCTGAATACGAGAATCTTGGCTCCAAGCTTACCATATGCTAAATATGGGAGTATAGACTCTAAAACCATATGGTAAGCTGATTTATAGAACTGAACTGAATCATAAAATCATGCTAATCTGAGTGGGATTACCAAAATATTAATATCATGCATACTTGAAATAGACTTAGCTAGTCAAAATCATACATTCATATATGGATAATTTGTAAACATACATACATGCTAGATGTTTCATCATACTTGAAATCATCAATCATAGACTAACTTTTTCATGAATTTGCATAATTGGGGATAATATTCTAAAAATTGAAAAACATGAATTTGTAATTAATTATTACATAAAATCTACCCATGAATCTCAAAACATGCCTTGAAACATGAAGGGAATTGACCCATAGATAAATCATGGAGAATTTCATAAATTTGGGTTAAAACCCCATAGGATAATAAACTTGATTTAAGACTTTAATTCATGAACTTGAGGAGTAATATGGGCATGAGAGTGAAAGGTAACTCTCATTCATAGCCATACATACCAGGGTAAATTGATTCTCAACTTGATTTTGAAAGCTCAATAGATTTGGAGGAGAATTGGAGGATTCTAAGCTTGATCTTCAATGAAAAACCTATAAACTTGCATGCATGGAAGTTGAATGAATTAGAATGGGTTAAACTCCCTTAATACACCTCTTTTAGAGTTTAAAACGATGTAGTATAGGAGTTAAAAGCATGGGAGATTACAAAATTGCCCTTGAGAATCAGGTAGAATCTTCACAACTGGGCACCCCGACGGTACCCGTGATGGGCTGTCACACTCCCGATGGTCCATCATTCATGCCGTCACCATAAGCTATTGAAGTCAGCCACAATGTCTTTTTTGACAGTACAAGTGACAATCCATCATGACTCCGATGATTTGTTAGTTCTGCCGTCACCCCAAAGTCCAGAAAATTTTCCTTCAACGGCTCAACCGATGGTCTTTCACTTCTCTGATGGCCGTCACTAGTGCCATTAGGTCCATGACAAGCCTTCAGCCATGTCGTCAAACCTGAATATCACCAGTGACGGTTTGTCGCCTTTCTTACGACCGTCACTTATGCCGTCAGTGGCATGATAGTTCGTCAGTAACACCGTCACTCCCTACACTAGACCTGCAATTTCTGTTATTTTCCTTCATCAAGCTATTCCGAGGTCTGAGGTGTTACACCTTTGAAGTTCAAGACACATTTTCTCAATGTATCTTCCAAAATTTGAATCATACTCTTTCCCTGGCCATCAATTTGACGATGAAAAGAGGTGCTGAGATTAGCTTTGGTACCTAATCCTTTACGGAAGGATTTTTAAAAGTTCATTGAGAATTGAGCACCTCAATTAAATATAATATACAACAAGGTCCCATGGAATCTACAAATCTCCTAAATATACAACTTAGCATAATCTTTTATTGTATCGGTGGTATAATGGGCAAAAAGTGTGTTGACTTAGTTAATGGGTCTATGATCACCCAAATCAAATCACGGTTCTGAAATAAGTAAGGCAAACCTTCATGAAGTTTATATTTATCATCTCCTATTTCCACTTAAGAATTTTTTTACTTTGCGCCAACCTAATGGGCCTCTGATGCTCAGCCTTTACTTGTTGGTAGTTTGGATACTCAGCCATGAAATCCGCTGCATTCTTCCACTATTATACCTTTTTAAGTTCATGATACATCTTTCTACAACCTGGATGGATGGAATATCTCAACAGTGTGCCTCTGCCATAATTCTTTCTCGGAGCTCATCTACATTTGGGATACATAACCTACTTTGGTACCTCAAAGTACCATCTTCCCCTTGTTCAAAAGTTGTTGTCTTATGCTTGTGAACTCCTTCCTTTAACCGGAGTAAGAAGGGATCACTAAATTATTGCTCTTTCATTTCTGCTACTAGGGATGACTTGACCCTATTCGTTATTACCACACAACCATCCTTAGAGTCTAAGAGTCGGACCCCTAGGCTTGAAAATCGATGGATATATTTGGTACTCTCCCTCTTATCTTCTTCTACATGAGCCAAACTTCTTATGGACAATTGACTAAGATCATCATACACCACATTAGCTTTCCATAAGTGATTGAGAATATCGACATCATAATCTTTGTGTAACTAAATCCATCTCCTCTATTTGAGGTTCAACTCCCTCTGCTTCAAAATATATTGGGCACGTTGATGATTTGTGAAGATTTCAATGTGAACCCCATAAAGATAGTGAATCAGAATCTTATGTGCGAACATCATAATAACTAATTCTAAATCATGGGTCAAATAGTTCTTTTCATGATTATTAAGATATCTGGTAGCATGTGCTACTACTTTTCCATGCTGCATCAGGACATATTGGAGACCAATTCCTGAAGCATCATAATACACTATGAAGCCATCAGTTTCCAATGGTAGGGTTAATATTGGTCATTAGTGAACTTAATCTTCACCTCATGGAAAATTTTCTCGCATGAGTTTGGCAACTAGAATTTGGTCTTTGTCTAGGTTAATCTGGTTAATGGAGTAGAAATAGAAGAGAATCCCTCTACAAAGCTCCTATAATATTCGACTAAACCTATAAAACTTTGATTTTCCATTGGAGTTGTGGGCCTCAACTAATTCTTTATAGCTTCAATCATATAAGAATCTACCTTGATACCCTCATGGAAAACCACATAGACTAATAATGTCACTAATTTTAGCAAAAAATTACATTTTGAAAACTTATCAAATAGTTTATGATCTCGAAGCATTTGCAAAACTATTTTGAGGTGATCTGCGTGCTCACTCTCACTCTTCGAATACACAAATATGTCATTAATTAATACAATCGTAAACATATCTAGATAAGGCTCGAAGACTCTATTCATCAAGTCCATGAAAGATGCTAAAGTGTTCGTCAACCCAAAAGACATCACGAGAAATTCAAAGTTCCCATATTGGGTTGTGAAAGTAGTCTTCGAAATTTCTCTCTTTAACTTTCAATTGATAGTACCCTGGCCTGAGATCAATCGTGGAAAAACACTTAGAATCCTAAACTTGGTCGGATAAGTTATCACTTCTTGGAAATGGATACTTATTATAGATCATGGATTTGTTAAAATGACAACAATCAATCCACATCCTCAATGACCATCCTTCTTTCGGCTAAATAAGACCGGTATGCACCAAGGTGCGACACTTGCTCTATTAAATCCTTTATCAATAAAATGCTTAATTTTTCAACTCTAATAGATTCATCATATATGGATAAGTAGATATTAACTTAGTGTTGGGAAGTACATAAATTGCAAAGTCAATATCCCTATTGGGATGACCTCCAGGAAGTTCATCTGGAACACCTCTAGATATTTATTCACACTTGGCATGGATTGAGGAGTTCTTGGTGTTCGTATCTATAAAAATAATCATGTGATAAGTTTATCCTTTAGAAACTAAATGACTTTCCTTAAGAAATAAACCTACCCATAGGTACAACCATGTCGCCCTTCCATTTAGGACATGTTCATTAGGAAACTGGAACTTCATAACTTTGGTATGATAGTCAAGTGTACCATAACATGATGACAACCATTCCATTCCCATAATGACATTGAATTTCACCATTTCTAAATCCACTAAGTCAGCTATAGAATCTCAGTGACACACAATAATAGTACAACCTCTTAAACTCTCTAACTATAACTGACTCACCAATTGGATTAGTGTAACACCTCATACCCTTAGAAAGGTTTCTTGACCTTAGTACGTGACCCTTATGTGTAATATGAGTGCATATGAAGTATGAATGTAACACCCCGGAAGACCTAGAGATCAGACCCCGATGTTAGAAGAAGCTCAGCAGAAAAGTCAACAGAAATTTGCTTCCAAAACGAGTTAGGGAACGACTCGTTATATCGGTCGTTGGGTGGTGGCATTAGTTATGAAGTCAGTGTAGTTGATGTAAGGATGTGACGATTCGTTAGGTAAGGCAACGACTCATCAATTCAGTTGTTAGAGGGGAAAAGCTGTGACTTTAGATAAATTTCTAGTATACTTTACGAGTGGATATAACAACTCGTTACATTGGTCGTGATATGAAGAATGATAAAATTTTATGGATCTCCAGTGTACCTAATGGGCGAGACGATGAGTCGTTGGTTGTGACGACTACTCGTTGCGTGAGTCATGACCTCAGAATCAGGGAAAATTCCAGTTTTCTTCAGGGACATTTTTGTAAAATCCTATGCTTATAACTTTGAAGTGACGTCGTTTTGGGTTCCTGGAGGGACGGTTTTAAGGGGAATATCTATCCTAACCCCTCATTGAATCCAAAAACTCAAAAAAATCCTTCTTCCTCTTCTCTTTCAAAACTCAAGAACACCTAGGGTTTCTTGAACGACTTCAAGATTCAAGTTCTAGAGGGATATTTCATCAATATAGGTATGTGGGACTTCAAAGAGGATCTCTGTTCGCGGCTTTTGCAACTACACGCAAGTGCACGTGGTCGAACAAGTAGTAAAATAGATTAAGTAAGCCAAGTATCGATCCCACAGGGACTGAACTAAGGTAATAATCAACTTAAGTGTTAATGAACTATATCTTTAAGAATGCAGACAAAAATTTTAATAAGATTTTGAGAGTTTAGTTTCCTAATTTATACGAATCTAAGACAAAATTATAAAGTGAGTCTGAACTATAGTAATGAGCATGTTGAGGCTAAAACGAACATGCATGGAAGTAATTTATCGATACAATTCAGTTAATCTTTCCTTCGGTTGCTAGTCAGGAATTATTGCCTATGGATTGAAACTTTCTTATCCTACCCAACTTAAGAATCATGAACCTTCAATCTACATTTCTGTGATAAAAGAATTTCATGTTCTAGCAATACAAAGCGGAATTCCTTAATTGACTAATAAGACTTTCAGGATATTTCTATGCAGATAGCAAAGCAATTCTCAATTTTCCAAACTAAGAAGAGATCATATGGTAACAATTCACAACTTTCCAATTTCTTTTCTTTTCAAAATAAAAATTGGCTTTTTTAGATATACATTAACATTGGCCAAACATTAATGCGGTAAGAACAAGAATTGATAGAACAACCATTGAAGAAAAGATGAAAAACCAAAATGATCAACAATTACATTCCACTACAATTGTTCTTAGCCTCGGCAAAGGAAGTGAATTTGTAATCATTTGTGGATTAAACATCATCAAATAGTATAAATCATACAAACAATTGAGATAAAGAGAAAGAGATGAGAAGAACCTAGGATTTTCGTCCCCTCAGCTTTTTTGTAACTTACGTTCTTGCTCAACCAAGTCGGAATGTTTAAAAATAAACCTAAGTGTGTTATTTATGCGGTGAAATTTTCTCGGAATAACAAGCAACGTGGCACGAGTGTATCGCGAGCACCTCCTCCGTGCCACGGGAATTTCTTGGGACCCTCTGCAGGTGGGTTTCGAAATTTCTCCTTGGCGTGCCACACGGCTTGCATCGCGCGGAGCACGGCCAACGTGTCACGGTCTGTCCTTGAACCCTCCTTACTGGAAATTGATGTCCCGGGTAAATATACGCAACGTGCCACGGCATGCGTAGGTGCCTCCGTGTCACGGAGGTAGCGAGCTTCCTTTGGAAATGGCCAAAATAATTTCACAGGCGAGAATGCCTCCGCGATGCTTGTGACACGGCTCCATCGTGGACCCTTAGCCCTCTTTGCTCTTCCTTGACCTTTTCCCTTCACTTGCTTCCAAGTCCATTCCCGATCTTTACCAACGTATCTTAGCTTCCCAAAATTCCATTTTCTGCCAAACAACACTAATCATGTTGGTTAGTATAAATTCATATTTTAACTATAAATCACATGAGAATGCACAAATAACAATAGATAAACAAGATGAAATGAATCATTTGAGTATCACTTGGGCATATAATTTTGCCCAAGATCAATCTCCTTTCATCCTTGTGCCCCAGGATTTACATAAAAACCCTAGTCATTTAATTCTAACAAGAATTTATGTCTTGAGGTTTCAATCAAGCATGATTTCTCATATGTTTTCATAAATTTTCAGACCCTCATGATAAGTAGCAATGTATATTATGAAATCATTATTAAATTCATGATTTTGGCATAAGAAATGGTAGTAGCATGTTTTCAATAATTTTCCTATGCATTAGCATTATTTTCAAGCTAGGATTCATATGAAGTATGCACGTACTTATTTTTCACATTGATTTTCTATACATGTTTAAAATGATTTGATCCACGAGATTGTATGGATATAGAATCCATGATTTACATCATGTTCTTGGGTCATGATTCCATGATTTGAGTAAGAAAGGTTTGCTATAATCTCCACAGACTCTCGAGGCTTCGATTAGGTAGTTAGTCTGGTCCTTTCATAGATTAGGGTGGAACTTGCATGACTTGGATTCAAATAGAAATGTTATCTTCATATGTGAAGTTTCGGCAGTGATGATTGATTGATATAGATCCTTGAGTAGGAGTTAATGTCACAGTATATTCGGTCTTAAAGTCTCGAGTCCATGCTCAAACATGTAGAGTCCTTCAAAAATGTACATTTATCGGTGTTGGGATTTTTCCACGTTGTTAGTATGAGTAGTTTTTCATAGTCAAGTTATGCTAGTCCGAGTTTGATCAAAATACTATCCTACTCGAAATTTTAGAAATGTTAGTTGAACAGTTTGACTACAGTCTTTTCTAGAGTGTTAGTTGTGCACTCCCGGTTATCGAGAATCGGGCTCAGAATTTATTTTATTTTTCCGTTAGGTGGTTATGAAATTCTAGTTATATAGCTACGACCAGCCCCGGGACCCAAGTTCGGTTATTAGTTGTTCTTTAGACGGTTACGCTACGATAGCGGCTACATTCGGTCTTAGAACTCGGTTTCATCTGGTCATATAAGACGCTCGGGGAACTCGCAGTCGGTATCCACAGGTGGTATAGTCTTAGGCCCCGGTATAGAGCTATCCTCTTGTCGGTAGTAGTAGTAATAGGATTATCTAGTGGTAGTAAGACTTAACAGAAAATTCGGGGTTCCCAGGCACCAGGTTCCCGGGGCTACGTTGCCATCATAGGTTTATTTACTTGGCTAACGGTCCCCTTTGGCAGAGTGATTTTTACAGTCCATGCCTTTATACCCTAGCAAGGTATGTGGGTCCCTCACCCAGAGCGAAGTGTGTACATCGAGACTCCACGTCTAGCTCACGTGGTTATATGTCGGTTATAGCCTCTCGCACTAGTCAATACGATTTACTCTCGAGATTCTTCAATCCCGAGATCGATTAGTGCAATATCTTAGACTCAATATTTCAGAGATAGGACATGTTTATGACCAAAAGCCGAGGTCATTTTTTACCATATTAGTTTATATCGGTTGATTCGGTGTTCGAAGGCATTTTAGATTTGGTCATTGCATGTCATTACAACTCGGTTAGGCATTACTTTATGACATTACGGTCGATTATGTATTACTCTATGTCATTGTAATCCCGATTATGCATTATTGTATATTATTACAGTTTAGTTATTATTACTTTATGTTACATTTCTTTTCCCACTTACTCCATACATTCAAAGTACTAACGCATACTTTCTATGTTGTATCGTATTATGTTGATTGTAAGGTTCTCGATCTCGGTATAGTTAGTAGACGTACTCCCCGGAAGTTACAGTGGTGAGTCTCGTCTTTCAAGGATGATGTTGATTTAACGGTTCTTTCGCTCGATTATGTAGAGTTATTGTGGGGCTTATCCCAACAACTCATCGGATCTAGGTGGCTTTCGAGATGTAGACTTGATTTGATTTTCGGATATTTTAACTATCAATTTTCGGTTTTTAATTTTTTAAAAATACCATATTTATATTATCTTAAATTTTGATTATTGCATGGTTACTCGAGTATAAAATTATGATAGACCCATGGTTAACTTAGGGTCACTTGTGAGGCTTCCAAGTACCATGTTATGCCAGTGTAGGCTCGGGCGTGACAAACATGGTATCGAGCACTAGGTTAAGAGTATCCTCAGCAAGTCTTAAAGTCGCATCAAGTAAGTCCTTTTCATGGGTGTGAAGCACGTCACGCTTATGAAGAGGAGGCTACGAGATGTTATTAGGAAAAAATTCCTTTTATTCATATTCCTATCGTGCGTAGAGTGTAAACTTTAAGGTCTCTCTTCTAATTCGGTAGCAACGCGTTGCGAGATAATGTCTCCCGAAGGGGTGTTAATAGAGGGAAGAATAGCGGGGAATCCATCGGTCCCACAAACCCCAGTAAGACCCTCTTAGTGGGCGGTGATGGATGCGAGCTCGAAGCCCTAAGAGTGTTAATACGGGGCACGGCCCTCCCGAGGTTAACAGCGACGATCACACACCTGCAAATCCCTAGAAGAGATAATAGATGCCGGGGATCGAAACTTCTTAGAAAGGAATTCATGAGTTTTATGGTACGTAAGCGAGATGGAAGGATCAAGGGGAGAAGAAAAGGAAGCAAGAGAGAAAGGACAAGGGACATAAGGTATCCCCAACAGAGGATGAGTGGTAGACCTCGTTCTAGTCTCGTCGAGAGATTATCATCGGCACTATTATTAGCCATTGCTCTAACAAACCCCAAGTAAGGAAGTACATACCCAACTTGCGAGAAGCGTAGAAGAAACATTTTAGGAGAATGCAAGGCTAGCTCAATGGTTGCTTTTGGTGCGGCAAATCGATCATAAATTCGGGGAGTGCCCATGACAAACGGGGTGAGGTAGAGCTCGGCTAACTCTTACGCGGCCCAATGAGTCACCCAACTTGCGAGACATGTGGAAGGAGCCACCCAGAAAAATGTTTGTTTGGTAGGGAAGGATGTTTTGGATGTGGTCGATCGGGCCATAGAATAAAGAATTTCCCTATAGAGGAACATGGGAGGACTCCACCTACCATTCGAGTAACTATAGAAACTTGCTCATCTCGTGAGCACAACATCCCTACGGATAGTAGACGGTTAAGAGTATATAGTAGCGGTATGTTAAGATACTTCTCTTCAGATCCTTTCATGTTTTAGGCTTAGGAGCCACGGTATAAGGTATGAGATACCATTTAGCATGTTAGTATAAGAATTGTCTCATGACTAGTATGAAATGGTTATAAGTATGAAGCCTTCGGTAATAGCTTAGAGGTGAATAAGAAGTCAAGAGTTAGTGATGTTAGCCTAGCAAGAAAGGATCTAAAATCTGAGAATGATGACTTTAAGCTAAGGGGGATAGTGAATATGTGAAATAAGTTGGACCTTGAACGCTCGTAAGAAGTTCCGGCTTTAGTAGTTGTAGTATGTATCGACCTCTCAGGGTTCGGATAATTTCCCTTGTATTTCGGTTGAAGTTAAAGTGTGTCCATTTCCTATGCAGTTCGGTATAGAGGTAACCTTTTCAAAAGCATTGATGCCCAGTCTTGTTCTATGAGTCCTTTATTCTTATTTCCATGTTATGAATCGGTTATGTGTGTTAATTCGTGTTTCGGTGTAGTCGGCTGAGCTCGGTCGATACAGAAATTTCTTAGTAAGTTCGGTAGAACCAACCGGCTCATTTATATGCTCGGTGTTAGATGTCGGGAATGACTCATGCTTATGAACTCCTTAACCTCAGTCAAATTATATATTACGAATCCTAGCTTAGTATCGGGAATTGATTTGAGAATGAAGAATGTGTGTAGCAGGTTACATCAGGAATAAAGGGAAGAATTCTTTTCGGTGTTTTGTATAGTTCTATGTTGGTTTCATGTTCTTCGGCTTCTGTTTATATATGGTATGCATGTTAGATGCGTATATTCGAATTTAGTGTATAGGGTTGGTTGGTCAGATACTCGTTGGTGTTTAAATTGTGATTGATTAATATCTTGATATCGGTTTCATCTCTATCCTTTCGGTATGTTCAGCCAACACTCGGACGAATGTTACCAACGAGAGAATATTGTAACACACCGGAAGACCTAGAATCGAGACCCGGAGTTAGAAGAAGCTCAGCGAAAAGTCGGCGAGAAATTTGCTTAAAAAGCAGTCGAGGAACGACTCGTTATGTCGATCATTGGGTGGTGGCATTAGTTATGAAGTTAGTGTAGTTGATGAAAGGATGTGAAGAGTCGTTAGGTGAGGCAACGACTCGTCAAGTCGATCGTTAGAGGAGAAGGCTGTGACTTTAGAGAAATTTCTAGTGTATGATGAGTGGATGTAATGAGTCGTAGGATGCATTAACGACTCGTTACATTGGTCGTGAGTACGAAGAATGATAAAATTTTTGGATCTCCCGGTGTATCTAACGGGCGGGACGACGAGTCGTTGGTTGTGACGACGACTCTTTGCGTGAGTCGTGACCACGGAGTCGGGGAAAAATTCTAGTTTTCTTCGAGGGACATTTTTGTAAACTCCTATGCTTCTAACTCCAAAGTGACATCGTTTTGGGTTCTTGGAGGGGCCCGGTTTTAAAGGGAACATCTATCCTAACCCCTCATTGAATCCAAAAACTCACAAAAAATCCTTCTTCCTCTTCTTTTTTGAAACTTCGAGAACACTAGGGTTTCTTCAACAACTTCAAGATTCAAGTTCTAGAGGGTATTTCATCCAAGCTAGGTATGTGAGACTTCAACAAGGATTCCCTTTCATCCTTGTGTCTTGGGATTACATAAAAACTTAGTGATTAATTCCTAGCAATTTATGTCTTGAGTATTCAATCGGCATGATTTCCCATATGTTTTCAATAATTTTAGACCCTCGTGATAAGTAGCAATGTATATTATGAAATCATTATTAAATTCATGATTTTGGCATAAGAAACGGTAGTAGAATGTTTTCTAGAATTTTCCTATGCATTAGCATTATTTTCAAGCTAGTATTCTTAAGAAGTATACACATGCTTATTTTTTACCATGATTTTTCTAGCATGTTTAAAGAATGATTTGAATCCACACGAGATTGTATGATATAGAATCCATGATTTACATCGTGTTCTTGGCTCATGATTCCATGATTTGAATAAGAAAAGATATGTCTATAATCTCCCTAGACTCTACGGGCTTTAGATTAGCTTAAAGTTAGTCTGGTCCTTATCATAGATTAGGATTGGAACTTGCATGACTTAGTTCCAATAGAAATGTTATGTTCGTATGTGAAGTTTGGTGAGTGATGATTGATTGATATAGATCCTTGAGTAAGAATTAATGTCTGGTATATTCGGTCTCAAAGTCTCGATCCATACTCAAAACATTGCCAAGTCCTTCAAAAAGGTACATTATCGTGTTGTGATTTTTCCACGTTGTTAATGTCGGTAGTTTTTCATAGTAGTTTTGCTAGTCCGGTTTGATCAAAATACTATCCTACTCGGAAATTTCAGAAATGTCGGGTGATCGGTTTGACTCCGAGTCTTTTCAGGAGGTGTAGTGGTGCCTCCTAGTTATCGGAATCGGTAGTGGTGCCTCCTAGTTATAGAATCAGACTCGAATTTATTTTATTTGGTCCATTAGGCGGTCATGACATTCCAGTTATTGCTCTAACGGACCCGGGAGCCCTAGTTCGGTTATCGGTTGTTCTTTGAGGCGGTTACAATGCTTCACAGTAGCGGCTTTGTCCAGGTCTTAGAACTTAGTTTCAAATACGGGTCTATAAGAAGCTCGGGGAACTCTCAGAGTTAGTATCCCTCGAGTCGGTTATGGTCTTGGACCCCAGGTATCCAAACTGTCAGCTTGTCGATAGTTGTAGTAGTAGTAATAGGATTATCTAGTGGTAGTAAGACTTAGCAGGAAGAGCAGGGGGTTCTAGAAGCCATAGGGTTCCCGAACTCGTTGCCCACTTAGTAGGTTTTATTTACTTGGCCTAACGGCCACCTCTTGTGATGATATTCAGAGTCCACGCCTTTATACCCTAGCAAGGTATATTTGTTCCTAGACGGGGTGTGTACATCGAACTCACGTCTAGCTCAAGTGGTTATATATCGGTTATAGACTCTTCCACTAGTCGGTCACAGGTTTACTCTCGGATTCTTCGGTCTAGATCAGATTCAGTGCAATATCTCGAGACTTAGTATTTCAGACATAGGACATGTTTATGACCACCAACGGGGTCATTTTGATCATATTAGTTTTATATCGGGTTATTCGGTGTTGAGAATTTTCCATTTGTCATTGCATGCCATTAATCTCAGTTAGGCATTACTTTATTAAATTATAGTCGATTATGTATTCCTACATGTCATTGTAGTCCGATTATGCATTATTGTATATTGCACGGTTCAGTTATTTATTACTTTATGTTACATTTTCTTTTCTCACTTACTCGGTACATTTAATGTATTGATGGCATACTTTCTATGTTGTATCGTATTATGATACGGTTTGCGGGTTCTCGGTCTCGGTACGAGTTAGTAGACATACTCCTTGGTTACCGGCTAGTGAGTCCTCATCTTTCGGAGACGTGTTGATTTATGCGTTTTTTGCTCGGTCCATACCTTAGAGTTAGGCGCCAGGGCTTGTCCCAACAACTCATCGAGATCTAAGATGGCTTTGGTCTTAGACTTGATTTCACATTTTCGAGATATTTTATCTATTTTCGGTTTTGAATTTTTTCATAAATACCATATTTATATTATCTCAAATTTTCGCTTTGCATGATTTTCAGTACAAGTGTATGATAGACCGGGGGGTTGACTTAGGGTCACTTGTGACTTCAGAGTCTGCGTGTTATGTACAAGGTGTAGGCTCGGGCGTGACAATGAAGCCTTTGTCCAAGTATGGAAGCTGTCGGGAAGTTATTGAATAAAAGTGTGAAATTCTGAAAAAGGGGGCAATATCTCGATTCTAGTAGATGACATACGGATCGCGAAAGATATTATGAAAACTATGTCGAGGTATTTAAGGATATATGTAACATTTTACACGTATATGGGATTTATGAAGCTTAAGTAGCCATAAGTAAAGGGAAGTTGATGATTCTATAGGCGTACCTAGTCATTGCAAGTGTAAAAAACCCAAAAATATTAAATTCTTGGATAAGGGATATGTCACACCTTTCCTTAAGAGTTGTAACTAGCGCCTAATAATGCCACATCTTTTGGACCACCTGGCGGAATGCTTGGACATATACACCTCCAGTGCTTATCAACAACAGAAAATCGAAACAAACAAGTATATCTTGGCTTAAATAAGCCCTTGCGGCAAGACCGCAATACAAACACACAACGGGTATTCAGGCGGCCTAACGGTTCATACTAACAATAACATCCTATGCGGGTAGGTAAGATCACATATTTGTATAATATTTCAAATTCCTTTACGAGTGATGAAACCACCATAGTTTCTAAGATTAAATAAAGCTAGGCAAACACGTGTATACGGGGGGCATTAAGGCCGTAAAATTGTTGATATAAAGCAATAAGGCCAACATGGCCAAAAGTGTAATTCTATAAATTCCATAACCTACAAGCCTACAGAGTATAAACTTGTCTAGGACAAGGACCCAAACTACACATAAAGCGTACAAGAAAAGACAGACAAACCTTTTAAGTATGGCAACCCAAGAAGAAAGGAGTTGGCCACTCTACTGAATTTGAATTGCTCTATTGAGAAGGTCTCTGTACCTGCGAGAACATGTAGGCAAGAGTGCAGCAACCTCATTCTTGGGGCCTTAGTGTAGTAATACAGAAGTATGAAATAATAATAGTGGAATTAAAGGCGATAGAAGAAACTAAAAGTAATCGGTATACGAGTCGGAGGATAACCTAAAGATCATTAATTTATACTTTAAGCTAAAGAAATAATCAAACAAGAACCTAACTTGGTCCCCATAAGACTATTATGGTAAAATAATAAATAATAACTTATACGAGTCCCCATAAGCCTCAGGCAGTACACCTCAATCTATATATCTCTCACGGTAACATTGTAGCCCCATATACAATTTATACTTGTATCTTGAGCACATTTTATTTTGTATCTATATCTTGAGCCTTCTAGGTTCCTCTACAATGCATTTTGAGCCTTACGGGTTTTTGTAACTATATCTTAAGCCTTTTGGGATCCTGTAACTATATCTTGAGCCTTTTGGGCTCCCTGTGCTTCCCCCAACTTCCGAGCATAAAAGATTCTGCGAGGGTCAGTAATGCCAACTTAGGCATAAGAAAATACATAAGTGAATAGACTTTAATATGGCTCTCTGAGGCTTTAGTATTGTCTTTCTAGACATTATGTCGCCACGTGGTGTAGTATATCCCCGAGAGCCGGTACATTGTCACTTTTCCACTTTGGTAACTTGTATAACATCCCACGGGCGTAACCCATGTTTCCATAGGCTAATCGAGACGATCACGAGGATAATATAGGATCGAGTAGCATAGTAAAAGATAGTGTGGCTTTGAGCGACTTGTACGATAATCTATCATTAGGCCATCACAATATAAGATCACTAACAATTAAGCATCTGTAGGTATCCATCGAGTCTGCGAAATAACCACTATAACTAATACACCAAATGTAATCAAAATGATACTAACCATAGTTGTTATGAAGGGATAACAATACCTAGTAGCTGTAAGCAAGTAATGCAACTATAGGCGACCAATCTATGAGGTTTCTATGCCTAATCTAATTACAAGGTTGCTAATAATAAAATAGAATGCTAAGATGCTAACCATTATAGCCTTATATGCAACTATAACATAAAGGTAGTCATAGGTATCAATATATGCTCATCATAAAGTGCTCTATAGGTAAAGATATATTAATAACAAAGGCGACAATGGATATAGGCATCTGTCCCTTATGATTTCTATGACAACTAGTTAGTGGGCCGCTAGCATCAAAATATAACTTAGACGAGTGTTTCTTTTCCACCCCATGCAAGTGTACGTGGTCATTTAAGTAATATTGACTAGTTAGTTCGGATGCTCGTACCCTGGACTTGATGTTTTTAGCAATTATCAAATCAAATCTAATACCATAGAATTTAGAAAAGTTGTTTAAGTAACCAAAGAGTTGTTGAATTTTGATTATTTTATATCTAATAAATAAAAACAAGAAAGCAAGTAATGGTTTGTGATCGGGAATTAGAGATATCCCATGGATTACGACTCTAATTCACAATTATGTAAAGAATCTTAATTTATCAACTTATTTGTTTATCTAGTTATTGATTTATGGGGCTAATGACATGATTATGATCTTTCAAACCTCTAATCATCTATCAAAATTAATCCCACAACTACATCATTGGGTGAAATGTTGTAAACCAATCCGAACACATTTATGTCTTCTTGCATTATAGCTTAGTAAGGTAATTTTAGGTATATTTCTATTCTTGCATCAAATCAACCCTTTATTTTGGTAAAGAAAAGATCTTAGACCCTATATTCTTCTTTCTAATTCATGATCCATCTTACAAATTCAGAATGAGAATAAAGATGTATTTTAATGGCTAGTGAAATATTAAAATAGTAATCACAAAAATATGAACAACCAATATGATAAAAAGCGTTTTGTCAAATCAATTATCTACTAAACAATATGCTTCTAGCCATAACCCCAAAACAAGGGTATGTAGCTACTTATGTTCTAATAGAGAATTGCAAGAATTGATATTGTTCATGCAAAATTAAAAAGAATAAAAAGGTATAAAAGTAAGAACCTAATGTTGTGTTCTTCTCTCCTTGTATGTCTTTCTAAATAATGATCGGCTCTCTTCTAGATGCGCACAAGTTATATTTATAGTAGAATTAAATTTTTCTTTCTGGTTGGACTTGGATTTGACCGGGAAAATTTTGGACATATCCTCCTACTCCCGTCGCGCCTCTCATTACGTAAGTCTTTCTCACTTAACCACGAGCCTACAACGAACTTGAGCCGAGTTTACATCCATTTTAAGTTTGGATCTCTCCATGTATCGGGCCTCATCGCGGTCCTAGCTTAGGTATGTAGAGCCCATAGCATGGTTTATCCAATGTCATGTTCTTTTGAAGTTTCACAAGTATGCGACACGGCTCAAACCTCTTCCTCTTTTTCTATGTACGGGCCTCTATTTTATCAATGGAGGAAGTATATTTCCAGATTTTCCATTTCAACTTTATTCCCCAGCCATCACAATGGAATAACTTAGCTACACCAATCTCTAAGACGAACTTGTTTGTAGCTTTAATTTGAATTTGGATGTTGTTTCCTCCTTGATTTCCTTTCAAAATCTCCCCAAAATCCTTAGTGGAAAGAGGGAGGACGAGATTCTTAAGGTTTTGGAAATTCTTATGAGCCAAATGATGAAATTTGGGCAAAAATGAGTTAAAGCAGAGTACTTGAAATCAACCCTACCAGACTTGGCCCGTGACCCATATCTCCTACATAGTTTGTAGTAAAATGCTCATAACTTTTTACTTCGATATCGAGTGCCAGACTTGTTTGCCGATTTTTGTTTTTCAACTTGCTCAACTTCCAGAATTTTAGCATTATGATCATTGGAAGTTATTTGAATACCTCATAAAACATTCTTCTTCAGTCTTAGAACTGCGCCCATATCTCGAACGTATGAGTTTATTTCTTAAATTATATAGGGTGTTAGATCCTTCCCCCTTAGAAACATTCATCATCGAATGTTATAACACATATGAAGTAAAGTCGTAGTAGTAGCCAATAAATTTTAGTAGAGTCTCAACTCTATAATATGGACTATCTATAAACTGAAATGCAGAGAAAAGTCCGACTAGACATCTCACAAGAATACACAAATAGCTAAACGATATAGCTTCACAACAATAATGCGAGCAAAATACAACTACAATAATAAGTAATAATACAAAGACTGAATAGGTATCTAACCTCATTTATGTATTAATCCAGAAGTGATATGTTATCACACAGGGTCTTAAACAAGTGAGGATATCGACGGTGTTAGTAAATCTGCCATTGTTTGTTGAATTATACTAGTTGGACAACGATAGTGAAACTGAAAGAGATATATTACCTCGAAGATCAAACTCATTATTGGATTTGATTCTTCATTTGGAGTAGAAAGTTGGGTTCTTGCATACATGTTAAGCATCGTTAGATGGATCACATTGCAAAAAACTTTGGACTATGAAAAAAGGTCGATAAAGAGTCATTGTCCTAAATTCAAATCTTATAGAGTATTGGATAGTCATATTAGATATCATCCGATGATAACAATTGAAAGTTTTGGATCACGTAGATTCATTTTGCTCCTAAACACCACGTCTGAGAGCGGTTATATTTTTGGAGTGCATTGAAGCTGTTGAACCAAGTTTCATACACAACTTCACCCCAATATAAATTAACTCTAGCCATTTTGATCATCTTTTTGTGTAAGTTGAAATCAAGTGAATTATTTTTTATACTATGAATACAAACTATAATGTGAATGATTTTAGAAGAACAGCCCATGAAGAATCTACTTATCAGAGAAAGCTTTACCAATTTTGAAAAAAAATTGAGCAACAATTCGCCCGGCAACTAGCGAGCGCAAAAATTAATTTGTACGGTTCTGAATTCTTGGGGGCGCTTTAATTAATTTTTACAAAAAATTATTTATTTGGCCTATTAACAGGGTTAACGGAGTGAGATGCAGTATGCTCAATAGTTGAAAAGCATGCCTTTTTACTTGTGCTTTTAAAGATATTTCTTTTGGTGCAAAAGGAAAAAAATGCCATTTGGTCTTGGAATCAAACAAATCATTTTGAAGGATGGTTCAAGATTGAATAATTTTAAGTTAGGTTTTGGATCCAAATCCAGGTAATTTAAATTAATCATAGAATTTTTTAATTTTAAAAAAATCACACGATGGGAGAAATCACTTTATGATGTATTTCCACATCATAGATATAAATTCTAAAAATTGTTATTTGCGATTTACTATTTGAATTATATAGAAAATTCTCGATTTCTTTCCCACCAAACAACAATTCCTAACAAGTTGAACAAAATTCACTTTGTAATACACTAATAGAAAGGGACGAAAACAAAAAGACGAGTTCGAGAAATGTTTAAAAGATGTTTTAGGGCAATTTTTAGGGCAGTATTGGAGTGAGGCGTGCGATTGCATCGGGCTTAAATAGAAAAACATAGATCGTAGGGTGTGCATCCTAGAATTTTTAGCGTAGCTGGATGTAAAAGCGTAAGCCTCAAGCATAAAGCATATGTCTATGGCATTATTTTATTTTTATTTTTTAAAAAGTATTCTTTTACAAATAATTTTCATTATTGGCGTAATAATATTTATATTTTATGCTATCATGTTTTTTCATGTTGGAGCAAGTTTTCCTAAATTTTATATATTTATATATATATATATATATAACAACTCTTATACAAAATGACTTAACTTTGTCATAAATAGTTTTTGAGATTGTACCTAGAATTAATAGGATAAAGATTCTATAATACTATATTACTGAGATAATTTTATTCATTTATTGTTGTGCTCTTACACCTTTTATCTTTTTTCTTTCTTTGAAATATATAAATAATAATCGGTGCATATATTGGTTAAGAGTTGGAAGGACTAGTAAATGTAGAGATTGATGATGATTTCTTTTTAAAGATTATCTAGGTTATATCATTTTTGTGTTGTTACATTTCTCAAATAATAATTATAAATATTTTTATATTGGTGATTTATGTGAATTTTATTTGCGGAATTATTAAAATTTTATTTATTTATTTTGCCAATAATAAAATTATAATATTGAAGACACATTAGATGTACTCCGAAGTAGATCCATAGGTGCTTTCACTCTTGTTTAGAGGATTACATCGTAATCTAAGCTATGTAAAGTGTTTCACCTCACACCTGACCTTTTAAAATAGTGGTTCGAGATCCCGTTACATCGATCTTCGACAAAAAAATCACCCATTTCCCACCATCGAGACAATCATGTAAACCACAACCTCTCCCTTTATTTCTTTGTTTGTCACCCTATATCCCCAAAGAAACCAGCTCCGTCTACTAATAACCACTCAAATCCACTATAAAACCGTTAGAGTATGAAATCAATTAGAAAACACCCCCAGATCCTCGCCTACCAGATTTGAAATAGAGAATGGATGAAACAACTAGGTTTTGTGTTGGGGTGGTTGTGCGTTTATGGAGATGTATATTACTATTTATATAGTGACTTCTTGGGAGAACAATAATGCGCCGAAATGGGTGTAGAGTGGGAAAATAATTATTTTTACCCACATTAGTTCATCTTGCTCGTATTCTCTAGGCGATGAATAGAATTATCATCATTGTTGTGTTTAGCTTTATCCTTGGCTAGATTAGCATTTTCGTTGGGAGCATACAAATCATTGATAGAGCAATTGGGTTACGGAAGAGGTTTTGATGTGTATTTGTTATATCGTATTTTTGGTACAATGTTACATTATATCTATATAAGAAGTAATTGGAGTTACGGGAGGGTTTTGATGTGTACTTGTTGTACATATATACAGTATATGTTTTTGTATCTCTTACGAGAGAGGGCCCTCGAGGTTCAACCTTTTGTTACATTGGGACTCCATGTCGGTCTTAACATTGGTACCATGTCTTGACTTTGATTTTACCCCATACAATGCGCATTTTACTACACCCAAAATCTCAAAACATGCATACTACATAGACTTTATGTGTATGCAACATACACTTGTCACCCAGTATTTGAGTATGTCGCCACTTGTATTTTATAAGATACCTTAGGTGTCATCACCAAAATTCATCCCAATCATCTCCATAATATACTTATATTTCAGTATATTACCTTGAAATCAATCACACACGCTCTCAGCGTGTCCTCCCGAAGTTTAAATGATCGCTCGGCTTTGGCCATCTGTCTGGTGAAAAGCTATACTATGTTTCACCTGAGTACCAAAGACCCTTTTGAAACGATCTTCATAACTTAGAGGTGGTAGGTAACCCTATCGAGATGATAGATAATGGGACCCCATGCAACCGAACTAACTCCTAGATGTAAAATCTAGCAAAATCCTCGGGTTGAATCTTTATTTTTGACCGGTCGAAATGTCTTGATTTAGTCCAACGTCTACAATCACCCATATAGAGAGTCGTACTATCGGTGCATACAGGCACCCTATAATGAAGTCCATGCGTATCTTCCCACTTCCAAGGAGGAATGTTGATGTCCTAAAGCATACCTCGGTCTCTAATGCTTGACCTTCATTTGTTGGCAATTTGGACGCCTTATCAATATATTCTAATAGGTCTTTCTTCATGTCATTCCACTAGTAGACTTCTCTTAGATCATGGTACATCTAAGTGGCACCTAGATGGATAGAGTGCGAAACCATAATCCTCGTAATAACTTCCAAATTCACTCCTAGCTAGGATGGAGTGTAAACGGACGTTGTGAAAACAAATATACCTGACGAGGTGTGGGGTGATCCCACAAGCAATATTAGTTGATTACGCAGAGTTGTCTATCAAGTTGAAGTTTGCATCAATGTCTCAACAACAATAAAGTAAAAATTAGGGAAATCGCAAATTGACAATTGAACTATAAAATTTGCTCACTAAAACGGGGACAAAGTACGAGAGAAAATACAAGGAGAGATACTAGGGGTGTGAAATTATCGGGGCATCATTAGATTGGGATTATTAACATCTTCTATCCATAAACAATAGTATAATTAATTGTGTACAAGATGGCATCATACGTTTCTCAAACAATTAGATGCATTATACCTTGGGTTTTCTCAAACCCAAAGCCTTTTTCATAACAGCCACATCAACTTGGGTAAGAATCAACTATTTCTAGTTTTGATTCTCAATGGGTGTTTGAAAATGGGATTTGGCTATTTCTAGCCCAACCCTAAAGTCAACACCCAAACTCTAAATTCCTTTTTCACGCAGCATTAGAATAGGTATAAAAAACCCACATTTGCAACTACGAGTATTTAGATTAAAACTTAGATGAAACACTAGAATTATACTAAATCTAAGATCAATTGAACAATACCCAATCCAAATCAACCCCGATCATCAACACACCACTAGCAAGGAATTTAGCTACTCATATAAGTAGAAGAAGACATTGCATTCAATAATAATTCAACATCCATTCAACAAAATGAGTAACAAAAATTCAAGCTCAAAGGTCGATATCCAGATAGGTTTTCCACCTTTTCAAGGAAGAAGAAGATGAGTGCTTATCTCTCTACTTCTTTGTCTAATTCAATACAAAGCCAATAGAATAATGAAAATTGATATCGAATAATGGAAGGTTCAGTTCCTTTTGAGATGTACAAAATAGGTACATTCTCCTCTTTTTCTAAGCTAGACATTTTTATCCCTTGTTGTAGGCGTCACTTGCGATTCAACGCGGATGGCCAGATTAGTTTTAGGCGATAATGTGAGTTCAGTACTTTAGTGTTGCGCACTTAGGTGGTTCACCGTCTTTGATCTTCGACCACGCCCGATAGTTGTTCTTCATCAATACGGTAGGGAATTGTGATCATGACATTTCACGCAGGTGTCCTCTGGTGGAGCACCGGTCCTTATCTCCTTTTTCCATGATTTTTGCTCAATTTGATGCTTTTATTATTCAAGTTAAATACCTTAAAAATCAAAGAAAACGGGCATAAAATCCACCTAAATAGTAACCTAAACACTAGCGAGAAACTTATGTTTAAGAGCTAGTAGTGCAAATTACCAACTCATAAAACACCCCCGAACTTGAGCTTGTGCTTGTCCTTAAGTAATGCGATTCTTTACATTTAAGCAAATGGAACAACATGTCATATATGAATCCCATGCACTAAGGAACAATGAGCCTAAGAAAACCCAAAATGCTCACCAACACAAGGAAGAAGAGAAAAGACTCCCCAAAATATGAAAAATTCAAGAAGTAACCACAATGAATAGGCATGATTCACAAATGTTTTCATTCTTAGCCAGGACATGATCTATCACAAAAGTACACATAGCATCTCAAATCATTACAAATTCACAGTAAAAGCTTGCCTTGAAGTTCACAACACAAATGTCCCAATATGTTCTTCGCACCAATGCAAATATGTTCTCCAAGGGGTGATGCCACTCACATAGAGGAATATTATTTTTATCATAAAAAATGCACACACAAGGGATTATAGAATAGGACAATATGCTCTCACTCTCCTGAAATTCTCCATGCACACAAGTTGAGCATAAACATCCTTCTGTAATTCGCCACTAATGTAGATTTTCTATACTCGAGAATCAATTAGGACTTGGGGTTCATAATGAAGGCTAGGGGTAAGGGTAGGACAATTATTTAGCTCTAGTGACTAGAACCTCACTAATGGCTCCTTTTTGAACGCACCAACATCCCATCACACTCTTTAGATCACTCCCCCTTATCTCTCCTTTTTCTTCATCTTCATCTTTTGTTAATCAAGAGCCCCTCTTATAACTCCTGCAGGTTTCACATTTAGCCTCATCTAATCAAGATGTAACACCTTTCACTATTCTTTATGTTTTGATGATTCCTAGGGTTTCAACCCATCATTTCTATCATTTTGATCACAATTTGGTGCTACTTCACATTGAAGATCATCATATTTCTACCCTACTTGCAAACCCCCAAACTTAGGCTTTTTGCCTCGTTTTCATTGATTTCATATCTCTCCCCATTTCTTGGGCTAAGCCCCATTTGCATTCGTTCATCACAAAAGAAGAATTAGGGAGGATGGGTTCCAAATTATAGGATTACATGGGGATATTGACTTGTAATGTGGTTTCTAATAAAAAAGGTCAAAGGCTCAACATTAGCTAGCAATATAAAGCCTAAAATCATGTTCTAAGTGTAACTACCTCTAGGATTTCGCCTTGAATAACACATAGGGAAAGTTCTAGACAAACGTATATGCATGGGAATCATTCAATCAGCCTCGCCACACAAGGCATCACACTCCAAGGAGTTCACACAATACATTTCCATAACTAGATTACAATTTTACGACAATTAAGTATGTGAATCAACAAGCCAAACAAGCAATGTGCAATAAGAGAGTGCTATATTTTTCATTTCAAATGCCCCATTTCTTCAAAGTTCACTTTTTTCATGCCACACACAAAAAAAATTTGGTGGTACCCCTTAAAAGAATTTCAACAAGACTTCGAAGACATGACATTTCCCTTAAGAAAGTCGCCTTACTATCTATCATTGGAAAATTTCACACAGGTTTGACCGATAGAAAAAAGAAAGAAAAAGAAATCTCTCCTCGAGAAAAAGCCATGGTATAAAGAAAACCCTTGGAGCTTATTCACTATCTATATTTACAAGGCTAAAATCGGACTTGCACTAACAATTAAAGAATAAGCTAGACAAGGGCATTCCAAACTTGACAGGCTCAGGGCGAGGCCTTACCTTTGCTTGGTTGCTAGATGAAGTCATACTACGCAAGACCATGTTCGTGCCATGCAAGAATATGTTTTTGTATTTTTCTTTGTTATGAAAAATAAAAGCGACATCTATTCCAAGCTATGTCAAGGAATTATAACAAATGGATGGAAAACAAGTTGAAAGGATTCGAGTTGAGCAGCGGGGACCGGTGGGACATCGGCAAATGTAGAGTATAGACATGGCAAGTAGGTCATTCATAGAAGCCCAGGAAGAACATGACTCAGCAGAAACGCAAAGCTGGTGTTTCCCTAGTTTTGACTCGCGAATACCGGTATGTGGCAATTGAGATGAGTAACTGAAGCCTTGGTTCCCAACTTGCGCTTCATCCAGGTGTTTCTGAGCCCTGCTTAGGTGGTTCTCAGGTGAACACGAATCCATTGTATTTCATCCCCAAACTTAGTAAAACAACAAAAATTTCATATCCAAGATTAACTCACCTTTTAACAACAACAAAAACAAGTAAAAGTGATTATTTACCCTTAAGAAAGGCGTCACTCCATATCATCGGAAAATTGTGCCTTTATGCACACACGAGGCTACTCAAACTTCACCTCGACTAGAATCAAACACATCAAAAAATTAAGCATTTAGCCACAGGAAGATACCCACATTGTCATTCAACATTTTTAGCACCACCCCAAATACCTAGCATGAATAATAAAACGATGACAAGCATAATAGCAGGCCCGATAGGGACACGTAGATAGGGAAAACATTGACTTTCACATACTCGAAATGATTCACATCTTCAAACAACAATCAAAATCAAAGTAGGAGACACATACTAAATGAATTTGAGAACAAAAGAGCAAAGAAAGATCCATGACTTGGAGTTGCCCAAAATACAGGTTTCCATAAGATTTTTCTTTTTTTGCTTTAGTGTAGTGAAAGATGAGTAAGGGTTGATGAAATGAATGGAGTTGGAGGTGGAATTATAAGAGAGAGAAGAAGTAGATAGAATTTGGTAGGTGAGGAGATGGGTTTAATGGTGGGAAAGGTGGAATGGTGATGTATGGGGAAGTTAAAAAGTGTAAATGGGAAATGAAAAGGTGGAGAAAAGGGTTTATAGGGATTGGAGTGGTTTGGCCAGGTTTTTTAAATCCCTAGGTCGGGTTGGTCAATATTTTAATCCCATTGCGTACCTTGGCACGGTTAACAGTGATCACCTTAGAGTGAGCATTAGCGTTTCATCTCCTTAATGTAGGTGACCAACACCATTGTCGGTTCAACGCCTTGTGCAGTGGTTGACCGGCGGTTTGCAGGGTTACTTTTTGCGTTTCGCCACTTTTCGCCTATGTGTACTCCCAAGTGTTTTTCATGCATCGGTGTCCTTGCGGTTTGTAGAAATTCCACCAGGTTACTCTGAGATTTCTCCTATGCTTAACCTACTACTCTGCTTTCCTATTGAAGCGGCGCTTCGCACATATGGGCAGATTCGCAGTCCAACGCATGCACCCTGTTCTTCTTCTCCTTGTTTTTCATCCAATTTTCCAACAAAATCAAAAACAAAAAAACATTAAAGTTCTCACGATCAAAAATGCTTGGGTTTCCTTCCATGAAGCACCTTAGTTATGAGAGAACAACGAATATCTTCTCCATCTTCAACACTCACAGAGGTTATCATTCGATTGATCTCATCATCAAATGGTTCATAATGCTCCACTTCACCATCAAACACTTTCATGACCTTATACTCATTCGGGGTCTTGATTGGCTAACACACATTGAAGGTGACCTCATCACCACCCTACATGGAACAAGCTTCCCAAGCTCTACATCGATCAAATCTTTTCGTTCTTAGAAGTGGGCGTCCCAGATAATTGGCACACGATGTCATCTCACAATCTAGCACAACAAAATCATTGGAAGTATGAATTTGTCCACTCTCTGAGGCATTAACTAACACTCCAGTTGGTCATTTAATTGACCTATCTGCTATTAAAAGCCTTATGGATGTTGATTTTGGACTCTCCAATGCGAGTTTCTTGAAAATGACGAGAGGCATGAGTTAATATTAGCACGAGGTCACAAAGAGCTTTATCGAATATGCATAAGCCAATTATGCAAGGAATGGTAAATGCTCACAGGATCTTCGCATTTGGGGAAAGGTTGCTAGTCATGACACTACAATGATTGGTTACCTTATCGGTGCCTGTATCCACCACTTTTTTTTTCTTCAAGAGATCCTTCATAAACTTTAAAGTATCACGGAATTTGAATCAAAGCATCCACAAGTGGTATATCGATGGATAATTTCTTCGAACATGTAAATAAAACTTCTGGCCCCGACATCTTCATTCTTCTTGGTCAATTCTTTGTGGATATGGAGATGGAACCCTTGTTTCTTGATCTTTGTCATTGGAGGCCTTCTTGCCTTCATTTCCAATCATATCATACGAAAGAAGTTAGATCAAATTCTCCCTCGTCCTTCCTTTCTTCATCATCACAAAAACTTGGTGTTTTTGGCACCTCTTCCACAACATCATCATCCTTTGTCTTTGGGTTAAGAACATCCTTGGGCTTCATGCCCACATCCTTCAATACCGTACCACTCCTAATCACGATTGCCATGCAATGGCCATCTTTCTTTGGATAGGGAGCAGGTGTCACTCGAGAGTGCACCCTTTATACGGGGTTCATTTGTGAATACAGATGGTCCATTTGGGCTTCAAGATGGTTGATTGATGCGAGTGGGAACTTGCGTATGGGAAAAGTTAGACACCTCCCCCTTTTTATTCTTTAACCCCATTGTCGGTGGATTCTACCTTCTTTAACACCTCAGTTAACATGTCTTCAATCTTTGCATTTCCATATCACTTACTCCCATTTGCCCTTGAGATGATTCTACTTTTGGAGGAGGCACATACGGGTTAGCACTTCGGTGGTATCACTTTCCTTCGCGGTTACAGTCTTTATTCACCCATCGATAATTTCTATCCCCGTCTTTGATTATCGGTTTGTCCAACCTTGATTCTCCCCACTTGAGCTCGAGGGCCTTGATTGGCACCTTGATACCGCAGGCTTAAGAACCCCCAAATTAACGCCATGTATTGACACTCCTCCTCATATCTCGGGAGCAAAGTGTCATCATCAAATTGAAGATGGCTTTGAGCATTTATAACATTCACACTCTTTGCATGACTCCGATTACATGTTTCGTCCTTAAATCTAGCTGGGTCATCATCTTAGAAAAGAGTTTCATCATAGCCTTATACTTTTTCTCATCTTAGTAGTCCACCAATTGAACAACACCACCACTACATGATACCTCTCAGCTTCTCTAGTATGCCATGCTCAACTAGTCTTACTCATTCGCCAGTGCTTTTCTATTTCATAGGGGCGATCCATGATAGAAACCCCCGCCAAATTATTTTCCTGAGACTTATTGATAGAATCCGATGAACGATAGAAGCTGCGAAGTAGAACCCGTTGGGTAAACCATAGTTCGGGCAATTGGAAATTTTTCTTGAACCTCAACCATGCTTCATGGAGTTGTTCCCAGGGTGTCGGAAGTTGGTAATGTCATTCCTCAAGCTTGCCCAGCATCCTTTAGGGAGGGAAGAACCTATCGAAAAATGTTCCCATGAGGATTTCATTCAAGAGGTAATAGATCAGAAGAAACTCCTCCAACCAAGCGGTTGCTTCCTCGGTTAGTGAAAATGTGAAGACACTCAACCTAATCGACTCTTGACTTATATTTTCAATGTTGAAGGGTTGGCAAATCTCAAGAAAATTTTGGAGATGCACATTGTGCATCCTCACTTGGCATTCCTCACGAAGAGGCCTTTCATTTGGAGTAATTTAGACATTGTACTCATCATGAAGTATTGCATTCCCTATCTTAGGAGGTAGGAGAATGCCACGCTATTGGGCATCGCGGGATCATCATCCTCATGATCCATGTGCCCATCTACCAAACCTTCTCCTTCTTGTTAGTGTTGATTCACAAGAGTAAAGTCAAACCAACCAAGATGCAACAATTCCATTCAAAATAACAAACAACTAAAGGCTATGATACTACATTCCCAGGCAATGGCTATTTTTGATGAAGTCCAAATTCACTTCTTGCTAGGATGGAGTGTAAACGGTCGTTGGCAAAACAAATATACTCAATGGGTGTCGAGTTCGAATCCCACAGTGAATATTAGTTGATCACGCAAGACTTTTCTATCAATTTAAAGTAATTTGCATCAATACCTCGACAACAATAAATTAAAAATTGGGGAAATCGCAAATTGACAATTGAACTACTTAAAAATTTGCTCGGAAAAACGGGGCCCAAAGTATAGAAAATACCAAATGAGAGACTACTTTTAGGGTGCGAAATTGCTCGGGCATCATTGGATTGGGATTAGTAAAAATAACGAACATTTTGCAACTACGAGTATTTAGATTAAAACTTAGATGAAACACTAGAATTATACTAATTGATTAAATCTAAGATCAATTGAACAATACACAATCCAAATCAACCGCAATCATCTACACACCCCCAACAAGGAATTTAGCTACTCCTTATAGGTAGAAGAAGACATTGCATTTAATAATAATTCAACATCCATTCAACAAAATGAGTAAGAAAAATTAAAGCTCAAAGTTCTAATCTCCAATGGAGTTTTCTACCCTTTCAAGGAAGAAGAAGATAAGTGCTTCTCTCTCTAATTCAATACAAAGCCCGATAGAATAATGAAAATTGATATTGAATAATGGAAGGTTTAGTTCCTTTTTGAGATGTACAAAAATAGGGTACATTCTTTCTCCTCTTTTGAAATTTGACATTTTATCCCTTTGCTAGCAGTCACTTGCGATTCACTTGAGCAATTCGCCGGTGTTCATCATGTGATCGCCCGATCAGTTTTAGTGTGATAGTTAGTGAGTTCTAGAGAACCGGTGTTGGCGGTAGCTGTTTGGTGCGTCTGCGACCCTCCGTAGGCATTCTTCATCGGCATAGTAGAGAACAACGATCAACCGCGTCTCCCTAGTGTCCTCACGGTGGAGCGGCGGTCCTTATCTCCTTTTTTCATGCTTTTTGCTCAATTTAATGCTTTTCCTATTCAAGTTAAGTACGTACAAAGATCAAGGAAAAAGGGCATAAAATTCACCTAAATGACACGAAAACTAAGCAAAAACTCATCTTTAAGAGCCTAGTGAGTTGGTAAATTACCAACTCATCACCTCGCTCAACATCCATCTCTCGAGTCATCCACGGTCAGAACACACAATCAACTACGACCGATCGGCTACGATATGAAAGCACACCATCTCCCCTTGGGGAGAAAACCTCAACCTTCGATTTCGGACAACTTCCTTCAACTTCTTTAGGATGTGATCCTGCGTCTTGACTTGCTTTAACCTTCCTCACCAATGAAGATTCCGACCCATTCTAAAAAATAAGACCACCATCTGTCGAATTTGCCAAGGCGAACTCCTAAACGAGCAAGCCTATCGACATCCTTCACCAACTCCGTCCTCCTATCCTCAACATGGGACACACTCTCCATGGATAGCCTACTAAAACATCAGCCACTACATTAGCCTTACCAGATGGTAAAGAACACTCATGTCATAACCTTGAGAAGCTCTAGCCATCACCTCTTGCCTCAAGTCCAGTCCTTGGTGAACACGTCTTGAAGGCTTTTGTGGTCCATGATCACATCTACATGCACCCCATACAAATAATGCCTCCAAATCATTAAGGTAAACACCACCCCTTCTAATTCAAGGTCGCATGTGAAATGTTCTTCCATAAGTCTCATTCTCTTGAGCTGTTGCGATATGGCTTTTCATGTGCATCAACACACTTAATTATTCCGATATAACCACAAATATATAAGAGCATTTGTGCCTCCGGTAGGGTTGAAATGCTTGGGGCGAGAAGTAGAGTCAAGTCTTTAAATCCACGGAAAACTCTTCTCCACGAAGCATTAGACCATTGAAACTTGACCTTCTTATAGGTCAACTTAGTCGAAGTCTTGCAATGGATGAAAATACTGTATGAACCTCATGTAGTAGCAAACTAAATCCAAAAAAAGCTCCTAATATGTTAGGAGGCGCGGGTCTAGAACGGTTCTTTACCACCTCGATCTTATGAGAGTCTACCAAGATACCCTCACTAGATACCACATGACCCATGAATGCGAGTCCGGCCAAAACTCACACTTTATGAATTCAACAAACATTGGACGGTTCTTGAGTCTCGGCACAATCCTCAAATGAGAGACATGCTCCTCCTCACTTTGAGAGTATATGAGGATATCATCTATAAAGATAATAATGAATGATCAGGGGCATATTTATATGCCCAAGTGATACTCCAAATCATCGGTTTTTCCTTGTTTATTAATGATATTAGTACATTCTCATGTAAATTGTAGAAGTGTGAATTTATACTAACCAACATGATTAGCGTTGTTTTGCGGGGAAAAACATACTTTTAATGGAGCTAAGATGCATGTTGGGGAGGAATCGAAGATGGACTCGGGAGCGAAGCGAGAGCGGGCGGAAGCGAGAAATAAAGAGGCTCGCGATGGAGGCGTGACATATTACCATCGCGGATGCATTAATTGTCGGGAGATATAATTTCAAGAATTTCCGGAGAAAGTGCGATCGGCCGTGGCACGTTGGAATTAATTTCTGAGATCTTGACATTCCGAAGGAAGCCTCCGCGTTTACCATGGCCTGGCCAGGCATGCTCAGCGTTGCATGCGTGCCACGTTGAGAACAATTACAGGCGGCTAGAATTCGAGAGAGCCTCCGCGTTTACAGGTGTCCACGGGCCGGTGCTCCACGATGCACTCGTGACACGTTGTTTGTCGGCGGAAAAATTCTCCCAAATTATAAATAGAACACTTAGGTTCATTTTTAATTATTCGACTTGGTGGAGCAAGAACGTGGGTTACAGGCGTTTGAGACGAAGATGCCAAGGTTTTCTCTATCCTTTCTTATTTCTTTCAATTGTTTGTATGATTTACACTCATTTAACGATGTTCAATCCACAAATGAGTGGCTAATTCTACTTCTTCTTCGAGTTAGGAACCGTTGTATTGAAATGTAATTGTTGATTATCTGGATTGTTGCATCTTTTCTTCTATGGTTGTTCTATTTAATTCTTGTTCTTACTTGCATTAATATCGGCGATGTTAATGTAAATCCAAAAAGTCGGTTTCACGAGAATAAAGAAGCGGAAAGTTGTGAATTAATAGGATATGATCTTTTCTTAGTTGGGAAAATTGAGAATTGATTTACCTTCGGGATGAAATATGCACACGAAGTCGTATTAGTCAAGTGTGAAATCGAGGTTTGTATGGTAGAACATGAATTTCTTCTTATCACGAGACATGTAGGCGGAAGGTTCATGGTTCTTAAGTTGGGTTAAATACTTAATCCATAGGCATAAGTTGGCCTTTGCTTAGGAGAAAGATAAGCCACATAGATGGAAGTAATTAATTTCTTTACAAGTTCGTTTAGCCTCAGCATGCTCGCATTCATAGATTCAGTTCCTTTGTATAATAATTTACTTTAGTATAAAAATAGTTCGCAAAATATAAAACTTTTCTTTACAGCATTATCACGCATTTTTAGAGTTACGATAAATTGACACTTGAGGAGATTTTTCCCCGTAGTCCGTTCCTGTGGGATCGATACTTAGCTTACTTAAGCCACTTACTACTTGTTCGACCACGTGCACTTGCGTGTAGTCTCCCGGAACGGCCAAACAAGTTTTGGCGTCGTTGCGGAGGCGGCAATTGGTGAAATTATAATTTTCGTAAAAGTGTTAGTTTGCTATTTACTGTATTTAAGTGATTGACAACTTGGTCTTAGCACGTATTTTGCGGATAACGGTGCATTGAACACTTTGGTAAGAGACAAAGAATTGGTGGATCCATCCTTAGGCGGAAAGACAATTCCATCGCCCGACGGAGGAAGCTACAGAAAGAAAGCTGCAGGTTGCTCGAGCAAACAATCATGGGCAACCCACAGATCCACCACTTGTGCGGGCGATATTAGTGCAGGAAATGAAGCTAGGCAGGTTCGCGATGTGGCAATCCACATGCTAGTAATGTCACATCTATCATTCGCAAACTTTGGACCGGAGGGAGGTTCGAGCTTAACGAACATGGTGCAATTCTTTATACACAAGCGGGCGGTTATGAGTCTCCCTCGCTGAGGATCCACAACAACATCTTCAAAATTTTGGGAGATAAGTGACCCTTACATTCCGTGGAGTGTCAACGGACTTATGTCAGGCTTACCTTTGTTCCCATTTTCACTTTTGGGAGAAGCCAAAAGGTGGTTTGAAAGTTGAGCCATAGAACTCTATAACCACATGGGATGATCTTGCAAAGAAGTTCTTGATCACAGTTCTTTCCTTTCGGTAGCTTGACAAGACTTAGAAGTCAAATTCTAAGTTTCAAACAAAGAGAAGGAGAGAATGCAGTATCAAACTTGGGAAGATTCAAATGTTTGTTGTGGGAGGCTGTCCTCATCACCATCAGTCCAATGATATCTTGGTGCACACTTTTATTGAGTTTGGAACCCCTACCACAAAAATCTTGCTTTGGACTCGGCGGTAGGGGACAAGCATTAGAAAAGACTTATGAGGTTTGTATTCTTTGCTTAATCGTATTTCGCGGGAAATCGGAGTGGAATGCGACTCTTTAAGGAGGAGCGAGAGCGAGTGGAGTCTTTGAAGTGGATAGGTTTACGGTACATCAGCGCACGGATGTTGCCTTGCGGAATCAACTCAGCACCCAACCGGCAACATGAGCCCGGAGTCGATCTCAAGCCCCGGTAAATCGTCTGGCGAGATTTGGTGTGAGGTATGCGAAGCGATGAACACTTTCAATTTAGTGTTGTGGAGCAAATCGACTCGGTGAACTTTGTCGGTAATGCACAAAGGAACAATCACCTTGATGTAGAACGACTACAATTCTATTGGAGGAATCACCAGAATTTCTCTTGGGGTAGCAACAACCATGAAGGGCGGTTGATCGGGGGTGCGAGAGGAATCAAGGAGAGACCTGAGGCCCATCGATCCACGGTATAGAAACAACAATGCCCCTCCTCCACCACCATCACCCGGCGTTGAGGGAGATGTTCAAGACGTTGATAGCTAACCAAGCTCAATTGCGGGGCGGACTATGTTAAATTGGCGGCCAGAAAGGTCAAAATAATCAGTTAGCTACCAAGTATTTGGAGTATCGATTTAGTGATTTCTTTGGAGCCAAAACACCAGGCCTAGGAGGACTTCAGCTGACACGGAGACCCCAACCCAGCGAGTAAATGCGTGACCACGAGTGGTTTGCGGGTGAGTGGAACCGAGAGAAAGACCTCAACGGTCGGGAGCGAGCGAAAGGAGGGGAGCAAAATGATGAAAAGGGGAAAGAACAAGGATGCGGAACCGAGAAAGACCTCCACCCCGTTCCTCGTGATTAAAGAAACACAGGAGGAGCGTGTTTGAGATTCATGGAGGTGCTTAAGCAGTACACATTAACTTACCTGCTGTTGATGTTTGCGGGAGTGCCCAAGTACGCAAAGTACATAAAGGACATAAATTATTATGGCGAGGCTCACGAGTATGCCACGGTGGCTCTTGCGGAGGAGTGCACTTCCGGATACAAAACCGATTTCCTACAAAGCTCAGACCACAGGAGGTTCACAATTCAACTAACAATCGGGCGATATCCAGAGCTCGCGGATTATGTGATTTGGGAGCGAACGTGGCAGTGCGAGCCTCGGTATTCCCGAAGTTGGAGCTAGGAGTCCTAGACCAACAACGGTGATCTTGCAGCTGCCGGTGCGTTCCTTGGCAAGACCGAGACGGAATTGTGGAGGGCGTCTTCAGTGATCGGCTCCATGATCTTCCGTGGAATTTTGTAGTCTTGGACTTTGAGCAGTGTTGAAGTCCCATTTATTTTGGGACGGCCTTTCTTGGCTAGGAAAGTGCTGAAACGTAGTTGCGGGCGGCTCACGATGCGAGCACATGATAAGGTGGAGGTATTCGATGTACAAGGCCACCAAGCTCCGGCAGGTGTGCAGAGAACTCTCAGTCATCAAACGTGTTTGAGCAAGGCGAAGTTGCTCGGGCGTTGAGTCTCCGGAGTTGGTGGGGCGGCCACGACAGGGGTAAGCTTGACAAAGGAGTGAGGACGGAGTCGTGAAAAGCGTCCGTCACCTAGGGCGGAGATGAGCTTAAATGACGTCGAGCAGCGATGGTAAACCGAGCGCGCACGGGAGGCAACCGTGAATTTTTGTTTATGATTGTACAAAAAATAAAAAATATAAAATTTGAAATTATTAATTTCATATTAATTTAGGATAAAAAAATTTTTATGTATATATTATTGTAAATATAAAAAATAAAATATTGTATTCTTGAGCCTTAGGATTCTACTTAGTTTCTTGGTATAAAATATATTGAGGTTGATCGGAGGAAGAAAATGCAAGGAGTGCAAAGGAGAAAAAGCGAGAGGTATGAAATTTTATTTTTTTAAAAAAAAAGTGGCAAACGGTGAGCTGCGCGATGGCTCGTGTCACGGAGGTGATGCTCGCGTTACCCTCCATTGACACGTTGAAGGCAAAATGCGGAATTTTACAAAATTCCAAATACTGTAGCGATGGCTCCGTGTCACGGAGTGATGCTCAGCGTTACCCGTCGTGACACGTTGAGGGTAATTCGCGTCGGGTCACAGGGTCGCAGGCGACCGCCCACGAAAATACCCCTTTTAACACTAAGGTACCTCATTCTCCCCATTTCCCATCCCCTCGACAAACACCCAAAAATTTCCCCTTCCCCAACGTGGCACGGACTTAGGCACGAAATTTCATCAACTTTTCTTCGATATCATCGGATTAAAGGTACGTTCTTGAACTCAACACTCAATTTTTGATAAATATTTTGATTTCAAGCATGAAAGAGAAGTAACCCTTGCCCTAGGTATAAAATTAACTTAAATTCATTTGAGTTATGATTGTTTGTTGTTCGTAGTATCGTAGTGATTATATGAACGCTAAAATTACATGCTTGATCGAATTTGGTTGTGAAATTGTATCTAGGGTTGGGTTATGAATAGAGAGAAATTGAATTGAGGTTGGAATGTGAAAAAAGTGTTGGTTTGTACATGTTGGGTGCGTTGACTTGTGTTGTGCTTAACGTATTATGCTAAAGAAGCGATGAATTTTGAGACAATTGGTTGAAATTGCATGAAATTATCACATAGAAATTGGGAATTGCTTAGGTTGAGTTGTTAGAATTTTTATTTTTACGTGTTTTGCTAAGTCTTTATGTGATGAAATGTGATCGATGGTAAGGTTGTGATTAGGCATGCGAAGTCGAGTAGTACATGGAGGTATTACTGTCGAATCCATTGAATGCACGAGGCATTTCGTTGTTTTGTTGTTTTGGTTTCTTGTTTTCTAAATAATAAAATAAGTATGTTCTTCTTAATCTTATTTGCTAATTGTAGTGAGAACTAAGTGTGGTGTGGCCAAGCCTAACCCAACCTTAGTCAAGCTAATTTTAATTGGCCGGCATTGGGACTATCTGCTTTCTTTGGCGGGAACCTGTGCTTAGCCGGGCAAGACAAGGAAAGGCGCATCTACATCGGGCGCCGAAGAAGAGATCAAGGCGGGAACGGCATCCAGCCCCGGCTGTGATTCCACGCGGCAGCCTTGCCATCTGAACCGTGGTGTGAGAAGGAAGAAGTGGTACGAGAAGCACAAAAGGAGAACAAGTACTTCCATGAGGAGCATATTGCAAGGGACCCACGTTGGCACAGGGAGTTCCCCGCATGGTACACCGGACTGACACTGTAGAGCAGCGCTTCATTTTTGTGAGCGAGTCTGTCTGCACTTGATTTGGGAGTTCTATGCAAGTGGAACCGACCTTTCAAGTAGTCACACCTTCAGATAAGGGGCGATTGTCACACTTGAGCCTCATCACTTAAATGCCATACTAGAGAGCGTAAAACGTGCCCGTACTCGTGAGTGAATATCACTCCACCTTATCTTGGATATCGAGACGCACATTGTGTGCAGGCCGGTCGGCGTGACACTATTTGGAAGCCGAGCATAAGGAGAGGGCTACCATCGAGACATTGCCCTACTCCCACGGATGAACGGGAAGCCGGGATCGGCTGAAAAATTGTTGCATCTGTTTGATTCGAAGTGCACATGAGATGTCACCGGGGATCGCGTATGCACAGTGTATGCCACGATGAAAGAGGCTGGAGATAAATGTAGGGGCGGTGATCATATCGCCATGAAACCGGGTTGCATCAAGAGACACGGAGTACGGAGTTTGGCGGGTTCTTGACCACGTTCTAAGGGCTGAGTGAGAAGAGGCCTGGAATTATATCCCACGGATGGAGAGGCGTGCCATAGATGTCACAAGACTAAGGCACTGACACCACTCGCGGGCAGTTCTCACACTAGCGGCGACATGCTCGGGATGATCGATATGGCCCGCATGTTCGGGATGCGGATGCTCGGTACTTGGCATGGGAGGGAGGCCCAGAACGCGGAGGATGGTGTGGCAACTGAAACATAGATTACCCCTTTGGCGAAAATGCCGAGGGCACTATATCGTGTGGGCGAAGCTTTTGTGGGCAGGTGGATGATAAATGTCCCCAGCGCGAGGAGACACATCGCGGGATTGGCGTTGAGTAGGAGGAGGACTGACGGGGAGATTAGGACATGGGAGACGAGGCGCGGCACACGATGAAGAAGTGGAAGATACTTTGATTGATCGGGGAGTTTCACCACCCACCTTTTGTGTTTTGTGATTGTATGAACAACGGGGGCGGAGTGTTCGATTAAATGTGGGGTGGGGGTAGTTAGGTGGTCTTTGCGTTTTGTCTTGTTTTGTATGTAATTGCATGTTACGTTGTCGTGTTTGAAAATATTGTGACCTTGTTTTTGTGTGTATGTTTTGTATTGTAAATATCGTTGTGAAGCGTGTGTCTTTGTTGAATCTTTGTGCTTGATGTAAATAGTTGTCAAATTATCGATATTTTTAAAAATTTTCGTTAACTATTTTTATAGTTGGGTTTCTCGGAGTTTGTTTCGGTTCTTTTGCCGAGAAGAGTCCACGTTGAGCCGGAGTCGTAAATAGTGGCCAGGTCCACATGATGGATGGATGACGACGAGATCTTAAAGAAATGCGATCGATAGGAGTAATTTATTTTCAATTTTTGGTTTGTTTGGTTGTATCCCATGCATGTTGCTACTCTGTAGCTCACAGAAATCACAGTTGCGTGTTGTACATAATGTTTATCTTTTGCAAAGATGATTCGTTTTGAACCATTAAATTTTGTACATATGTGAGACACTTAGGCCACAGAATTCGATTCGTGTGATTGAGGCTTAATTTTGAATTCTTGTAATTAGGCTGATTAAAGTATGCTGAATATGTCTTGAGTTGAGCATGTGCAGTAGGTGTATAGTGAGGTTTGTTTTATTCCGTATTGGGAAGTGTGCAGAAACTTGCCTGGTGTGTATACGAAAGGAAATGAAGGCGTAGTGTGGGAAAGGAGTAGGCGTTTCTTTGTTTAGCCTAAAGTTTTCTTCTTTTTTTATATATCCCACCTTGAAGAATTAAATCCTAGTTAGCCCATTGAGCCTTTAGCCTATTTTTTCTTTTTTGTCAAGAGTGTAAACCAAGCTTAACCCTTTCTTTTCATTGTCAGCAAACCTAATCAGAAGCTCTTAAGCGCTCAGAAAAAATAATTTTCCACAGGTGTAAGGTAGAGTATTGAAAGAAAATAAAGAGGAAAAAGCAAAGTGATGAAAAGCAAGAAAAAAAGTCAAAGAGTGCACTTGCGAGATGTAAAAGAAAATAAAGTGCTTAACAAATCTTTGTTGTCTGATGCAGTGTGGGGGTTGCGTAGAGGAGTTGAAAAAAAGTGTAATTAAGAAAGACTCCAAGGTTGGGAGGAGGAAGAAATAACTTATGCCCGAATATGATGGGATGTAGGGAAAAAGCGCTTAAGGATGCTAGTTGTTATTATTGGTTAGCCCGGTATATACTAGTTAGTAGCTTACATTACAACCCGTTAAGTCCCTACGTGATCTTACATGCAGCGTCCTTATATTAGTGGAGTGAAACACTAGAGGCAAGCTTATTGTTCATGACACAATGCATGTAAATTCATTTGGGAAAGTGAGCGAAATTGGGTGTGTCTAGACCCCGACATGAATTGTTGTAGAATTCATGTGATTAAAACAGAGGAAACTCTCTTATGTGAGGCACATGTTGGAAGAAAGAATAAATTCGTGTAATCGGATATCTTAGTCGGCTAATGTGCATGAGTTTTACTTGGAGTATCGAGAGTCGTTTGTGATGTTTAGGTGGTCTTGATATATTTGGATGTCGGTGTAATGATGATGCAGGCATGTTTCTTATTGATTTGTATGTGAATAGTCGATGTAGTAGCTCGGATTGTCGAGCCAAAGTAGCCATGATGGGATGTCAATTGCATGAGGTATAGGAGTATTGTTCGAGGACGAACAAGATTTTAAGTGTGGGGTAGGTGATCAGGGGCATATTTATATGCCCAAGTGATACTCAAATGCATCGGTTTTGCCTTGTTTATTCAACAATGTTAGTACATTCTCATGTAAATTGTAGGAAGTGTGAATTTATACTAACCAACATGATTAGCGTTGTTTTGCGGGAAAAACATACTTTTTATGGAGCTAAGATGCATGTAGGAAGGATTCGAAGATGGACTCGGGAGCGAGCAAGGAAACTGAGTGGAAGCCTAGAAATAAGAGGCTCAAGCGATGGGGCCGTGACACGGCTTGCCATCGCGGATGCATTCTGGAGATATAATTTCAAGAATTTCGAGGAGAAGGTCAGCGATCGAGTGGGTCAACGCGTTAGGTAATTTCTGGATCTTGACATTCGAGAGAGATCCTCAGCGTTTATGTTAATAGCGCAGCCAGGCATGCTCGCGTTGCATCTTGTCTCCACGTTGAAGCGCCAATCTTTGAACGTTCTCATTCCGGAGCCTCATGTTCTTATACAAATGTCTTGACAGTGCTCATGATCTCACTCAAGTGACACGTTGCACTATTATTCAGGAAAAATTCTCCCAGTATAAATAGAACACTTAGGTTCATTTTTAATTATTCTAACTTGGTGGAGCAAGAACGTGGGTTACGGGCGGTTGAGAGGGCCGAAAATTCTTAGGGTTTTCTCTATCCCTTTCTTCTTTCTTTCAATTGTTTGTATGATTTACACTCATTTAACGATGTTCGATCCACAAATGAGTGGCTAATTCTACTTCTTGCTTCGGGGTTATAAACCGTTGTATTGAAATGTAATTGTTGATTATGCGGTTTGTTATCTTTTCTTCTATGGTTGTTCTAGTTAATTCTTGTTCTTCTCATTAATATCGGCCAATGTTAATGTAAATCCAAAAGTCAGGTTTCACCCCAGGAAGTGCTTGGAAAGTTGTGAATTAATAGGATATGATCTGTTCTTTGTTTGGGAAAATTGAGAATTGATTTACCTTGGGATAAATATACTGAAAGTTGTATTAGTCAAGTGTGGAATCGGGTTTGTATGGCTAGAACATGAATTTCTTCTTATCACGAGACATGTAGGCGGAAGGTTCATGGTTCTTAAGTTAGGGTTAAATGCGAGTTTTAATCCATAGGCATAAGTTAGACTAGCGGCCAGGAGAAAGATAAACCATATAGATCGATAATTAGTCTTTCATGTTCGTTTTAGCCTCGGCATGCTCACATTCATAGTTCGAGACTCACTTGTATAATTATTTTACTTTAGTATAAAAATAGTTCGCAAAATATAAAAACTTTCTTTACAACGTTATGCATTTTTAGAGTTGATAAATTGACACTTGAGGTACACCACGTAGTCGATCCTTGTGGGTGTAGTCCAGTCCTTGTGGGATCGATACTTGGCTTACTTAAGCCACTTACTACTTGTTCGACCACGTGCACTTGCGTGTAGTCTCCAGACAGCCGAACAATGAACATATCCAAATACTGCTTGAACATCCTGTTCATTAAATCCATGAAAGCTGCAGGAGCATTCGTTAGCCCAAAAGACATAACAACAAACTCATAGTGACCATACCGAGTCCTGGAAGCTTTCTTTGGAATGTCACTCTCCCTAACTCTGAGCTGATGATACCCAAATCTGAGGTCTATATTTGAAAAGCACCTAACACCTTGAAGCTGGTCAAACAAGTCATCAATTTTAGGGAGGGGATACTTATTCTTGATTGTGAACTTGTTCAACTATCGATAATCAATGCACATCCTAAGGGAACCATCCTTCTTCTTAACAGAGAGAACTGGACCACCCGATGGGGACTTACTAGGCCTGATGAAACCCTTATCTAAGAGATCCTTCAACTGCTATTCAACTCCTTTAGCTTAGCTGAAGCCATTTTGTAAGGAGGAATGGATATGAGCTGCATATCAGGGAAAAGGTCAATACCAAAGTCAATCTCTCGCTCGGGAGGGACTCATGGTAGATCATCTGGGAACATATCTAGATACTCACATACCATAGGAACTGACTGAAGATTCGGGGTCTCTGATGTAGAATCTTTAACCCAAACTAGATGGTATACATAACCCTTGGAGATCATATTTTTGGCCTTAATATAGAAAACAAAGCGACCTACATGCACAGTTGAACTACCCTTCCACTCTAGGACTGGTGCACCTGGAAACCAAAACTCTACTATATGGGTTCTACAATTAATCGAAGCATAACAAGATTGCAACCAATCCATATGGAAGATAACATCGAAATCAGTCATATCTAACTCGACTAGGCCGGTTGAGGTGACTTTCTGAAGAACCATGATAGGGAAATTTCTATATATGCGTCGATCTAAGACTGACTCATCGACAATAGTAAAGATTGAGAAGGGTTCTGAAAGGATTTCCAGACTGACACCAAAACTAACAGCAACATAAGGAGTCACAACGGATAATGTAGCCCCTTGGTCTAATAAAATATTAACATAAAGATGGAAAACTCGTAACATACCAGTGACCACATGGGGTGAGCACTCCTACTCCTGACGGGATGAAAGTGCATAGAACTTGTTCTTGCCCTATCCACCAACTGCACTAGAAGAAGCGCCTTGCTGAGACGGGTGAGCTGCTGGAGCTGCTAAAGTGGTGGTTGGGGCACGACCTCTACTGTCACCCTCTCTAGCTAGAGGACAATGCCTGCATATGTGTCCGGACTTTCCACACCCAAAGAAAACATTTGAGCCAACCAAACGCTCTTATGGGTGGTTCTTACCACATTTCTTGAAAGTTGGGAAAGTGCACTCCCTTATCATGCTCCTCTGACTCCTAGAGCCTGACACTCTGCTCCTCTGATCACCTCGAGGTCTGGATGGACACTAGCTGATGATGGAGCTGGGGCTAATGACCTCTGGTGGGACTGAGGGCGATGTCCACCACCAGATCCTTGCTGAGAGTACCCATAGCTCCATGTCCTGGTCCTCTTAGCCTCTCTCTTCCTTTCCTTCATCTGCTATGCCTCTATCTGCTGGGCATATATCATTAGTCGAGAGATATCTATGTCACTAATCAGTATGGTGGTCCTGCTCTCCTTGACCAATGAATCAGCAACCCCATTCACGAACTTGGTCATACGAGCCCTTGAATCAGCAACCTTCTTCAAAGCATACTTGGAAAGCTGGGTAAACTTCAGGGCATACTCCTGAACAGTCATGTTATTTTCCTTCAAGTTGATGAACTTTGCTGCCTTTTCTTCCCTCAACTCCCGAGGAAAGAATCTGTCCAAGAAATCCGTAAAGAACTCATCCCTACCAACAGGGCCTGCACCAACCCCACAATCCTCTTTTCACTATCGGTACCATATGTGAGCAACCTCCTTCAGTTGATAGGAGTCCAAGTTTGCACTCTCCTCTCCTATGACACCCATAACTTGGGTCATCTTCTGAACCTCCTCAATAATTTCCTATGGGTCCTCATCCACCTTTGACCAATGAAACTCAGGTGGGTTCATCCTGATAAAGTCTTGCACCCTAGCTGTCACTGCATTCCCATTTTGGTTCTCGTGAGCCACAACCTGCTGGTTGACTTGGGCTGTCATAGCCTGTTCTAGCATCTAAAAAGCAGCCCTGAACTCAACATGAGTAACCTGCTCCGACAAGGGATCAGCCAGAGTTGGTGGGGCTGGTTGATGCCCATCTCCATTTCCATTCATATGGCCATTTCTATTGCCATTTCTTCTTCCGTTGACTCAGTGGGGAAGCATAGATCATCAAATGTGTAAAGCTCGAGTTAGAGGAATGGAAGGAGTTAAACACATACCACGAGGTAGAATCATGAAAGAAGGGAAGTTTCCTAACATGTTTCGTAGCGTCTTCCTAATAAATGCGACACGTTTCACACCTATGAAAAAGACTCTACTCGATACAACTTTTAGACACCCTAGGATACACCTAAACCTGATATTATGATACAAAGTCTATCATGACCCGAGCATGGACCTCGAACCGCGACATGGGACCCAAAACTATTAATGGCTCCAATCTAACCCATGCCACATGCATAGAATATTTGAGAGCATAAACTAAGAGGTAAGGAAGGATAAACACAACATAAGCGAAAGTCTACATTTCATAAAACATAAGCGTAGACATGAGTCAACATCTGCACATATTTGTCTGGAAAGCCTTTAGCCATTCGATGAGCTGATGGGACAACACCTCCAACTAGCTCGCAAAGTCTGAAATTAAAAGACATAAGAAAAGAGACATGAACAAAAACTTCCATTCTCGAATCATGAGGACTCACCAAAATTGTGAGAGTTACTAGACCGAAGCGGGAGCGAGCTATCAGTGGAACTAAGACTGATCACCCGAACCTGTATCATGAGATGATATAGTATAGAGTATGCGGTCAATACTTTGAATGTACTGAGTATGTAGAGAAAGTAAAATATGCTCGTAAAATGATAGTCTGAAATCATGAGTATAAAATAAGCTAGAACATGAGAGTAAGGATGACTTGGTAAAGACCATATTCTTGAAGTGATCATAAACTTGAGGTGTTCATCATAAGCTGAAACATAATGACCCAAGGTTTTTGAAATAAAATCATCTAATTAAACATACTTGAAACCATAAGTTAAAGCTCATAAAAGATCAATGGGTCAAATATGTTATAAGACAAAATATCGTAGGCCATAAACATAAATAACTTAAAATATGAGGAACAATGGGAGGATTCATCATAACCGACACCATCTTGATAGAGCTTACATGATGACCAACTACCTCGCTCAAGTGGGCAGAGCCGTCCCAAGCTTGCCAAGGCAAGAAACGATTAAGGTGTGATACCACTCGTGAATCCCCAAGGGTTTGAACATAAATATGTACCTATGGTGGCACGTAGTTATGAGGCTCGGGGTTTTCTTTAACCCCTGGCCTATTCAGTGTTAGACACTGCTCCCAAAAACATGCTCATAGCTCATAGTCATCATCATGAAAACATACTTGATTTTGAATGGGCTAGTTTAAAATCATGAAATAATAATCATACTTGACATACATAAACTAGACATGAAAATAATGCCACAATTTGCCATGATACATAAAATTTACCTTCATAAAATTCATATGTACTTGAATAAGAATTCATAATTAGAAATCATAAAATCATAAGTTTAAGAATTCGCAAACATTCATGCATACTTTGATAATTCATCATAACTTGAAATCATAGGCTCATAAGCATGAGAGTCATAAGATCATGCATAATTGGATAAAGACATCATAAACTTGAAATCATGAATTCATAAGGGATTGAGGGTCAAATCTGCCCCAATAACCATAATTCATCAATTGGAACATGAGGGAATTGAACCCATAGTAAAGTCATAGAAAGTTTCATTGAATTGGGTCTAACCCTATAATTTCACAATTCAAACTTAAGAAGCAGAGATCATAGAATTGAACTTAAAAATGGCATGAGGTGGAAGGAATCCCCCATTTATGACCCTACATACCTGGCAGAAGATCTCTTAGCTTGACTTGAAGACCCAAGAGATAATTGAAGGAATTTGATGAAGAACTCTAATATTTGCTTAAGAGGATTTGATCTTCCAATTTAGGTGTTAGGAATAGAATGAGGGTTTAGGAATATCAAAATCCTTAATAAACCCCTTTAAGAACCCAAAACAAATTCACTTAGGATTTAAAAGCTTAAGAAGTTACAAAAATACCCTTGAGACTTCGCATTTATAACTACCCCGTCCAGTGGTACGACCTATACCATGAGTCGTACTTTGAGCCCATGATCCCTACCGATGCTCGTAACTACGAGTCCTAATTTGGACCATTCTTTGAACTTTAATCCTACGACCTTTAGGTAAGAATCATACAACCTTAGTACGACTCGTGACCACTAGTCACACCTACTCCACCAAAACATGATAGCTTGTTGAACCTTCCACCACAAGTCTTGGTACGAGTCATACCAAACACCTATGACTCGTACTGAGGCAATTTTTCTAGTTTCTCTATTTAACCATCTTCCAATCCTCGGGTTTAGTCTTTGGAACTTTTGGGGTGTTACACTTCTTTTCCACGTCTTACATAATGAAGCCCTCTTGTGCAATAGACCCTTCGATACCTGCTCATTGTGTCAGAACTGGCACTAGTCAGTCACAAACCTGATGTAGTAAGAGGTATGGGTTCTGCTACTATCAGACATTGTATAATCTTATGGATTAAACAACTGTTCGACGAATATACAAGGAAAAGGCAACTGGGGTAGGGTAGTATTCTGCCTAAGAAGGAACCGCTGCAGCAGGGAGAAATTCGCTACAGCGAGTCCGCTACGAAAGATAGGGAACTGCTATAACAATCCCGCTATAGTGATGAAGGACCAGTCGTAGTGGGAGTCATCATCCCTGATAGACCTTCAACCCCGATAGTGAGGTCAGATTTTCAACCTCTACTTTTTAATTTAGGCATAAATCGGGCAAAGGAAGAGTAATTTGAAGCCCCATAACAAATTTTCAACCCAATATCTACTTCCCTCGACCCATAGGGGATCGAAAAAGTTCAAATGACAACCCTACCCTAACACTCCCATTTCTAGTGCAAAGACTCCATAAAAGTAGTCAATAACACGTAGAGAATGAAGAGAAACACTTGACAACATAAGGAAACTAAACATGTTTCATGAATGAACCCTCAAATGTGCAAAGAAGTAGAGACTTTCACCCTGGTAACCACTCCAAAATAGTTCACTTAGGAATATAAACATAACCATTAAGTGAAAATAATGCAGTAAAGGAGCATGGGATGAAGATTACCTAAGTAAGCTGAGAAAAATCATCGGTGGGTTGAGAGGATTTGCGGAATTTTGAAGATGAAAGGGTGAGAATGAAAGCAAAAACGTCCACTGGCCCTTTTAATCTAATTTTGATTTTACTGCAGCAACCTATTTTTTCCACGGTGAGACTGCTGCAACGGATAATGCATAACTGCAGCAGACAAGCCTAAGTTAGAGGCATTTAAAATTCCAAGAAGATTAGAAATGACTTGAGTCTTGAAAAAAGTGTACTATAAAAGGTAGGGTTGACATAGGGATTTCATAGGTAATAAGTGAAGAAGGTGAGTAACAAGTAAGAGATTTGGTAGACCTGGGATTAGAGGGGTTGATCCCGATCAAAAATAGCGAGTAGAATCACGAACGCGAAATTTCCTTTTAACGGGAAAATAAGGGCACTGGGTGACCAAAAATTCATACATCGGGTACTGCACCTGTTAACGTCTTAGAACCTTGAAGATTGAGGTCTAGTGGAAATAACTAGTTAAAGAACTAGAAGCAATAACATGAGACCGCAGCACAGCTAGGAGTACCTATGACTATGACCCCATGAGGAGTGGACTGCGAGGCAATAGAAAATCCCTATAAGGCACTTGGGGCCATTCGAGGATGAAAAGTGGTTTAATTAGTACCTGATGTAATGATTCGTCTAATCATTAGAGAGCCTTGATGACGTGGGCATAAGAATTTAAATTTCTTCCGATCTATATTAATTTCCTTGAATAAAAGAATTTGTTTGGTAAATGATTTAAGGGGTCGAGTTAAAAACTTAGAGGCCTAGGCGGAAGGATCGCTGCGCGGGCACTCCTTTATCATAGCGGGACTAATGTAGCCGGTAACACATCATCATAGTTGACGACGTAGACCAGAACTCCATATTTTTTTCTACTTTTAAGACCCAGATCCTATTGTAATAGTGGTTAGTCCTTAAAAACACCTGTAATGAAAATTTGGCTATCCTAACAAGGAAAAGAATAGGGTGTCTAGATGAGGAAAAGGATTCCACCATCCTCCCTGGTGATTTTCTACAAAACACTAGGGTTTGATGTAAGAATGCAACCCCATTAATCCCATGGCAATAGCTTGGTGCCCAGATAGGTTATGGCTTACCTTTGAGTTAGACTTCGGTTAGTGACTTTGATATGTCGGGGATTAATGACACATCTTTACTTCTTTTAATAGCATTTTTCCTGCCTTTAGGAGTTAAATAAAGAAGAAACTACCATTATTATGCTATGTTTTGGGATACTAAGACATTAGAAAAAGAAAGAAGTTTAGGCTAGAAAATTTCTCAAAAGACGAGGCAACAGACGGACCATTTGTTTGAAGGATGGTCTTCTCCTCACTTCTTCCCTTCCTAGCTGCAGATTCCAAAACATAGTAAAATGGGTCCTTAAAGTATGGTTGAAATGACAAACCTTCTTCCAAAAGGACAGTCTGTCAATTGAAGGTTTGACCAAAGCTTGGAGAATGGAATTTTTAAAGTACGGAGTGAAGTAGGGTTCGTCTTTCCAAAGGACGGTCCGTCTCTCAAAGGATGGCAGGTCAAGGGACAAAGTAGAAAAGTAAAAGATGATTCAAAGGACGATCCATCCCTACACACTTGACACTCCGATGTTAAAATTAAATGAGATTTTTGGGGCATAGTATGAATTTATTTTTCTTATAATTTTTTAGCAATTTTTACATCCCTTAGTTCATACTTAGTGTAGAGAGTTGAACTTTGCTAATTTTATCCCTAGTTTCAAGTAAATTGTAGATCTAGCTTTGTAATTGAAGGTTGTCATTCATCAAGTGAAGATTTCAATTTCTTTTGGTTAGAATGTCTTATTACTTTGCTTTCCTCCTTATTCTAGACATGGGTAACTAAACCCAGATCTAGGGTTTGTGAACCCTAATGATCCCAATTTGTTAAAATTGAGTATGGGCTTATGAACATTTGATTGATTTTTGCTATGTAGTGTGTGATTGGTGATGAGAGTTATCTAATCCTGTCCAATTACCTTTATGAGGCTTGAAATAGCAAATATAGGTTGGGTTAGCATAAATTAACAATGACTGAAGGCATAACCCTTGTTTAACGGGTTCTCCTAGATATAGGTTGAATTCCAAATTGGCAAACAAGCAATTGGGTAGAAGGGAACTTTCTTCAATTTGACGAAATTGAAGTAGATTGACACCTATGGTTCTATTGAAAGATACCCATGGATTGCCTAAGTAAAGTTCTTGCATGTTCAGCCTTAGCCCACTCTCAATTCTTTCATATTGGGTGATTTAGGGGGATCGACCCAATATTAGGGTCACTTCCCAAGAATTATCTCTAATTTCTTACAACTCTAACTTAGTGCAATATGCGGTCATAGTTAATTTCTATCACTCTCAATTCGAGAAGATCCTAATCTTGTAATACTTTACTATTTAGCAATATCTAGTTTGGGCTTCAAGTAGTCTCTGTGGGATTCGACCCCAACTCCTTGTTAGGTTTTATATTTATATCGATCGTTTACACTATTTGATATTGGGAGTGGATTTAAGCGTAGGTAAAATATTATGGCATCGTTGCCAAGGACTATGACATAAGGCCTATCTAGCTATAATAGTCTAGTTTGTTTGCTTAGATATATTCTTTCAACTTTTCTTTTTGATTTTGTCTCTTGATACAGGATCATGGCCTCTCTTTTGGCTGGATACTTGGAAAATGTGTTCGCGAATGTTAATGAGGAAGTTGACTATGCGAGCGTGATTGTCCCATCAAGGGTAAATGCTTCCTAATTCAAAATTGACAATAGTAACTACATCATGTTAAAGGCAAAGGGAAAGTTTCGTAACTCCATGAATGATGACCCCTATCAACACATAAAAAATTTCTTGGAGGTGTTTAACCTTCATAAATAAAATAACATTTCGGATGATGCTATTAGATTACGAGTATTCAAATGTTGTTGGCCGATGAGGCAAGGGATTGGTTGCATAGACTTCCTCCAAACTTAATTCATACTTGGTAAGAGTTGGTGAATGTCTTCTTGAAAAAATGGTTAACGCCTAGAAAAAAGGCGGAGCATCGGGGTAAAATATTTTACTTTCGGCAGCTTTCAGGTGAACAATTATTTGATGCATGGGAGAGATTCTGGAAATACATCCTTCGGGTGCCCAACCACGAGTTATCAGAGCATATCTTGTTGGAGAAATTTTATTCTAGTCTAGATACCTAGACACAATCTGTTGTCAACAACGCCACATGGGGTTCTTCATAGACAAGACCTTCAACAAAATTGCCATCATGTTGGACAAGATCGCAAAGCACAACCATGCTTGGCATGGTGGGGGCCAAAGTGGAGTAATCAATTTGGGTACTCCTTCTCTATCTCATTTTATGAAGGAGAATCAGGAGCGAGATCAGATGATAACCACTATGATAATTAACATAGCCCTCCTCACAAAGAAGTTGACCGAATTTGAGGTAAAGAAGATGCATGCTATTGATGAGACCATGAGTGGTGTTCCATATAGGCATGGATGCCCTCCTCCTCCATACCAATATCATCCATCACAAGAGCCACCACCTATGCAAGTTGAAGACGCCAATTACGTTGCCAACTCATCCGGTGGCTATAGACCACAGTATCAGCAGGGACACCCCTCTTCTTCATACCAAGAGCAATGGAGACCTCAACCACAAGGTCAAGGTCAATATTACCTAGGAATGATTTTGGTTGTCAAAATTAGGTTTGGTAGAATGGTGGTAATTACCATATTAGAGGCTCCTCTTCTTTTTTTTTTTCCTAGAGGTTCCTCCTCTAACTCCCAAAATTGGAGAGAGGGTCATTCACATGATACAGGGGATCAAAGCTTGAAGGGATGCTAGAAAAGGTGCTTGTCAACTAGGAGAGAACATACGCTTGTCCAAAATTCTCACAGACATTGTAGGCTCTCACATAACTTCTATTCAGAAATTAGAGCAGCAGGTGCAGGACCTTTCCTGTGACCAAGCAGGTGCAGGACCTTTCCTGTGACCAAGCAGGTGCAGGACCTTTCCCATGACAAAAATCCCAAGCTAAAAGGCCATCCCCTAGTGACACAGTGGTGAATCCAAAAGACATGTGGTATCTTCTAATGCTCAATGCATGACCATAGTTAATAGGAGTGAAAAGATTGTGCAACTTATTGATGTTGAGAGGAATATGATATGCTTAAGAAGAAGTCTGAAATTGTGATTGAGTTTGATGACCAAGATTATTTTCCCAAAACTCCTTATGTTGATGAGATAGTTAAGAGTGGATTCGACAAGACACCATGTGAGGAAATTCAAAAAGATATGCCAGTTGCCCAAAGGAGAGACGGAAGGCTTAGGGAGGAGTGGAAGACTTTGCAAAATACTTTCCCCCACTTGTCCCTCCATTTACTCAAAGAATTGGTCAACAAGCCTTTGATGCAAGAGAAGCAAAGTATATTGAGAAGCTTAAAGAGGAAACACTCCGGGTACCATTCATTGATGCCATCAAAGAGATATTAGGGTTCACTAAGTACTTGAAAATATTGTTGACTAGAAAGCCACTGGGTAACAAAGAGGAACTCATTCTCGCAACCCATAGAGTAAGTGCCATCATAGCATGCACATGTGTTGAGAAAAAAGGTGACCTAGTGAAATTTACGGTGCCTTGCCGGATCGGTAGATATAATTGCTTACATGCCCTTTGTGATAATAGGGAAAGTACTAATCTAATGCCTTTTTCCATTTACAAGCGATCTAGGTTGTCCATACGAAGCTCACCTCCATTCGGTTCCAAATGGTCGATAAACCTATTAAGACTCCAGTGGGGGTGGTAGAGGATGTGCTTGTCAAAGTTGGCAAATTTGTACTACCAGTAGACTTTGTGGTTCTTAACTGCGATGTTGATATAGATATCTCCATCATTCTTGGGGGACCATTTCTAGCTACTGGGAGAGCCTTAATGGATTCTAATAAGCATAAAATAATGTTCTGAGTCAAGGATGAGAGCATTACTTTCAAAGCCGGGAGAGGTCACTTGTTGCCCTTAGGAGTTGGGGACATTTGTGTGGTCAATATTAAGTAAGAAATTGGTATGGTAGCTGAGCATGTTATTGTTGAATCACTCAAGAGAAAGAAGCCTAAATCGGCATGGGTGAAGCAGTACATAGGTGGAACCAAGGGCAGGAAATGGGTGAGGAAGTTTTGTCCCAAGGACAACTCACCAATACCATGATCAGGGATCTTGCGTCATGCCATGATGTTAAATCAGGTGCTTTTAGGGAGGCAACACAAGGGATGCTATATCATGTGTAGTATCCATGTCGTTCCATGACATTAAATCAAGTGCTACTTGGGGGTGTTAGTAGATGTAGGTACCCTTAGAAATTTAGAGGAAAGTGGTTTAAAACAGAAAGAAAGAAAGAAATCTGGTGCGCAAAAGACGGTAGAACAGATGGACCGTCCTTTCAAAGGACGGACCGCATGTATCTCCGTCATTTGCACTTGGAACTAGAAAGGAATGGTCAAGAGATGGTCTAATGTATGGACCTTACTCTGCCTTGATGGTCCACCTATTGGACCATCTTTAGTAATTAATGAAGAAAATCCCTAGGCCTATGTGGAGGATGGAATTTTGGATAATGTAGTGTTTAATTGGGCCAGGTCGGCCTTTAATTTTCCACCTATGGGCTTGACCGACCCGACCTAGTTAACATTAAAAATAATTCAGGTGTGTGATGGAAGGCCATTCCGTCTGACATACACACAACCCGTCTTCTTCTTCTTCTCCATTTTCCCTTCTTCCCTACTTGGATTTCATCCATTGCTGCTAGTTTGAGCTTCACCAACTTGCTTTGATACACACTCTCTTCTCACAAGCACACACACCAATGCAACATTAGGGTTTTTCACCTATTTCAATCGCGTCCATTCACTGCACAAGCACATAACCAATTAGATATTGTTCATTACCTTGAGCTTTAAATTTTATGCCTAATGTGATGTTGCACCATGTATTGAAGAGGGGTTATGGAATACCTTGACTTGGAGTATAAATTTGGGGGGGAGGAACTTGGGTTTAAATTGCTAGTTTGATTGGACAAGGCTTAGGTAATTGTGTAAATGTGTTTTCATGTTTAATAACTACTTCTCGAGCTTGAAAATTAGAGTAGCCCTATACCTTGTCTGAGATTATTGAAAAATTTGAAAATTCCCAAGTGAAAAATGACTATGTGCACCAATTGACAGAATAACAGATGGACAACCTTTCACAAAGATAGACCGTTTGTCATTTCATTGATTAAACCCGTAAACACCAACCCCCAAATAGGATTTTTTAAAAATAGGATTTGTTTATTTTCTATTTAAATATGTTATATATATAATGTCATTTTTTTCCCTCTGAGCCAAAGTACGACTCAAGGGATGGACCATTCTTTCAAAGGACAGCCCACACCTTGAACTGTACATTGAAGCAGTAAGTTGGGACTTTTAGATTCAATTGACCGTACAGGGTACGGTCTGTTCTTTGAAGGTGCGGACCATCCTTTCAATCGTACTATACTTATTTTTTGTTGTTCCTATGATACCCCAAGTTTGTGTTCTAACAAATTTATGCATAATCACAGGTAAATGGGACACAAGATAGCATTATCCCAGGGAGGAAAGTCAAGTACATCCAAGACGTCTTACTTAGTGGACGAGGATGAGAAGGAGTACTTTCCTCTAGGTAGTAGGAAATTAGAGGTGTCACCCATTCCATAAGCTCGAGTGGCATCCGCTGATACACCGACTCCTGGATTTCATCCCAGTCTGGTGATGACCATGATTAGGTCCAATCTAAGGGGACCCATTTAGAGATTTCCTCTAGCAAGGCCATTGAGGAGGAATTATCTAGTCAGACCTCCTCTCCCCCAGCATCAGAGTTGAGACAAAAACAGGGGGAGGAGATGTTCTGGCTTAGGTGGGCAGTATAGGGTGCTAGGGAGTGCTATTTGCAAGGCTACAACATGGTCAATGGTAGAGTCCATTGGGGGATCACTAAGGAGAGGACTGTTAGACCCACTGGGTTGGAGGCATCCCCTGACATTATGGAGCAGCTCTGCTTTCAGCACTGGGAGTTTCTGTTCTGGCCAGTGGGTTAGTATATTTAGACATTGGTTTGGGAATTATATGTAGTCTATGGGGTGATCCTTTTGAGGTAAAACCTAGTGTTAAAGATGTATATAGAGCCATTGACCTCGGTGGTGGTCCATGGAGTATCAATTGATATTAGCCGGGAGGTGATCGATCAATTTTACTCGGGTGATGATTATGAGGTGGTGGACGCATCTGCTTATGATGAGGTTTATGATAGAGGTAGACTGGCTAAGTGATAAATAGCCAATGTGATAGCTAGAGGTACTCTGATTTGGGTTGTGTCTCATACAGCCGACATCTTCAAGATAGACCTCAGACTTCCCGCCAAGTTTTGGTGGAATGTGGTTTGCAGCAGAGTTTGCCCGATGAAGAGCGACAATAAAATACCACTTGGATAGGATCTTGTCATGGAATCTATCGTGGACAAAAAGAGTATTAACATTGGCCAGATGGTCAGTATGGAGCTGAAGGATAGAACGGTATAAACTACCACCCCCCTCACATTTCCCTACTTCGTCACATCCCTATGTCAAAGGGCAGGGGTTCCAATCTTGCTGAGGGAAGACATATTTATGGATGCTCTCCAAGTGACTGATATCACCAAGATAAGGGACACCACTATGGTCACCGCTGTGAGCTAGCCTAGCTCCATCTTATCGGGCGGGCCCACTATAGACGTTTAGGGACTCCATACTGAGGAGCCCACATCATAGCCCACAGGCGAGGCAGACCTAGAAGCAGTAGCAACTTTAGCCACCACAAAATCCACACCAACCACTTTATCAAGGCCACCACTTATATCTAGAGATTCACTTACTAGGTTAGCCTCATGGGTAGATAGAGAGAGAGATAGTTGACTCGACTAATTGAGGATCTGCCGGCCTTTGTGGCCACTATTATTGGGTGAGCTCTTTAGCTGATTGAGACACAGTGAGGACATCACATATGGCCTCGAACTCACGGCTAGTAGCTATGCATGCCCAGTTGCACCAGCTTGGAGGAGGTGCTAGTGCGTATAATATTGTTAGCCTCTAAGAAGACTTAGAATAGATCAAAGATGCTATGCTTGAGATGCAAATGAGTGAGCTGCATCTAATTGAGGTACATGTACCTCTAGTGGACCGGACAACTCCTATAGCTAGCATTATGGATTATATTCCATGAGCAGTCCCTGTTCTACCAACTCAAACTCATACCATACCACTACCAACAATCCCAGTTACTAGGGACAGTACTACACAAGAGCAGGATCCTACTCTAACTTTGGCCCATATAGTGGTTCAGGCCCCAACAGCAAATAAGGGCAAGGCTCCAGCCTTAGAGACACCACCGAAAAAGGTAGAGCTATCCATTGTTGAGGTAGAGGCCATCAAGCAAGCAATAGCAGAATCACGGGTGCACACCTAAGGCCACACTCATGATGTGGAGGGTAGCACCTCTGTACCACTGCAAGATGAGAAGCATAGTGCAGTCTGAGCACTACAGAAATTTTTTGCTACCTTCTTACCCCCTCTACTTTGTTTTGTATATACATTAAGGACACTGCATTCTGTTTAGGTGGGGTGGATATTTTGGATGTGTTTTTAATGATTAATTTTATCAAAATGCTGATTTGTATGGTTGTATGCATTTGATGAGTTATTGATGTGTGGGTTGTGATCTATGTAGTCCATTTTTACAACTTTCTACGTATAACATTTTCTTTTTCATTTTTAGATTAGAATCTTTTTTATGTTATAGTTTAGAGCCCTTCTAGGTATTTTTTAGCCATGATTCTTTCTCTGGAGGCTTACTTTCTATTGAATCTGGCACAATAAAGTTAGTTAAGTGTCGTAGTGCATAGGCCCAATGATGGATTGCTTAGGCAAAATTCTTAAGTGTAACAACCTAATTTGTTGAGTCGTCTTAGGATAAATTGATTGTTTTTGACTTAGGTGATGGCGGTAATATAGCTATTTGCATACTTGAGCAGATTTTTGAAAATAATGCCCCCTCTCAAAATTTTTGCCAGAGTTGTTCGATACTCAGTATTATATCTCCATCTGTGACATTAACATATTGGCAATATGTTCCTAATTGAGAGTGATGGGTTAGTCATTTTTATATCCATATGCCAATGTGTGGAGAGGAAAGTTGCTTGTTCACTTGATTTGATTACACTTTAGAACTTGCCTTGCTACTTGTGCCTGAACCTAGGATTGACTATGGGTTGTAGAGATGAACTTAGGCTTTCTTTGTGCTTCACAAGACATTTATGCCTAGAGAGACCTATCAAATGATACATATATCCCTAGTTTCCCTCTTTGATCCTTTTGACCCTTTTTCTAGATCAACTGCAATGAAAACTAAAACCAACTCTAAAATTGACCCTCTTTTGAAGTCATCATCCTTGACACATTGAAAAGAAAAGAAAAATGAGAAAATGTTGTAAGTTGGTGGTGATAAGGAGGGAAAGAAAGAAATAGGTCAAAAATATGTGGTATGAGAATACCCCAAAGTGTAATTGAGCAATGAGCTAAAAAGAAGAAAAAGAAAAAAAAAGAATGCAAAAGAGCAAAGTGAACTTTGAGCTCACAAAAACACTTTGGGGTGTGAAAAGTTGTCAAAACAAGAGAAGGGGTGAAAAGAAGGGATCAAAAAGGTAAAAAGATTATGGAAACGTGATGAAGTGGTCAAGGATTATAAGTGAGTCACTAAAAGCCTAAATTGTACCCTAACACCCTCTAACCTCCATTACAAGCTTAGAAATGTCCGTATGTGATCTCAACCCAGATATCCAAAAAGAAATGAACTTGAGTAAATGGGCAAGCATATGGTAGTTGTGAGCTATCTTATGAAATCTCTTGTGAGAGTTGAGTGCATTTCTCTTCTCTCTTGATCTTGTGTGTCCTTGTTGTGTGTGCTATCATTACTTCATAAAAATACTTTCCTTGGTATAATTGTGAGGGCATGTGGATTTGAATGGCTAGCTATAATGCCCCGAAAACTCAAAATCTAATTCTGGGACTTAAATCTGGAAATCTGAAAAAGCTGCAGAAAAGCTATAGGATGACCCACCTAACGAGTCGTTAAGTGACCTCACAACTCATTAGGTGAGCCGTGAGAAGGAGGTTTGAGGTTTTTAAGAAGGGAGTAAGTGTACCCAATGAGGGACTTCACGAGTCGTGGTCACTGACCACGACCCGTTGAGTCACTCGTGGTCAGGTCTGGGTTGAGGATATTATCAGTGGATCAATGTACTTGACGGGTGGGGGCAACGAGTCGTGGTCCCTAGTAACAACGCGTTATGTCCCCCGTTACCAGCCCTAGTGAATTTTTAGCCAGTGCACCTAATGAGTGTCACAATGAGTCATCGTCAGTAGTAACGACTCGTTTGGTGACCCGTTACCAAGATTAGCATTTAACCTTTAGAAGTGTAACAGTGTGGTCCACGACTTGTGACCACGAGTCATGGTTAGTGACCATGACTCGTTAGGTCCCTCATGGTGATCTACTAGGGAGCCTAGGCAGTGTCCCTGACAGGAGTGACCACGAGTCGTGGTCAGCCACCATGACCCATTAGGTCACCCGTTATGGTCGTCGAGCAGTTTTTCCTAGCGATTTTATAAGGACTATTTAGTAATTTCCTATTCTCCTAAGCTCTAAAGTATGTCATTTTGAACGTAAATTCAAACATATTAGAGGGTTTGGACGGTTCCTCCCCTCATTCTCACGTTTACACTCAAAAATTTTATTGAAACTCCTCTTAAGAAACTCTCTAGCAGGCTTAAGGTATGCCTTCATCGCAGCAGTTCAGGTCTTCTTCTTCGGGAATCTTTTAGCCAGGTATGTGGGAATTCAACAAGGGAATTGTCCTTCCCTTGTGTTCTCCAAAATCTTCCCATAATTTCCCTATTAGTTTAGCCCTGATATCTTTGAATATGCAAGGATTTTCAAGTTGGTCCTCATTAATTTTAATTTGTCTATTATCCATGTTTATTACTCATATGATCTTCATTATTCATAAGTAAATAATTGTTGTTATTGCCAAGATGATTTATAGCCCTAAATTTTGAGTAAAGATTATTGTGTATTAAATTCCGTCTATTTTGCAAAGTATGTTTTGGGCTGAATATCCTAGAAATTCTTATTATATATATATGTGTGTGTGTGTGTGTGTGTGTGTGTGTGAGGAATTATTCCATTGAGGAGAATGATTTTACCCTTGTTGGATAAAACCCCTTTAAATTCTTGAAATTTCGTCATATTATGAAATTCCCCGTGTTATTGGAATGAGTTGTGTTCTCTATTAGATGCTTAGTAGTTTAGTTTAGTTAGAATGTAGAACCTCTTAAGCAATATTCAGAAAGTGTCAACTGATCAGTTTGACTTCAGTTTTTTTCTGAAGTGTCAGTGGTGCCTCTCAGTTATAAGAATCAAACTTAGATTATAGTTATTTGGTCCATTAGGTGGTCATGACATTCTAGTTATATAGGTCTGACCAGCCGCAGGACCCCAGTTAAGTTACAATTTGTTCTTAGACAGTTACGATGCTTCTAGATAAGCAACTCTGACTAGTCTAGAATCCAATTTCAGTATCTGGTCCGGTAAGACTCTCAAGTACTTTCAGTTATATGTTCCTAACTATTCTTGGGCCCCAGTTTCGAGCTATCCACTTAGCAGTTCAGTATAGGTTTCCAGTGGGAGTAGGACTTAGCACCGAGCTGGCCGGGGTTCCAGCATACCCAGGTTCCCAAAACTATGATGCCATACTTTTGTGATCACCCAGTTCATGCATTTATACCCTGGCAAGGTATATTGGGTCCTATCGGTGGGGTGTATACATCGGACTCCACGTCTAGCTCACGTGGTTATATGTCGGTTATAGACTCTCCCACTAGTCATTTCAGTCCAGTCACAGTTATTGACAGTTTAGTTCAGTTTAGATTAGTTCAGTGTGGTCTCTCAGACTCACTATTTCAGACATACGGCATGTCTTTGACTATCAGACAGGGTCATCTTAACCATTTCAGTTTACATCAGTAGTTCAGTTCAGCTTACCTGATGGTCATTGCGTGTAATTTTAGTTCAGACTTTATATTCAGATATGTTTTCTCCCACTTACTCAGTACATTCGAAGTACTGACACATACTTTTATGTTGTATTGTTTCAAAATACAGCTGCAGGTTCCCAGACTCAGCATCGTTACCCGTTGCAATTTAGATCCTCCTTCACTGCAGCCGAAGTGTGAGTCCTCATCATTGGAGGGACTTGCTTTACTTTCTTGCAGTTAAGTTATTAATTTTAGTTAGACTTAGAGTTAGCTGGGGGCTTGTCCCAGCAACTCATCAGTTAGAAGGCTTTCAGACACAGAGTTAATTTCAGATTTCAAATGTTTTAAANCTTGTGACTTCAACTACCGTGTTACATCCAAGGTGTAGTCTCAGGACGTGACACACTTGATATCAGAACACTAGGTTTAGAGTATCCTCTGGAAGTCTGAAAGCCGCATCGAGTCGTTTTCATGAGTGTGAAGCACGCCAAACTTTTGACGAGGAGGCTTAAGATATTATTAGGAAAACTCCCTTTTGTTCATATTCTTTATCGTACGTTAAAGTTCAATTCCAAAAATGCCCTTTTAACTCGTTCTCTGTTTTGTTTCAGTGAACCATGCCTCCCCGATGGTTTGTGGAAGGTTTCTCCTCCATAGAATCTCCTCTGACTAAGTTAACATAGAAGAAGGTGAAATTTCAGTGGTCGTACGAGTGTGAGAAGAGTTTTCAGGAGTGGAAGACTCGACATCACTCCAGTTTTAACCTTTCTAGAAGGATCAGATGGGTTGGTTGTTTATTGTGACACTTCCAGAGTTGGACTCGGTTGCGTTCGGATGTAGCGGGGCAAAGTGATAGCCTATGCCTCCAGACAACTCAAAGTTCATGAGAAGAATTATCCAACTCATGGCTTGGAGCTGGCAGCGGTGGTATTCACGCTAAAAATATAGAGACATTACCTTTATGGGGCTCACATGGATGTGTTCACAGATCACAAGAGCCTTCGTTACGTGTTCAGCTAGAAGGACCTAAAACTGCATCAGAACGGTGGTTGCAGCTACTAAAGGACTATGACATGAGTGTGCTGTATCACTCGGGTAAGGCCAATGTGGTAGCTGACGCCCTAAGAAGACATCCATGGGAAGTGTGGCTCACATCGAGGAAGGCAAGAGGGAGTTAGCAAAAGAAGTTCACAGACTAGCCTGGTTAGGGGTGCAGTTGGTGGATTCAGCTGAAGGTGGTGTGGTAATGCAAAGCGGGTCAGATTCATTCTTGGTAGTTGAAGTCAAATCCAGATAGGATGAGGATCCCATCTTACTTAAGCTTAAGGGAGCAGTCCTCATAAAAGAAATAGAAGCTTTCTCCTAAGGGGAAGATGGGGTGCTCCGTTACCTGGGTAGGTTGTGAGTACCGGATGTTGGTGAGTTGAGACAGTAGATACTGGCCGAGGCACACAACTCGAGATACTCTATTCACCCTGGTTCTACTAAGATGTACCATGATTTACGATATATTTACTAGTTGAACGGCATGAAAAGAGATATCGCTGAATTTGTAGCATAGTGCCCAAACTGCCAGCAAGTCAAGGTAGACCACCAGAGACCTGGAGTCATGAATCAAGATATTAGTATACCCACATGGAAGAGGGAAGAAGTAAATATGGACCACATTATAGGTCTACCCCAGACTCGTCGGCAGCATGACTTAATCTGGGTGGTAGTAGATCGGATGACTAAGTCAGCTCACTTCCTCCTAGTCAAAACCATAGACTCAACTGAGGACTATGCCAAACTTTACATCCAAAGTTAGTCAGACTCCATGGGTTGCCCTTGGATATCATTTCAGACAGGGGAACGCAGTTCACCTTACACTTTTGGAAGTCCTTTCATAAGGGACTAGGCACTCAGGTCAAGCTCAGCACAACTTTTCACCCGCAGACCGATGGGCAAGTTGAGCGGACTATTCAGACCCTAGAAGAATACTAAGAGCATGCGCGATCGATTTCAAGGGTAATTGGGATGACCATGTGCCTTTTATCGAGACTGCGTACAATAATAGCTACCACTCTAGCATTCAGATGGCCCCATTTGAAGCATTATATGGGAGAAGGTGTAGATCTCCTATAGGGTTGTTCAAGGTTAGAGAAGCTACCTTGATAGGGCCAGACTCGGTTCAGGATGCAATGCAGAAAGTTTAGCTCATCCGAGAAAGGTTGAAAACAACTTAGAGCCGTCAGAAATCTTATGCCGATGTGCGAAGATGAGAGTTGGAGTTTGTAGTTGATGACTGGGTTTACCTGAAAATTTCGCCCATGAAAGGGGTGATGAGGTTTGGCAAGAAAGGAAAGCTCAGTTTGAGATATGCAGGACCTTATAGAATTTTGAGGCGTATTGGTAATGTAGCCTATGAGCTAGAGTTACCTTCAAAACTAGCAGCCGTGCACCCAGTTTTCCATGTGTCACTTTTGAAAAAGTGCATCGGAGATCCAACCTCAATTATGCCATTAGACAGCATAGGAATAAAGGATAGTCTCTGATATGAGGAAGTACCTGTCCAGATACTGGACCGTCAGGTTCATAAGTTGAGAAATAAGGAACTAGCTTCAGTCAAGGTCCTATGGAGAAATCAGCAGGTTGAGGGAGCAACGTGGGAGGCCGAAGCAAATATGATGGCCAAATACCCGCACTTGTTCCCTACCGGTTCTAGAATAGCTTGAGATATTAGTTTTGACCCTAGAACTCAATTTAGTTTTCATGACTCAGTTCGGATGTTCAAGTCTCTTTTACGTTTTTGAATTTATGTAAGAAAAGTAATTTCAGATCAGTTATGTATTTTGAAAGGTAGTCATTTCGGCAGTTTTGGAGTCAAATGAGCAGTATTTGGAAATTTTGATTTCTATTTTCTACTTGCTTTGTGTTTTCTAACATTCGAGGATAAATTTTTACAAGGGGGAGATATTGTAATGCCCCGAAAACTCAAAATCTAATTTCGGGACTTAAATCTGTAAATGTGGAAAAGCTGCAGAAAAGCTACAGGACGATCCACCTAACGAGTCATTAAGTGACCTCAAGACTCACTAGGTGAGCCATGAGAAGGAGGTTTGAGGTTTTTTAGAAGGGAGGCAGTGTACCCAACGAGGGACTTCATGATACGTGGTCACTAACCACAACCCGTTGAGTCACTAGTGGTCAGGTCTGGGTTGAGGATATTATCAATGGAGCAGTGTCTTTGACGGGTGGGGGCAATGAGTCGTGGTCCCTAGTAACGACTCTTTATGTCCCCCGTTACCATCCCTAGTGAGATTTTAGCCAATTCACCTAACGAGTGTCACAACGAATCGTTGTCAGTAGTAACAACTCGTTAGGTGACCCGTTACCAAGCTGGGCATTTAATCTTCATAAGTTTGACTGTGTGGTCCACGACTGGTAACCCCGAGTCATGTCAGTGACCACGACTCGTTAGGTCCCTTGTGGTGACCAACTGGGGAGCCTAGGCAGTGTACCTGACGGGAGTGACCACGAGTTGTGGTCAGCCACCACGACCCACTAGGTCACCCATTAGGGTCACCTGGCAGGTTTTCCCAGCGATTTTCTAAGGACTATTTAGTAATTTCCTATTCTCCTAAGCTCTAAAGTACGTCATTTTGAACGTAAATTCAGGCTTATTAGAGGGTTTGGATGGTTCCCCCCCTCATTCTCACGTTTACACTCAAAAAATTTATTGAAACTCCTCTCAACAAACTCTCTAGAAGGCTTAAGGTGTGCCTTCATTGCAGCAGTTCAGGTCTTCTTCTTCGGGAATCTTTCAGCCAGGTATGTGGGAATTCAACATGAAAATTGTCCTTCCCTTGTGTTTTCATCTTCCCATAATTTCCCTATTAGTTTAGCCCTGATATTTTTGAATATGCAATGATTTTCATGTTGGCTCTCGTTAATTTTAATTGGGGTATTATCCATGTTTATTACTCATATTATCTTCATTATTCATAAGTAAATAATTGTTTTTATTGCCAAGATGATTTACAGCCCTAAATTTTTGAGTAAAGATTATTGCGTATTAAATTCCATCTATTTTGCAAAGTATGTTTTGGGCTGAATATCCTAGAAATTCTTATTATATATATATATATATGTGAGCNATATATATATATATATGTGAGCAATTATTCCATTGAGGAGAATGATTTTACCCTTGTTGGATGAAACCCCTTTAAATTCTTGAAATTTCATCATATTATGAAATTCCCCGTGTTACTGGAATGAGTTGTGTTCTCTATTAGATGCTTAGTAGTTTAGTTCAGTTAGAATGTAGAACCTCTTCAGCAATATTCAGAAAGTGTCAACTGATCAGTTTGACTTCAGTTTTTTTTTGAGGTGTCAGTGGTGCCTCTCAGTTATAAGAATTAGACTCATATTATAGTTATTTGGTCCATTAGGTGGTCATGACATTCTAGTTATATAGATCTGACCAGCCCCAGGACCCCAGTTCAGTTACAGTTTGTTCTTAGACGGTTACGACACTTCCAGATAAGCAGCTCTGACTAGTCTAGAACCCAGTTTAAGAATCTGGTCTGATAAGACTCTCAGGGTACTTTCAGTTACATGTCCCTGACTAGTTTTGGGCCCCAGTTTTGAGCTATCCGCTTAGAAGTTCAGTATAGGTTTCAAGTGGGAGTAGGACTTAGCATTGAGTGGGCCGATGTTCCAATGCACCCAGGTTTCCAAAATAACGTTGCTAGCGTAGGTTATAGTATTACTTGGCCTGATTGGCCCCAAACTTTTGTGATGACCCAGTTCATGCCTTTATACCCTTGCAAGGTATATTGGGTCCTACCAGTGGAGTGTATACATCGTACTCCATGTCTAGCTCACGTGATTATATATCGGTTATAGACTCTCCCACTAGTCAGTTCATTTCAGTAACAATTATTGATAGTTCAGTTTAGTTCAGATCAGTTCAGTGTTGTCTCTCATACTCAATATATCAGACTTAGGGCATATCTTTGACCATCAGACAGGGTCATCTTGACCATTTCAGTTTACATCAGTAGTTCAGTTCAACTTACCTGTTGGTCATTGCGTGTCATTTCAGTTCAGACTTTTTATTCAGATATGTTTTCTCCCACTTACTTAGTACATTCAAAGTACGGACACATACTTTTATGCTGCATCGTTTCATGATACAGTTGTAGGTTCCCAGACTCAGCATCGTTAGCCGTTGCGATTTAGATCCTCCTTCGCTGCAGCCGAAGTGTGAGTCCTCATCATTCGAGGGCCTTGCTTTACTTTCTTGCAGTTAAGTTATTATTTTTAGTTAGACTTAGAGTTAGCTGGGGGCTTGTCTTAACAACTCATCAGCTAGAAGGCTTTCAGACACAAAGTTAATTTCAGACATCAAATATTTTAAATTTTAATGTTTTCTTCTAGTTTATTTTCTCAAATACACTTATGCTGTTATTTCAATGCTTCCGCTATATATATNTATATATATATATATATATTGTTTTACTCAGAATACCAGTGTATGGTAGATCAAGGGTTGACATGGGGTTACTTGTGACTTAAAGTACCGTGTTACGTCCAGGGTGTAGTCTCGGGGTGTGACACTAGCATGTTTAACTTCTCTAATTTGGGTCTAAGCATGTTGAGATAATGTCATAAGTAGAGGTTGCACGCTTAGTTTAAAGGGTTATGTGAAAATTGTGTTTTGATTGATTAAGGGAGTGGCAACACTGAATTTTATGTATTGGTAGCTTTTGTTGAAAACTACCCTAGTCATGATAACTTGTGAATCCGAGACATTAGTTATGTGTAAGGTCGTTTCTCTTCTTAGTTTGCTTGAGGGAAAGCAAATTCTTTAAGTTGGGGGTGTTGATGTGTCGGGGATTACGGACACATCTTTGCTTCTTTTCACAGAATTTTAAATTCCTTTAAAAGTTATATTAAGTAGTAACTAACCTTAATATGATATGTTTCAAGATCCCAAGACATTGGAAGAAGTAAGGAGTTTAGGCCAGAAAACTGCTCAAAAGACGAGGCAACAGATGGACCGTCTCTCTAAAGGATGGTTTGCCCCTCAGTCCATCCCTTCCCAACTACATATTACAAAAACTAAATAAAATGGGCCCTTAAAATATGGTTGAAAGGATGTAACATCTTCCAAAAGAATGATCCATCAATTGAAGTTCTGACCAAAGCTTGGTAGAATGGGATTTCTAAAGTACAAGGTGAAGTACAAGCTGCCTTTCCAAAGGGTGGTCCGTCTCTCAATGGACGACAAGTCAAGGGATAGAAGCAACAAAGTAAATATGGTTCAAAGGACGGTCCGTCCCTACACACCTGACACTCTGATGTTCAAATTAAATGGGTTTTTTGGGCATAGTAACATCATTTTTCTGGTAATTTTTAGCAGATTTTACATTCCTTAGTTCATACTTAGTGTAGAGAGTAGAACTTAGCTAATTTTATCCCTAGTTTCAAGTAGATTGTAGATCTATCTTTGTAATTGAATTTCTAAAAACCAATCATATTAATCAATTAAGATCACTTCCATCTTAGAATCTGCAACAATGGTGTTTTATCACAAAGAAGATGAAGAAGAAAGTATAAAATTGCACTATCTCTCTTCTACAATTTTCTCTATGATGTAATGTCCTTTTTTTCAATTGCGATCTAGAAATGGGGTAAAAATCTATATAAATACGTTGCGTAGCTCCCTAAAATGCCCTTGGAAGCTTCCCAAGTGTGTGCTTGCCTTCTTGGATGATTTTGCTTAAGGAGGAGATGCGGGCCACTTGCGCTGGCACCTGCGTTCCGCAAATATAGACTTGTGGCATGCATATTTGGTTCCATCAACTTCCCAAATCCTCCTGCATGGAAGCTGCTAAATGCAGGTGTAGACTTGTAGCATGCATGTCTTGTTTTTCCTCAAGCAGATTGCTTTAATTTCGAATCTTTCATCTTCTTTGTTTCAACTAAATGCCCGCACAAAAGAGGAGAAAAGGCATAAATCCATTGTAAATTAGGTTAATATGAAGCAATAACTCACATTTAAGAGCCAAATGAGTTGGTAAATTACTAACTCATTAAAGCCCTTACCGGGCTTGGGTATTTTGGATGTTATGAATTTTTATTTGGATGATAGTTGGATTAATTGATTCCCTTGCCAGGCTTGTATTGTAATGATTTTAACTTTTGACCCTGCCAGGCTTAATTCTCCTGTTATAATGATATGAGTTTCCATAATGCCAGATCGATCTTACATGCCCATTGTTTTAGTACCTTTGCATTGCAATCCCTTTGTAAATAGTAGTTAGTGAATAAACTTCGAGAGTTTTCTTTATACTACGGTTTTTTAGGGGGAAATTTTTTCTTATCTTGATTTTTGTGTCGAACAGGGTGACATTTCTCAATGATGGATTGAGAGATGATTTTCTTAAGGGAAAATGCCATGTCTAGTTTGTCATTTTGAGTCTTTGTGCACTTTTCTTGAGTGACACCACCAAAAAAAATTTCTCTTGGAAAAGAAATTTAATTTTTGAGAAAGAGGGGTAAATGAACTTAAAAAGCATTCTCTTTTCATGATTCCTACATTCTTTGCTAGGCTTTTTTGATTCACAATTGAGTTGCGTGGAACTCGGAATAACTTGTCAGAAGTCATACTTTTCAGTTTATTTTAAGAATAGCTAGACTCCGTGGAATTGTGATGCCTTGTGTGGTAAGGTTTTTTCTTTTTCTTATGTATGCATGTCATCCATATTTTTCCTCTAATGTGATTCAAGGCAAAATCCTAGATGTGGCTAAGCTTGAAAAATGACCTTAGGCTCTTTTTGGATAGTCACTTCACCGCAAAATGGCCTCCTTTAGCATTGATCTTAGTTAACCTTTATTTGGCACCCTTTCCTCACTAATTTCTAGTGACGAAATAAAATGGGGGCTAAAAGCCTAAGATTTGGGGGAGAATGAAAAATAAAATAATGATATAAGCGAAACCCTAAGTTTGGGGGTGTACATAAAAGGGAAAAAGAGGAATGAGCTTCAATATGAGGTAGCACCAAAGTTTTAAACTAAAAAAATGGCTGTTTGTAAACCTTGATCAAAGGAAGAAAGAATAGAATTAAGTGGTGCTATCTCTTGTATAAGTTGATGCTGAATGTAGAAATCAAAGGTGTTAAGGAGGATGACTTTTTGGGGAACTTTAGATTGTGAAAAGAAGAGATAAGGTGGAGTTGACTCTATGTCATGAGCAGTATGTTTAATTTGTTTCACAAAAGCATTTGGGAGGTTCTCATCACTTGAACCAAATGATGTCCTACCTTTACCCCTAGCCTATAGTGCAATCCACAAGTCCCGAGTGATTCCAATCTTTGCTACTCTACATCAGTGGCGATTTACATGAAGAGCAAGCCTATAGTTCAATGTGTGTACATTTAAATGTCTTTGAGAGAGTGAGCATCTTTGTGTCATCTTACAATCCCTATTTTGTGAATTGCATGATTATAAGTGGGATTCTCTCTTTTGGTGAGTGGCATTGCATCCTTGGAAAGAATGGTGAAAACTTGATCTCAATTAAGAGGTATGAATGCGACAAGTCGTGCAATGAACTTCTAGGAAAACCTTGAATGTTGAATGTCAATGAATTGAGATGCTTGTTGATCTTGTTTTAGATTAAAATGTCCCCTTATTTGAATTGAAAGAATGATGGTGAGCTTTGCCGAGTGATCATGGTGGTACCAATAGAGATTTGTGTACTTGTTTGAGTATTTTTATTTTTGAGTCTTTATGTGATTTGGGGTTATTTTGAGTCTTAGTAGTCCTTTGTGTAGCCCTTATACTATGATAAGCTTAAGTCAATTCCGTTGTTGAGTGAATGTTTTTCTTGAGGACAAACAATAGTTCAAGTTTGGGGGTTTGATGAGTTGGTAATTTACCAACTCATTTGGCTCTTAAGCATGAATTATTGCATCATTTTAACGCAATTCAGATGAATTTATTCCTATTCTCCTCTTTTTTGTAGGCATTTAGTAAAAACAAAGAATATAAAGGATTTGAACTTAAGGCAATCTGTCGGAGGAAAAACAAAGACATGTGTGCCACGTCTGCACTTGCGTTTCGCAGGTGCTACGCAGGAGGATTTGGGAAGTTGCTGGAACCAAACATGCATGTTGCAAGCGGGTATCTGTGGACTACAAGTGCTACACAGGAGGTCTCGAGGGAATATTGCCTGGGCCTATAGATGGACCTGCGTGCCGCAAGTCTATATTTGCGGAACACAGGTGCCAATGCAAGTGGCCCGCATCTCGTCTAAAGTAAAAAATCATCCAAGAAGGCAAGCATGCACTTGAGAAGCTTCTAAGGACATTTTGGGGAACTGTGAAAGTAATTTATATAGATTCTTACCCCATTTGTAGATAGAAATTTAAAAAAAGGACATTACATCATAGAAAATATTGTAGAAGAGAAATAGTGATAGAGATAGTACAATTTTATACTTTTTTCTTCATCTTATTTGTGAGAAATTACCATTGTTACAGAATCTAAGATGGAAGTGAGCATGATCTTAATTGCTTAATATGATTGGTTTTGAGAAATTCTCCATTGGTGTAATTTCTCTTCCTTTAATTATGAGTAGCTAATTTCTCTTTTAGGAGTATGTGTAAATGATGGGTGTTTATATTTGATCGGGTATTGACTAATTGATCTTAGATTTAATTAGAATTCATAGATTTATTGATTTCTTCAAGTTTTAATTTGATAAATGATGGTTGCAAACATCACTTGAGCTCTCTAACTGTGCTTTTGCTTGAGAAAGGAAAGTGAAAGTTGGGTAAGACTTCAATAGTGAAGATTTGGAGTTTTTGATCTATGCGTTGGAGCTAGAGATAGTCAACACCAAATTAAAATTCCATTAACGGGTTGTTAGACTAGAAATAGTCTAAACCTTCCTCAAGCATTGTTTGGTTGTTTTGTAAATTTTGGCTTTGGGGTTTGAGAAAACCCAAAGTAGACATACTTCTTTGGTTGAGAAACTTTGAGTGTAGCCCAAAGACATGGCTATCCATGTGCTAATTGAATCTAAGGCTCTTAGTTAATACCTATCAAGTCGATCCCTATCAAATGCACACACCCATAATCTCTCATCTAGCTAACAACAATCATTTTCCCCTATGATTTTACATTTGCATTTGATACTTGTTCGAAAATTCCCCAAAAAGTTACTTTAAGCTTAGACATGATGCATGCTCGTATGAACTAATTTACAACATTTGGTGAATCTAGCCTCCAATCCTTATGGGATTCGTCCCCGGCTTTTGTTGGTTATTTATTTTGTGATTACTGTAGCACCTCCTTACCCGAAATGTTGTTTTGGATGTTATTAGTTATATTATTTTTTCCTTCTCCTAGTGTCACGACCTAAGCGTAGACTCGGAACGTAGACACGGGATGAGGGACCCCGAGGGACCCCAAGTCGACCCATGGCATAACTATTCAACTAACTCATTTAATAATCATGAAGAAAACATAATTATAAACTCAACGAAAGTCAAACTTAACATAATAACAGAATAAATATCTGAAGCTGAATACACATCTAAGTCTGATAAGCCTCTAATCTGGACGAGCTGAAGGGACAACACCCCCAACTAGCTCTACAATATTGAAACTGAAAGGACATCCAAAACAACTGAAGGTCTAGTCCTTGAAAGATGAGGAATCACCAAATAAGCAGGTACTAACTCTGAACAGTGACTACAAATGGGACTGAACTTGAGAACCGGGTCATGCATCATGAAACGATGCAACATAGAAAGTATACGGTCAGTACGTGAAATGTATCGAGTATGCAAGGTAAGTAAAACTGCTAATTGGAATAAATCATTTAAAACATTTTATACATATCATAAGCTTTCAACATGAGAGGAAAGGCATACATGCATTCCTTCTGAATTCATAATCTTATCATAACATGACCATGCATAGCTTTATAACATCATGACTGACTCAAATGACTACAAGCTGAAACATAACATTTATATCAAAAGCTAAACAAAGAGTCAAACCTTACTTTTAGAACATGCATGCATAAGGTAGTCATCATCATCATAAATGGATATGCAAATCTGAATGATATAGATAGTGGGAGACTCGTCACTTAACCGACATACCACGATAGAGCTTACGTGGTCCAAACTATCACACTCAAGTGGGAAGAGCCGTCCATAACCTTTCCAGAGCGATGGACGATACCATGATATTGATATCAAGATGAAGGGCCAATCGGGTCAGGGATAGCTCACAAGGGAGGTCCCAATAATCTACATTGGCACCTAGTTCTGGGGCATAGGGTAATCGACCCTTAACCCGCTCGGTTCTAGACTCTTCTTCCAAGAACATGCAATGCTCTACATCATTTATAACAAAGCTCAATATCGTCTATTAACGAAGCTCAACATGAAATCATGCATGACTCAACATCGTATGAAATGAAGCTCAACATTGTCTATTGATAAAGCTCATTAACAAAATCATGCATAGACTCGAAATCATATGAAAATGAAGCTCAACATTTTCCTTCGACAAAGCTCAATAATGTCATACATCTCAATTATAAATTCATGCATATGAGAAGCTTTATTTCGAAACATACCACAATCTCAATCATAGGTGGGAGTATCAGCTCCAAATCATGTGGTAAGCTACATGTAGAAATATTTACTCAACATACCACAAGCTAGAATTCATAATAAAAATTGGGAAATTTCACTTTAAACAATGTG
>JACEIK010000847.1:229563-244907 GCA_018107945.1 Datura stramonium
GGTATAGTTCACTAACGCTTGAGTTAATTAGTACCATAGTTCAGTCCCTGTGGGATCGATACTTGGCTTTAATTAAGCCACTTTACTACTTGTTCGACCACGTGCACCTGCGTGTAGTTACCAAAACAGCCAAACAGCAAACACCACCGCTGCCAATTCTAAGTCATGCTTCGGGTAATTCTTCTCATGGGTCTTAAGCTATCGAGGGGCATATACAATGACCTTACCATGCTTCATCAACACACACCCAAGATTAACTCTAGAAGCATCACAATACAAAACGAATCCATTTGTACCCTCAGGTAGGGTCAACACTGGGGCTAAAGTGAGTCGAGTCCTTAACTCCTAAAAACTCTTCTCACGGGCATCCAACCATTAAAATTTGACTTTCTTCTGGGTTAGTTTAGTTAACAGTGCAGCAGTGGATTAAAATCCTTCAAAAACCCTCCTGTAATAGTAAGCTAAACCCAAGAAAACTCCTGATATCTGAAGGACTAACTGGTCTAGGCCAATTCTTCACTGCTTCTATCTTTTTGAGAGTCCACCTGCACACCCTGGCTTGACACCAAATGACCTAAAAATGCTAATGAATCCAACCAAAACTCGCACTTGCTGAATTTAGTGAACAGCCAATGATCCTTAAGGGTCTGAAGCACCACCCTTAAGTGAGCGACATGCTTCTCCTCATTCCGAGAGCATATGAGAATGTCGTCTATGAACACAATCGCGAACATGTCCAAGTATGGCTTGAACTCCCTGTTCATCAAATTTATAAAAGATGCAGTATCATTTGTTAATCCAAAAGACATAAATACAAACTCATAGACACCCTACCGAGTCCTGAAGGCTGTCTTTGGAATGTCACTCTCCGTAACTCTAAGTTGGTGATAGTCGAATCTGAGATATATCCTTGAGAAGCACTTAGCACCCTGAAGTTGGTCAAACAAGTCATTAATCCTGGGGATGGGATACTTATTCTTAATTGTGACCTTGTTCAACTGTCGATAATCAATGTACATTCTAAGGGAATCATCCTTCTTCCGAACAAAGAGGATTGTAGCACTCCACGGAGACTTTCTAGTCCTGATGAAGCCCTTATCAAAGAGATCCTTCAACTGTTCTTTCAACTCCTTTAGCTCACTGGGGCCATTATGTATGGAGGTATAGATACAGGTTGCATATCGGGTAGAAGGTCAATAGCAAAGTCAATCTCCCACTCTGGAGGGACTCCTGATAGATCATCTGAGAAAACCTCTGGATACTCACACACTATAAGAACTGACTGGAGAGTCAGGGTTTCGGGTGTTTCATCCTTAACCCAAGCTAGATGATAGACACATCCTTTAGAAATCATTTTTCTATCCTTAAGATAGGAAACAAAGTGACCTACAGGCACAGCTGAACTATCCTTCCATTCTATGATTGGCTTACCCGGGAACCGGAACTCTACAGTATGGATTCTATAATTCACTAAGGCATAACATGCACTCAACCAATCCATACCAAAGATAACATCATAATCAATCATGGCTAACTCTACTAGATCGACTGAGGTGACTTTTTGAAGGACTGTGATAGGGTAATTTCTGTATACCTGTCGAGTTATAACTTAGTCCCCAACTAAAGTAGAGACCGAGAAGGGTTCTGAGAGGATTTCTGGACTGACTGTAAAACTACTAGAAACATAGGTCATCACAAAAGATAAGGTAACCTCTGAATCTAACAATGCATATACATCAAGATGAAGTACTCGTAACATACCAGTGACCACATCTGAGGAGACCTCCTAGTATTGATGAGATGAGAGGGCATAAAACCTGTTCTGACATTGTCCTCCACCTACACTAGTGGATGCATCCTATTGAAAAGGACATGTTGATGGAGCTACTACTGAATTAGTAGTCTGGGCAAAACCTCTGTTATCGCCCTGCCTAGCTAAAGGACACTCCCTGCGCATGTTCCCGAATTTCACACACCTGAAGTAAATATCTTATCCAACTAGGCACTCTCCTATATGGTTCTTACCATATTTTCTACGGACTGGAAAGTTGCGCTCTACTAGCGTCTCCCCTCTGTCCTCTTGAACCTGATGCCCTACTCCTCTTATCACCCCCAGATCTGGATGAAACACTAGTCGATGACGGCGCTCAGGCTAATGACCTTTGGTGGGACTGCTGATGATGTCCGCCACTGGGCCTCTGCTGGGAAAACCCAAAGTTGCCTGTCCTGGCCCTCTTGGCCTCTCTCTCCCTTTCCTTCATCTGATCCGCCTTTATCTCTTGGGTGTATATCACTAATCAGGAGAAATCAAGATTACTATTCAATATTCCAGTCCTACACTCCTTGACCAGCGAACCTAACAACCCATACACAAATCGGTTCATACGAGCTCTCTGATATGCAACCATCTCCAGTGCATACTTGGACAGCCGGGTGAACTCCAAGGCGTACTCTTGGACAGTCATATCATTTTTCCTCAAGTTGACAAACTCAACCACCTTTTCCTCCTGCAACTCCCTGGGGAAGAATCTATCTAAGAAGGCCTCCATGAACTCTTCCCAGCTCATGGGAACTGCGTCCACTTCTCTACCATCCCTTCACTGACGGTACTAAATATAAGGAAACCCCTTCAGTTGATAGGAGGCTAATTCTATGCTCTCTTCTCCCGTCACCCCCATAATCTAGGTGATCTTCTTAATCTCTTCCAGAAACTCATGTGGGTCCTCATCCACTCTCGACCCAAGAAACTCATGGGGATTCATCATGAGGAAATCCCTAACTCGAGCCACCACTGCATTCCTATTTTAAGGGACATGGGCCATAGCCTATTGGTTGACCTGAGCGGTCAAAGCCTACGGTAACATCTGAAAAGCTGCCTCAACTCGGCATGAGAGACTTGCTCGGGCAAAGGACCTGCTGGGGCTGGTGGGGCTTGTTGGTGCCCATCTCCATTTCCATCTTCATGGCCATTTCCATTCCTATTCCTTCTTCCATTCATACAGCGTGGAGGCATGATTCTGCAAACGCGCATCGCACGAGTTAGAAGAATAGAGAGATACTTCATCGCACGACATAGATCATGAAAGAAGGAAAATTTCCTAAAATTTCTTTTAGCCTCTCCCCATAAGTGTGGCGCACTTCACGCCCATGGAAAAGACTCTACATAACGCGGCTTGTAGACACCCTAGGACACACTGAACCTTTGCTTTAATACCATGTTTGTCATGACCTGAACATAGGTCTGGATTAAGACACGGGACACAGAATCACGAATGGCTCCAAGTCAACCCATGGCATGAACATAGCTACTAAAGAGCATACATCAAGCGAAAACTGACATTATAAAACATGTATTATCGGAATTCTAAATACATGTAAATCTAAAACAATGTCAATGCTGACAAGCTAAAATTCTACATATTGTCTGAAAAGCCTCTAACACAACTGATGAGCTGATGGGACAGCATCCCCAACTAGCTCAGAAAAAATCTATAACTGAAATAACAACAAAACAACCAACTAAACTAAATGTCCTCCGAAGATGAGGACTTACCAACACTGGCTAAACTGAACCGATACAGAAGAATTAAGGAATTTCTAGCTTGATCTTCAGAATTTTCTAAACTTGCATACATGGGAGTTGAATGAATTAGAATAGGTTAAACCCCCTTTAAAAACTCTTTTCAGGGCTTAAAACTACGTAGTTTAGGACTTAGGATTTTAGAAATTATGAAAATTCCCAAAATGGTTTGACAAAAAATCTCATACTTCCAGAAACAACGAGTCATTTGATGACTCATTAGGCAAATGGCGAGTCATTTGCCCACTCGTTAGGCAAATAATGAGTCCTTTACTTAATCTATGGAGTACACTGGAATTTTTCACTGGTGCCCAAATGACGGGTCACTTAACAACTCGTTAGGCAAGTGATAATTCGTTTACTTATCTGTCATAACTGTCTGAAAAAACAAGCATTTTCCCAAATCACGGATCACTTAACAACTCATTAGTCAAATGACTAGTCGTTTTCCATCTTATGAGGGTATATTCTGATCTTCAAATGATGGGTGATTTGCCAAGTCGTTAGGCAAATGACGAGTCATTTAACGACTCGTTAGGTAAATGACAGGTGATTTGATGACTCGTTCTGTGAGCTGTTGCAGATTTTCCTATTTTCTCTATTTCAACTTTCGGATCTGATCTTAGGGAATATTGGGGTGTTATAGTTGTTGTCATATAGTGTGTCACTAGATCTCGGCGTGATCAAAAGGGAAGGAAATTAGACTTTTGAGGTTAAAGGAGCAGGTCAATAGAGCCCATCATTCCAATTTGTGATAAGTGTGGTAGGAGGAACATCGGACAGTGTTTAGCATGTTCAGGGGAATGTTTTGGATGCCGGAAGACAGGCCACATGCTCAGAGATTGTCCGACAGCCAAACAAGTTCATGGTAGAGATCGTGACCCAGCTACTAGTTCAGTAGCTCCACCAGCATGCTCAGCTCAACAGGATGCATCCACTAGTGCGGGTGGTGGTCAATGTCAGAACTGATTTTATGCCCTCTCATCATGTCAAGAGCAGGAGGTTTTCCCTAAATATGGTCACTAGTATGTTATGAGTATTTGATCCTGATGTTTATGCATTGTTAGATCCAGGGGCTACCCTATATTTTGTGTCTCCTTATGTTTCCATTAGTTTTGGAGTTAGTCTCAAAATCCTATCATAACCTTTATTAGTCTCTACTCCAGTCTGTGACTCAATTATAACTTGACGGATATAGAAAAATTGCCCTGTCATAGTCCTTCAGAAATTCACCTTAGCCAATCTAGTAGAGTTAGACATGACTGATTTTGATGTTATTTTTTGTATGGATTGGTTTCACATATGTTATTCCTCAGGGGATTATAGAACCCGTACGGTAGAGTTTCAGTTTTTGGGTAAGCCAGTCCTAGAATGGAAGGGTAGTTTAGTTGTGCCTATAGGTTGCTTTATTTCCTACCTTAAGGCCCAAAAGATGATTTCCCAGATTTATGTGTACCACCTAGCTTGGGTTTAGGATGCAATGTCCGAAACCCTGACTCTCCAGTCAATTCCTATAGTGTGTGAGTATCTAGAGGTTTACTCATATGATCTAGCAGGAGTCCCTCCCAAGTAGGAGGTTAAATTTGGTATTGAACTTATTCTTGATATGCAACCTATATCTATTCCTTCATGCAGAATGGCATCAGTCGAGCTAAAGGAATTGAAGGAGCAGTTGAAGGATCTCTTGGATAAGGGCTTCATTAGACCTAGCAAGTCTCCGTGGGGTGCACCAGTTTTCTTTGTTTGAAAGAAAGATGGGTCTCTTCGTATGTGCATCGACTATAGGCAGTTGAACGAGGTCACCATTAAGAACAAATATCCCCTCCCCAAAATTGATGACTTGTTTGACCAACTTCAGGGTGCTAAGTGCTTCTCAAGTTAGATCTCAGATCCGGCTATCACCAGCTCAGAGTTAGGAAGAGTGACATTCCGAAGAGAGCCTTCAGGATTCAGGTATGATCACTATGAGTTTGTAGTTATGTCTTTTGGATTAACGAATGCTCCTGCAGCTTTTATGAATTTGATGAACAGGATGTTCAAGCCATATTTGGATATGTTTGTGATTGTCTTCATAAATGACATCCTCATATACTCTCGGAGCGAAGAGGAGCATGCTGCTTATTTGAGGATCGTGCTATAGACTCTCAAGGATCGCCATTTGTTCGCTAAATTCAGCAAGTGTGAGTTTTGATTGGACTCAGTAGCATTTTTGGGCCATATGGTGTTAAGTGAGGGTGTACAGGTGGACTCTCAAAATATAGAAGTTGTAAGGAATTGTCCTAGACCAGTTAGTCCTTTGGATATCAGGAGTTTCTTGGGTTAGTTGGCTATTACAGGAGGTTTGTTGAAGGATTATCATCCATTGCAGCACCGTTGACTAATTTGGCCCAGAAAAAAGTCAAATTTCAATGGTTGAATGCCTATGAGAAGAGTTTTCAGGGTTAATGACTCGACTCACTTCAGTCCCAGTATTGACCCTACCTGAGGGTACAGATGGATTCGTTGTGTATTATGATGACTTAGGGTTGGACTTTGGTATGTGTTTATGCAGCATGGTAAGGTCATTGCGTATTCTTCTAGACAACTTAAGACTCATAAGAAGAATTACCCGACGCATAATGCATTGAAGATTTGGAGACACTATTTGTATGGGGTCCATGTGGATATATTTACGGACCATAAGAGCCTACAATATGTGCTCACCCAGAAGGATCTGAATTTGCGACAAAGGAGATGGTTAGAGCTTCTAAAGGACTATGACATAGTGTCTTTTATCATCCGGACAAGGCCAATGTAGTGGTGGATGCCCTTAGAAAATTGTCTATGGAGAGTTATTCTCATGTGGAAGATGAAACGAAAGAGTTGGTGAAGGATGTACATCGGCTTGCACGATTAGGAATTCGCCTCGTGGATTCGATGGATATTGGTGTCATTGTTCAGAATCCTCTTTGGTGACAGAGGTCAAGGCTAGGCAAGATGAGGATCCTATTTTGGTGAAGTTGAAAGAATCGGTTCAACATTAGAAGGTGGAGGTCTTCTCCTAACAGGGATATAGTGTGCTTCGTTATTAGGGTCATTTATGTGTTCTGGATGTCGATGATTTGAAAGAGTGGATGTTGCATGAGGCTCATGATTTCCGATATTCTATACATCCAGGTTCCACCAAGATGTACCGTGACCTACGGGAAGTCTACTGGTGGAATGGCATGAAAAAGGACATAGCGGAGTTTGTGGCTAAGTGTCTGAATTATCAACAAGTGAAAGTGGAGCATCAAAGACCCTGAGGTGTGCTACAAGACATCAGTATCCCTACATGAAAATGGGAGGAAATCAATACGGACTTCATCACAAGGTTTCCTCACACACGTCGACAATATGACTCTATTTGGGTGGTTATAGATAGACTGACGAAAGCAGCCCATTTTCTATCGGTCAAAACTACCGACTCTGTGGAGGATTATGCTAAATTGTACATTCAGAAGTTAGTTCAGTTACATGGAGTTTCCTTTTCCATCATTTCAGATAGAGTTACTTAGTTTACCTCCTAGTTTTGGAGATCGTTTCAAAAGGGCCTTGGTACTCATGTCAAGCTTAGCACAGCTTTTCACCGGCAAATAGATAGCCAGGCCGAACGGACCATTCAGACTCTTGGGGATATGTTGAGAGCATGTGTGATTGACTTCAAGGGTAGTTGGGATGATCATTTACCTCTTCTCGAGTTTGCTTACAATAATAGTGACCACTCTAGTATTCAGATGGCTCCCTTTAAGGCTCTTTATAGGCAGAGATATAGATCCCCTATTGGATGGTTCGAGGTAGATGAGGATATGTTGATAGGTCCTGATTCAGTTCATGAGGCTATGGAGAAGGTTCAAATTATTAGACAAAGGCTGAAAATAGCTCAGAGTCAATAGAAATCCTATGCAGATGTTAGTCGGAGTGAGCTTGAGTTTGATGTCGATGATTGGGTGTTCTTGAAGGTGTCTCCCATGAAGTAGTGATGAGGTTTGGAAAGAAAGGGAAGCTTAGTCCCCGATATGTTGGTCCCTACATGATTGTGAGACGTGTTGGCAAAGTGGCATATGAGTTGGAATTTCCCTGGGAGTTAGCTTCAGTGCATCCAGTTTTCCTTGTATCATTGTTAAAGAAGTGTATTGGTGATCCAACTTTGGTTGTTCCGGTGAAGAGCATAGATGTGAAGGATAACCTTAGCTATGAAGAAGTTGCAGTTGAGATCCTTGATCGTCAGGTTCGGAAGTTGAGGAACAAGGAAGTAGCTTTGGTGAAAGTCTTATGGAGGAATCAGTTTGTTGAAAGAGCTAAGTGGGAGGCCGAAGTAGATATGATTGCTAGATACCTGCATTTATTCCCTTCTGACTCAGTTCCAGCATGAGATATCAGTTCCTCTCTAATACTCTATTCAGTTTCATGTCAAGTTCAAGTCTCTCAGTTCCTTTCATGTCAGTGCATGTATGTATGATTTATGAGTTCAGTTCAGTCATGTATATTAGTTTGGAGTAAGTCACTCCATCAGTTTTCGGCTCCAAATGTTCAGTATTTGGGATTGAATTTCCTTTCCCTAACTATTCAATATGTTTACCCACATTCGAGGGTGAATGTTTCCAAGGGGAAGATATTGTAATACCCCAAAATCCCCTAAGATCCTACTTGAGGGTTGAAACTGAGAAAGTAGGAAATTTCACACCAGGTTAGAAAACGACTCGTCAGGTGACCCATTAAGTCACCTTACGGATCATCCAATGACCCGTTAAGTATGAGCTAAGTTGAAAGAATGAGATTGTTCTGGGACTTGAAGGTTGGGGCGACGAGTCATTTTGTCACACCACGAATCGTGGTTTCCCTCATTAAGTGTGCGACGGAGGGATTGGCAGTGTTGGCAACGGATGGAGGGATGAGTCGTCATGCACCTAAGACTCGTCAAGTGACCCGTGGGTGGAGGAAGTTCAGTAAGTGAAGATTTTTCCATTGAAGGTAACGAGTGAGAACCACGAGTTATTAGTGGACCCAACGACTCGTTAAGTCCCTCATTAGGACTGGCAGTATCAGTTTGATGCAAAATTAGTAAGGGTGTTTTTGTAATTTCTAAGCTCCTAAGCCCTAAACTACGTCATTTTAAGCTTTGAAAGAGGTGTATTAAGTGGGGTTTAAGCCTATTCTAACCATTCCCCTCTCATGCATGCAAGTCTAGACCTCTCCATTGAAGATAAATCCTAGAACCCTTCAAGTCCTTCTCCAAATCCTTTGGGCTTTCTAGGGAAAGTGTAGATTAAGCTCTTCCAGGTATGTGAAGCCATGAATGAGGGCTCCTTTCACTCTCATGCTCATAATTCTCCTCAATCTCATGAACACAAGTCTTAATTCAAGTTGATGATCCTATGGGGTTTTAGCCCAATTTCATGAATTTCTCTATGATTTGTTTATGGGTTAATTCCTTTCATGTTTCAAAGTATGTTTTAAAATTTATGGGCAGATTTTATATCTATTTTGATTATAAATTCATGAGTTCAAGTTTTAAAAGATTTTGCTCAATTATGCAAGCTCATGAAAAAGTTTAGTTTATGAATAATGATTTCAAGTATGATGAAGTATGTAGCATGTATTTATGTTTACAAATTACCTATGTATGAATCTATAATTTTGACTTATGAATTCTATTTCAAACATGCACGATTTTAAGTGTTGGGAAAGCCCATACGTATTAAGTATGTTCTCATGATTCAGTTAGTTTCATAATATCAGCTTATCATATGGTTTGGAGTGGTACTCCCTATTTTCAGCTTATGGTTTTTTGGAGCCAGGACTCCCCATAATCAGATTTCAGACAATCCATGTAATTACATTATCAGCTTCACTGATAAATGATGGTTTCAGCTTCGTTGAAAAATGAGGGAGAGCACTTTGCAAGTTTTGGGGAGCAGTGTCTAACACCGAGTAGGCTAGGGGTTCATGAAAACCAGGGGTCTCAGAACTACACGCCAACGTAGGATTATCTATTTACTTTGGAACCTTTCTTGTGAGCTTCCCCACCCTGAAAGGGCTTTCAACTTGATATCAATATCATGATAGCGCCCTCATTCCTGGAAAGGCTTTGGATGGCTCTTCCTGCTTAAGTGTAATAGTTGAAATCACGTACGCTCTATCGTGATAATGTCGATTATATGATGACTATCCCATTGTTCTTCATGAACTCAGTTATGCATGTTTGTCAGTTATGATATTATATTTTCAGTAGGTTTGACCCAATGATCAGGTTATTAGTTTTTACTTATGAATCTCAATTTCATCTTTGGATCATTCGATTCAGTTATGAGATCCAGTTTATGATTATTCATGTTTTCAGATATTAGCATATAGTTTCTACTCTTATGATGTTATTACTTATGTTAATATACATTATTTCAATTTATACTTACTCAGCCTGTTTTACTTACCTTGCATACTCAGTACATTCCAAGTACTGACAGCATAATCTATGTTGTATCATTTTATGATACAGATTCTAGTGATCAGACTCAATCGCGCTGTTAGTCCTAATCTTATTTCAGTTTAGACCCTGCCTTGGGTGAGTCCTCATCTTTTGAGGACATTTATCTTTCAGTAGAATTATGTCAGTTTGTTTCAAACTTAGATATAGTTGAGGGCTTGTCCCAGCATCTCATCAGTTAGTAAAGGCTTTTCAAACATGGATTTGTATATTCAGCTTCGGACCCAGTGTTATAATATTACTATTGGCTAGATGTTTTGTTATTCAGACTTCCGCTATTTCATAATTCAGTTATCAGTTTTTCTTAATGTTGATCTTTAGTTATCATGTTCATGCCATGAGTCTACTTGGAGCCATTCATGGTTCTAGGTTCCGTGTCCAGATCTGAGCCTATGTTTGGGTCGTGACAGTGACATCCCGAAGACAACTTTTAGGACCCAGTATGGTCACTGTGAGTTCGTAGTTATGTCTTTTGGACTAACAAATACTCCTATAGCCTTTATGGACGTGACGAATAGAGTATTCAAGCAATATTTGGACATATTCGTGATTTTTTTCATATTTTCTCATATACTCTCGAAGCGAGGAGGAGCATGCCGCTCATTTGAGGATTGTGTTGCAACTCTGAAGGATCGCCAGCTATTTGCTAAATTTAGAAAGTGTGAGTTTTGGCTGAACTCAGTAGCATTCTTGGTCATGTGGTGTAAAGTGAGGCTGTACAGGTGGATTCTCAGAAGATAGAGGCGGTGAAGAATTGTCCTAGACCTGTTAGTCCAACAGATATTAGGAGATTTTTGGGTTTAGCTAGATACTAACGGAGGTTCATTGAGGGATTTTCATCTATTGCAGCAACACTGACTAAGTTGACCCAGAAAAAGGTCAAATTTCAGTGGTTGCAAATGCTTGTAAGAAGTGTTTTAAGGAGTTAAAGACTCGACTCTCTTCAGCCCCAGTACTGACCTTACCGAAGGGCAGAGATGATTTTATCGTGTATTGTGATGCTTCAAGGATTGGTATTGGTTGTGTGTTGATGCAGCATGGCAAGGTCATTGCGTATGTCTCGAGACATCTTAAGACTCATGAGAAGAATTATTCGACGCATGACCTAGAGTTGGCAGCGGTGATGTTTGCTTTGAAGATTTGGAGTCACTATTTGTCTGGAGTGCATGTGGATGTGTTCACAGACCATAAGAGCCTTCAGTACGTGTTCACTCAGAAGGACCTGAACTTGCAACAAAGGAGAAGACTAGAGCTTCTCAAGGACTATAACATGAGTGTTCTTTACCATTCAGGAAAGGCCAATGTGGTAATGGATGCTCTTAGTACGTTGTCCATGGAGAGTGTGTCTCATGTTGAGGATAGGAGAAAGGAGTTGGTGAAGGTTGTCCATAGGCTTTCTCGTTTAGGAGTTTTCATGACAGATTCAACGGATGGTGGTGTTATCATTCAGAATGGGTCGGAATCTTCTTTGGTGATGGAAGTCAAGGCTAGTCAAGATGAGGATCCTATCCTAGTGAAGCTGAAGCAAGCAGTCCAGAATCAGAAAGTGGAGGTTTTCTCCCAGGGAGGAGATGGCGTACTCCAATATTAGGGTCGATTGTGTGTTCTGACTGTATATGACTTGCAAGAGCGGATGTTGAGCAACGCTCATGATTCTTGGTACTCTATCCATCCAGGTGCCACCAAGATGTATCATTATCTACGGAAAGTCTATTGGTGGAATGGCATGAAGGACATAGTGAAATTTGTGGCTAAGTGCTCGAATTGCCAATAGATGAAGGTCGAGCATCAGAGACCCGGAGGTATGCTTCAGGATATTAGTATTCCTACTTGGAAGTGGGAAGATGTCAATATGGAGTTCATTACAGGCTTGCCTCGTACCTGCCGATAGTATGACTCCATATGGATGATTGTGGACAAGTTGACCAAATCAATCCATTTTCTACCAGTCAAAACTACTGATTCAACTGAGGACTATGCTAGATTGTACATTCAAAAGTTGGTTCGATTGCATGGAGTCCTCTGTCCATCATCTCAGATAAGGGTACTCAGTTTTGGAGATTGTTTAAGAAGGGACTTGGTACTCAAGTGAAGCTCAGCACAGCTTTTCACCCGCAGATAGATGGTTAGCCGACCAGATCATTTAGACTCTAGAGGACATGTTGAGAGCATGTGTGATTGATTTCAAGGGAAGTTGGGATGATGAATATCCTCTCATCGAGTTTTTCTACAACAACAGTTATCACTCTAGCATTCAGATGGCTACATTTGAGGCTCTATATGGGGGAGGTATAGATCACCCATTGGATGGTTTGAGGTAGGTGAGGCTACATTGATAGGACTAGACTCATTTCATTATGCTATGGAGAAAGTTTAGTTTATTAGAGAAAGGCTGAAAATAGCTAAGAGTCATCAGAAATCTTATGTGGATGTTAGGCGGAGAGAGCTTGAGTTTGAGGTTGATGATTGGGTGTTTCTGAAGGTGTCCCCCCATGAAGGGAGTTATGATATTTGGTAAGTAAGGGAAGCTTAGTCCCCGATATATTGGTCCTTATAAGATTTTGAGGCGAGTTGGCAAGGTGGAATATGAGTTGGAGCTACCAGCAGAGTTAGCTTTGGTGTATCCAGTTTTTCATGTATCTCTGTTGAAAAAGTGCATTGGTGACCCAGCATTAGTTGTTCTGTTAGAGAGCATTGGTGTGACGGATAGCCTTACGTATGAGGAGATTCTGGTTGGGTTCCTTGTTCGTCAGGTTCAGAAGTTGAGGAACAAAGAAGTAGCTTCAATGAAGGTATTTTGGAAAAATCAACTTGTTGAGGGAGCTTCATGGGAAGCCAAAGCAGATATGATGGCTAGATACCCGCATCTTTTCCCTTCCGGCTCAGTTCTAGCCTGAGGTACCAGTTTCCTCATACTCTATTCAGTTTTATGTCAAGTTCATGTCTCTAAGGCTTCATTTGTTTGCACTTAATGGAGGTCTGAATCTGAATGGTTCATACCTTAGACCATTAAGTGCATTTATTTTTATTAAGATTTCAGCACTTATTTGGTTTGAATAGGTCTTAATCATTATGATCTGGAATAGAGTCTTAATATCATTAAGAGGTATGCTTGTGTGGATAATTTTCACCATCATTATGTCTAAACCACCAGTCATCACCACTAACCACCTATGTCATCACAACCACCACCACCATTAGCATCGCTAACCACCAACCACCAACAACAACCTCTGCCACCATTGTCAACTACCACTACTGTCAGCCGTTACCACACATACCACTTCCATTATTATAATTACATCCATTGTTATTGTTGCCACCATCGTCGCTGCCTCTACTACACCTATAGTCACTACCACAACTATGGTTAATCCCTACTGCCTACCACCTCCACCATCACAATTAGCACCGCCACCAACTATACCACCACAGATTTTTCGGTCACCACCATCAACATTGCCAACTACTAACATCAACTAAGTTCACCATCTCTACCAACCGCTACCATCAGGCCAGCCACTACAACACCAACCATCTCCATCATCACAACTATCGCCACTACCATCACGCTAGTCACTACAATAACAACTACCTCCATCATCATATCTATCACCACCACTATTACTACGAACTATCACCACCACCTTTACTAGCCAATAACACCAATTATAACCACCATCACTGGTAAACATAAATATTTAATTTTATATTAAATAATATATGCATTTTATTAAATTTATATTTTTATGATATTTAATCATTTTTTATCTGAATTATATTTAATTTGCTTATAATAAATAAAATATACACATTCAGATGTTGAAAACAAACGATCTTAATTATTCAGTGTATAGATCTAGAGACAACATCTTAATCATTCAGATGTGCATTCAGATTCAGACGTCTTAATCTTAATAAAAATAAATGAGGCCTAAGTTTCTTCCATGTCATAGCATGCATGTATGTTTCATGAATTCAGTTCAGTCATGTATTTCAATCCGGAGTCAGTCACTTTGTCAGTTTTCAGCTATGGTTGTTCAGTTTCAGGATTGCAGTTCCATCTTTATCCCTCCAGTATGCTTAACTCAACATTCAAGGACGAATATTTTCAAGGGTGAGATAATGTAACACCTCGGGCTTCGAAATAGCTTCTTGAAGGAAGAACTGAAATTGTAGGTCTGGTGCAGGTGTGACGGTGGGATTGATGGCCCATCAGGTGGGCGACGGACCATTTCCTATAGAGTTGCAGTTTGATGGCGAGGTTGACGGCCTATCAGGCTTGCAACGGACCGTCGCATATGTACCGTCACGTGTTGGCCTCAGTGTCCCTAAGTGATAGAGGACCCGCTGGACCGTTGATAGAGTGACAACCCATCACAGCTACCGTATTTAAGAACTAGTCAGGACCCTCCTCGAGTTAAGGAGTGACGGCAAGATTGACAGACCATCGTGCATGTGACGGCCCTTCACGGGCACCGTCGAGACATCTAGTTGTCCAAATTCTACCTGATTTTCAGGGACAATTTTATAATCTCCCATGTTTCTAATCCCTAAGTGACATTGTTTTGGGGATCCTTAAGGGTGTAATTGAGGGTTTTACTTAGTATATTCCTCACTCCTCTCATACACCAAGGTTGGGAAAGATCAAGGCTAAGAATTCTTCATCAAGTTTTTTCAAATCCTCTTTGGGTCTTCAAATTTGATTGCAAGTTCATCTACCCCAGTATGTAGGGGCATGACTGGGGAATTTCTTCCACCCTCATGCCCAATTTTTTTTCTAACTCATGAATTCAAGTCTCCAATTAAGTGTATTGAAAATTCTAGGGTTCAACCCAATTCCATGCAAATATCCAAGCTATGTCTATGGATCCAGTACTCTCATATTTCTATTAATGACTTAAGACTATTGGTGCATATTTTACTCTCAATTTACTTATTAATTCATGATTTCGAATTTGTGGAGATTATTCCCTATTATGAACGATTTATGAAAATTCAATCTTTTGAGTCTATGATTCCAAGTATGATCAATTATCTAGTATGTAAAAATGTCTACGAATTCTTAACTTGTGATTCTATAATTTTGAATTATGAAGCTTATTTCAAGCATGTATGATTTTATGACTTGGGCAAGCCCATGCAAAGTTAAGTATGTTTGTCATGATTTTAGCCAAGGCTTGCAAGATCAGTTTAAAGAGACACTTGGCGTCAAGACTCCCCAACATTCATATTTAAGCTATGTTTTGAGAATATTAT
>JACEIK010000847.1:283688-311567 GCA_018107945.1 Datura stramonium
TTTTCCTACTAGAATTAAGTCTATTCATCGTCCTCTATGAAAAATAAAACATAAAAAGTATTTATAGAGACACAAGAATCATTTTCCTAAACTAACAGGACTACTTTCTATATCTGTTGCCGACCGCATCACGGGTCCACCTACAACTCGTAGGGGCTTCTCATTGACCGTGGCATCGACTCGTAGCTTGGATTGTTAGCTGAATTTTGGTTAAGTGTTGGGCCAAGGTAAAATTCTTACCTAAATCCTACGACTCATAGATTGCACCCGTGGCTTGATCCTGATACTTTGCACTTTTTCTGAACTTCACCACGACCGTCTATGGTATGACTCTACCTCTTTCTCACGGGTCGTAAGGTTCTCTCGTACTGACAATCAGCCTCCTGGGCAATTCTTTTGGATTTCATCGCGACTGACTTACCAGGACTCGTACTACCATGGTACGATCCGTGACATGTCTCAGGGGATCGATCTTCCAGGTTAAACTTTTAGCTTCTCGTCAAGCCCCTCAGTACGACTCATAGCTCCATCCTACGGATCGTACTGTGGACCGCACTTTTTGCCTTTTTTTGTACACTTTTAGCTTCCTTTTGCAATTTATTGTTCCAACACCCATTTATCCTGAATTTAAAGGAAAAGTGCCTCATATCCACATCCAGCAGGAATAGAACCGGTGGAGTGGGAAGAGTTCACCACNTTCTTAGTTTTGAGCGTCAATAGTGTTATAAATCCACAACACATCAACACCCTCAACTTAAGACTTTTGCATGTCCTCAGGCAAAGAAAAAGAAAAACTACACACGAACGCTTAACTAGAAAATAAACTTAAGATACTACAGCCAAAACTCAAACAAATTTGTGCACTCTATATACAAACTCTATTGACCCTTCCTCTTGAAACTTCATGGGCTAATGTATTGCAAGCAACATCAAAACATCATATTCAGGGATCAAGACACGTCATCTAGCTATTAACGAGCAATCAAGTGATCACCTATGTGTTTAACATAGACCAATGGTAAAATCAAACATAATCCATGTACCCTCACAAAAAATAAAGTCCCCACTCTAGTATGAAGTATCAAATGAAACATGGGACTAGGCAAATGAAGAACTTACTCTCTCAAAGAACTGCAATTATTATGCGTCAGATGCCATATGCTTGCCCTTATTTTCTCTGCTTTGGTTTGTTATATGGTCAAATTAAGATCACTATAGGACTTGATATGTCTTGTAATGTACGCTTTAGGCTGGACATAATAAAGATGAACGATTTTATTATTGACTATCCCTTCCTTTGCACTACATTCATTGGCTACACCATTCTCCTATTTCACCCTTCATTCTTTTTGTCTTCTTTTCTTCCCTTTTTTCCATTTTAAGAGTATTTGCATGGGTGAGGTGATTTTTTACATTTTTCAACAATTTCAAGCTATTTTGAATTTTTCTTTTTTTCTCAATATTCTCAAATTTTCAGCTTTTTACTTTTTCACTTCACCACACCCTGTTTCACCATTTTTTTCTCATTCTTTTCTTTCCTTTTCTCCCGCTCCCACCATTTATGCACCCTTACTCTAGCCACCCTCAACTTAAGCATTTTGCTTATGTTGAGGTTCACAATATCCAAGGAAGGACTAGAACCAAACAGGTTCATTATAAATAAATGGGTATGGTTTATAGATAAATCAAAGAAATATGGTCTATTAAGGCTCAAACTTGGGATCAAGGGATTCATGACACTTTGGTAGGACAATATAGGCTAAAAGTGAGCTAACACAAAAATGGCCTATGATCATCTCCTAACCAAACATCCTTAACCTATGCAGAGACCAACCAGGCAAGTTTTAGATCTTTAACAACATACCGCAACAAATACTAAAACCTCACTCACACATGGTACATGAACTATTTTTTACTTTACCTATCTGGTTCATACATGGCTTAAAAAGACTAGCACTATTAATAACGAAATGACATAAAATGATCAACATAAATCATGCATTGTTTTCACAAATACATAGCAAAAATGTTTTAAAGCAGGGTCAATTTTTTCAAAAACAACAAAACTAGTGCATATCCATTGGCTGAGTATTCCTAAGTTACATTCTAATCAAAGAAAAAAAATCACAACTAAAAACAAAAATCTTAACACATGCCGATTCTACTAGATAGCATGGCTGAGGGAAAAGAAACACAGCAAGAAAAATCCTTAGACGAACAAAAATCCCAAATATACAAGTACACCCCCCCTTTAAAAAGAAAGAGCTTGGCAAGGTATATTTCCTCCACTAAGGTTGGCAACTAATCATGTTCCATCTTCTAGTGTTTGAGTAGAGGTTTTATCCCTAGATCAAAACCTGAGGAAGTCAAAAAAGAAAAACAAAGGAAAAAACGTAAAAAGTAAAGTAACTACCAACAAGTCAAATACAAGCTAATAACCTAGTCTTAGTTGTATTCCCCGGCAATGGCGCCACTTTTTGATAACGTTCAAACCACACTTCCAACTGAAGGATGAAGCAGACATTGTAAATAAAGAACCCAATTAAGAGGTTGGGGTGGGTCGAACCCACAGGGAATATAGAAGATCTAGATTACAGCCGGTAGATGAACTTGTATGGTAATTACTTCACAATGGGGGGAATTCTAATAAAAATCAATAATGAAAATTAACATCGGTGAAGATTATATTGGTGAATCAATAATTAAAGGAATAACTAGGGTTTGTATTCCTCATGGGTTCATAACAGCTTTGAGTATAGACTCGTGAGCTTTACCAATAATTACTTACAGAACTGACAACTTAGGTTCATTCAAACGATCGACCAATCCCTATTGAATTACTATCCTCAATCACTTGACCAAGTCTCATGAGTTTTTCAAGCTAACCGTTATAACTAAGTTTCAGATATAACTATCCTGCGAGCACAACTCAAGTTAATACAATGATCATCAAGATTAAGGCTCTGTTGTAATTCTCTTTTCCTAATCTCTACATCTTTGATCAAAGCAAGTAAAGAATTCAGGCACTTCCTAACGTTGTACACTGCTAAGAATCATTAAAGATGAAGAGAATACAATATATGTAATTAGTATTGGTTTTAGACTCACTTTGTGCAACCCTAACTAGTTAATCCACCATGGTTCTCACAACCCTAGCTATGGAGGTTTTAGCCTCTCATAGTTTCAACGTTGCGATTTTTGTTCATTATTAAAAACATAAAACAATACTTACAAAGATGATTGAGAAAAATAATTCCTTCAATTAAACTACGAAATTTTGAATAACAAGTAGAAAGAACAAGATGAATTCAAGAAAAGGTTGATCACAAGGTCGAACCAACTCAATTCTCTCTTCCAACGATGTAAAATTACTTACTACAATGTTTTCCTACTAGAATTAAGTCTATTCTCAGTCCTCTATGAAAAATAAAACATAAAAAGTGTTTATAGAGACACAAGAATCCTTTTCCTAAACTAACAGGACTGCTTTCCATATCTGTTGCCGACCTCATCATGGGTCCACCTACGACTCTTAGGGGCTTCTCATGGACCGTGGCATCGACTCATAGATTGGATTGTTAGATGAATTTTGCCTAAGTGTTGGGCCAAGGTACGATTCGTACCTACATCCTATGACACGTACATTGCACCCGTGGCTTGATCCTGATACTTTGAACTTTGTCTGAACTTCACCACAACCGGTTATGGTACGACTCTTACCTCCTTCTCACGGGTCATAAGGTGCTCTCGTACTGAGAATCAGCCCTCTGTGCAATTCTTTTGAATTTCATCACGACTGACTTACCACGACTCATACCACCATGGTACGATTCGTGAAAATTCTCAAGGGATCAATCTTCCAGGTTAAACTTTCAGCTTCTCTTCAAGGCCCTCAATACGACTCGTAGGTCCATCCTAAGGATCATACTGTTGACCGCACTCTTTTGCACTTGTTTGCACACTTTTAGTTTCCTTTTGCAATTTATTGTTCCAACACCCATTTATCCTTAAATCAAAGGAAAAGTGCCTCATATCCACATTATTACACCTAAGTCCGTGCTATTTTCTTAGTTTTGAGCGTCAATAGTGTTGTAAATCCACAGCACATCAGATATATATAGGCAGTCCAAGAAGCTCAAAAATGTAGAAAAAACTTCTCCAAAATGCTTCCAAAACAGCCTCCTCACAACTTGCAAATGAATTCGTCACTTTTCTTATATTATGGTTGAATTTACTTGGTGTCTTCTCCTTCAAATTTTCTGAAAACCAGATAGAATATGAAGTCCTTAAGCTAGTAGACCACTTTGGGGAAAGTTGAAAATGATTTTATAACATAAAACTTTAAAATTTAGAGGTGGAGCGGTGGCCGTTTTTAAGGCAGTGGTCACGTTACTATTGACGGTGTCCGGTAAAATGCTTATAACTTTTTACTTTGAACTCTGTTTGATGAGTGGTTTGATGTTATAAAAATTAGACTCAAATATATTTAATTTTCTATGTCATAGTCTTATAAATCATTATAGATTGAGAGATATGGTCATTTAAAATTGATCCTTACTTATGAACTTCACATACTCTTCGGTTTTTACTTGGTACATGTTTACTTCCTTACCTACAACCAATATACAGACCGTACTTCCCCTAATATAAAATAAAAAAATCAAATAATCACTAGAAAAAAATTCAGGGTGTAACATCCTCCCCCCTCCCTTAGATACATTCGTCCTCGAATGTGGATTAACTTCCCTTAACACGTTCTAGGAACAAATAACCATAAACTTAAGATAGCAACATAGAAAATACATACCTTGCTATCATGACGACATCATAAATAAGTGAGGGTACTTGCTCCTCATCTTCTCCTCTGCTTTCTAATTCACTTCTTCAATATTTTTATTCTGCCACAACACTTTAATTGAGGCGACTTTCTTAGTTCGAAGGTTCCTAACCTGCCGATCAAGAATGGCAACTGGGATCTCTGTGTAGGTCATCTCCTCATAAATCTGAACATCCTCAATAGGTATAATACAGGATGGATCCCTCATGCATTTCCGCAACATCTAAATATGAAATACGGGATAGACTATTGCTAGTTTTGAAGGTAACTCTAACTCATAGGACACTTTTCCTACCTTGTAGATAATCCTATAAGGTCCCATATACCTAGGGCTTAACATTCCCTTCCTGTGAAAACGAATAACGCCCTTTATAAGTGACACCTTTAGGAACACCCAATTACCAACGACAAACTCTAATGCTTGACATCGTACATCCACATAGACTTCTACCTTCTCAGGGTTATCTAAAGTCGATATTTGATAAGTTTTACCTTATCCATGGCTTGTTACACCAAGTATGGCCCTAGTAGTTCTCCCTCACGGAGTTCAAACTAACCCACCCGCGGCCTGCACTTTCGCCCATATAAAGCTTCATATGGGGCCATCTGAATACTTATCTGGTCACTGTTATTATAGGAAAACTCTATCAAGGATACATGATCATGCCAACGTCTGCCAAAATCCAACACACGGGAACGCAACATATCTTCGAGCACATGAATGGTGCGTTTTCAGCTTGTCCATCTGTTTGAGGATGAAATATTATACCAAGACTTACCTAAGTGCTGAGACCTTTCTGGAAAGATTTCTATAAGTTTGATGTAAACTAAGCACCCCTATCAGAAATAATATATTAACAAATGCTATGTAGGTGAACTATCTCCCATATATATAGCCTAGAATAATCCTCTATAGAATATGTAGTCTTGACGGGCAAGAAGTGAGCTAATTTAGTCAATCTGTCAACTATCATCCAGATAGAGTCATGTTTCTTGCTCCTTTGAGGTAGTCCTGTAATAAAATCCATATTAATCACCTCCTATTTTCAAGCTGGAATCTCTATATCCTGCATCAGACCTCTAGGTCTCTAGTGCTCAACTTTCACCTGCTGGAAATTAGGACATTGAGCGACAAAACTTGTAATGTCCTTTTTCATATCATTCCACCAGGATAATTGCTTCAGGTCACAATACATCTTTGGAGAACCAGGGTGTACTGAATATCGAGAATAATGAGCCTCATTAATAATCCGTCCTATAGCTCACCCACACTTCACACATAAACAACCTTGGTATCTAAGAACTCTATCTGGTTTGTAGTCAAATAGGTTCTGATTTTGCTGTGGTATACTATTCCTCAGTGAGACTAATTTTGTGTTGTCATACTAATGCTGCTTAACTTCAGTCACCAAAGATGATTCTGCTGTATTCTGGACCACAACACCCCTATTACGGTATCTACAACTGAATCTGTAAATCAGCCAACTACTATAGGGCCTTTGCCATTTCAATATGATCATCCTTAATATGACTTAAACTACCCATAGACTTGCGTCTTAGTGCGTCAGCTACAATGTTTTCTTGACTCGGATGACACAAAATATTCACATCATAACCTTTTAGTAACTCTAACCATCTTCTTTACCTCAAATTCAAATCTTTCTGCTGGTACAAGTACTGAGGCTCTTATGATCAGTAAAGATATCAACATATATCTAGTATAAGTAGTGACTCCAGATCTTCAATGCGAACACCACTTCAGCCAACTCAAGATCATGGGTAGGATAGTTCTACTCGTGCTTCCTCAACTGTCTAGAAGCATAAGAAATAACCTTATCGTATTGCATTAAAACATAGCCTAGCCCAACTAAGAACGCATTACAATACACCACATAGCCCTCGGTACCCTCTGGTAGAGTCAGGACAGGTGTTGAATTCAGCCTATCCTTCAACTCCTGAAAGCTCTGCTCACATGCCTTTGTCCTTTAAAACTTAGCTGCATTATGAATCAACTTTGTCAAAGCCGCAGAGATAGTGGAGAAACCTTTCATGAAGCGGTGATAGTAAACTGCTAATCCCAGAAAGCTACGAACCTTTGTAGGATTCAAGGGTCTGGGCCAAATCATGGCTTCTATTTTTTGGCCATCTATCCTTACACCTTTAGCTATAATCTCATGGCAAAAGCTAAAGATGTAATCCAAAACTCACATTTAGCATACAAACTATGCTCTTGGAGAGTTTGTAAAACTGCTTTTAAATGATTTGCATGCTCAGCCTATGATCGTGAATAAATTAAAATGTTGTCAAAGCCGATCATAAATACATCTAGAAAGGGCTTAAACACCCGATTCATCACATCCATAACATTCTCTGGGGTGTTAGTAAGCCTAAACGACATCACCAAAAACTCATAATGGTTGTACCGCATCCTGAAAGCAGTCTTAGGGATATCAACCTCTCTAACTCGAAGCTGATGGTATCCAGATCTCAAATCCATCTTTAAAAAGCAATTGGCACCCTATAACTGATCAAACTAATCATTAATCCTGGGAAATAGATATTTATTCTTAATGGTTACCTTGTTCATCTACCTATAATCAATGCACATTCTTAATGATCCATCTTTCTTCCGCACAAACAACATTGGTGCACCTCACGCCCGACACATTGGGCCAAATAAAATCCTTTTCAAGAAAATCCTTCAACTATTCCTTTAATTCTCTTAGATCTACTGGGATATTTTATATGAAGGCATAGATATCAGCTGAGTGCTTGGAAGCAAATCAATAGAAAAATCTATCTCCCTTTCAGGAGGAATCCCAGGCAAATCCTCTTGAAAAACTTCTGGAAATTTATTTACAACAGGAACTGAATGGAGTGTCGCAGGTTCACGTTCCAAATCTCTTACTTGAACCAAGTGAAAAATACAATCCTTGGATATCAACTTCTAAGCCTTCAGGTATGAAATAAATTTACCTTTAGGTGCAGAGGCATTACCTTGCCACTCTCGGACCGGCTCACGGGGAAAATAGAATCTAACAACTTTGGTCCTACAATCCATATTAGCATAACATTTTTCCAACTAATCAATACCAATAATGATATCAAAATCAACCATCCCAAGCTCATCTAAATTAGCTAGGGTCAGTTTATCACATATCAACACTATACAATCTCGGTAAACCTGTCTAACTAGCATAAGTTCGCCAATTGGCGTAGATACAGCAAATGGTCTAGACAATAATTCAGGGACCATCTCAAACTGATTCACAACTAATTGTGTGACATAAAAAGTGTATAACCAAGATCAATCAAGGCATATACTACACGAGAATGAATAATCAAAGTACCTGTAACAACGTCAGGTGATGCCTTCTGGTCCTGTCAACCGCCCAAAGTATAAAATCAGTTTTGGGTTGCACTGAAATTAGAAGCCTCTCTCCCTCTGCCTCTGCCATGTACGGATGTAAACTGTGAATCGGGTTTAGGAGGTAGAACTTAGGATGACAAAGCAACTATTGATCTAATGGGTCACACCGGGTCTACCACAATTGTATCTTGAAAATCTCTCATAAAGTGCACAGATTTCCCATAATGATCACATAAATTTTTCCCCTGAAGTAACAAACTTGAGCGGGACCTCCCATACTGAGTTTAAGGCGGTATCAATACTCTCCCCTACCCCACCCGCTCCTGACGTCAGGAGCTAGACGGAGCTGGGCCTTGGAATCTCCTCTATCCCTGAAGCTGCGTTGGGGCACTCCATACTGGTCTGACCAACTGCCTAGATGGTTGAGCCCCTAGATCATCATTCGAGGATGAGAGAGTTTTTGAGGATGAATCCTCTAGTGTTTACAGGATCTAAGGTTGATGAGGACCCTCAAAACTTTATTTATAAGATCTGGAAGATTCTAAAGGCAATGCACGCCACAGAGACAGAGGGAGTTGAGTTTGCCTCTTATCAGCTCAGGGATATGGCTAATGGGAGCAAGGGCAAGGTGGTAATGCAACTCCAGCCACTTGGGATAGTTTTGAGAAAGCTTTCCTGAATAACTTCTTCCCTCATGAGTTGAGAGAGACAAAGGTAAAAGAGTTTTTAAACTTGAGGCAAGGTACTATGAGTGTGAAAGAGTACAACCTTAAGTTCATTCAGCTATCTAGATATGCTCTGGAGATTGTACTGGATATGAGGGCTAGAATAAGGAAATTCGTGTTTGAATTAGGCAAGCATGTGAAAAAGGAATGCAACGTCTCCTTATTAATCAGTGATATGGATATTTCCAGAGTCATGGTATATGCTCAACTGCTAGAAGAAGATAAGCTGAAGGACCGAGAGGAGCATCAGAGTAAGAGAATCAAGATAGTAAGTAATGAGGCCACATAGTAAAGGAATGAAAATAGAAACATGTCTTTCTTTAGAAAAAGTCCTCTGGACCTATACAATTAGCTAATAACCCAGCTCAAGGTAACAAGAATGAGAGGTCCCAAGGGAAAGGTAACTCAGTTTAGGGAACCCCTCGACACCCACCTTATGGAAAGTGTGGTAAGGTCCACTTAGGTGAGTGTCGTTTGGATAAAGACGGGTGTTACGGATGTGGACAATAGGGTCATTATTTAAGAGATTGTCCATCCATACAGGGTAATAGGGTCACAGAGCTCAGACTACTCCCCCAATAGGCAGAGTTACCCAAAAGGGCACTACTTCAGGGACAAGCGGAGGCCAGAACCATCTGTATCCTATGTCGAGTCGCCAGGATCAGGAGAACTCCCTTGATATTGTCACCGGTATGTTAAAAGTCTTCTCACTTGATGTATATGCTTTACTTGATCCAGGTGCTACTCTATTTCTTGTGACTCCTTATGTAGAAGTTATGTTTGGAATCTCCCTGGAACAACTCTTAGAGCCTTTCAGTATTTCTACTCCAGTCAGTGAGTCAGTTCTGGCTAAGAGAATCTATAGAGATTGTATAGTTTATTTCACTCCCCACCTTGAGAGGTGTGACTGGCACCTAGTGCCATACTGGACTCTGAGTTGACCTAGCTGGGCATATGCACCTCTAGTGCCTGCCAGCAACATATGATCAAGAAACAAACAGCTATATCTCAGCTGTAAATGTAGAATCGGGCTGACTAGGCCGCAACACACAACCTGCATAAGACAGCGAGCCCAGAAATCATAATAAATAAAAGGATCCAATGCGGGCCAACAAGATCACCATGTTGTATAAGTCACTACAAAAGGAAGTCAGGCCGTTAAATGTCAACAACAGCTGACAAGGCCACTAACAGATGGCTAAACAAGGGCCCACGCGGCCAACATACAAACATAAAATATATAGGTCCCACATGGCCAACAATGAACAACTAACAGAAGACTGTAGTCTGCAAGCCTCTAAGAGTGAAATATTTATCGGGATAGGGCCTCGGCCTACCAAAAACTATATAACCAAGGACAGGCAAACCTCTACTATCTGGCAACTCTGAATGAAAGGAGATGACCAATCTGCTGACTCTGAATAGCTGCTAAGAAGGTCCCAAAACCTGTCTGTCTAAACCTGCAGGCAAGTATGTAGCGCCCCAGGTATGGGCGTCAGTACAATATGTATAAAATATGTAAGGCAACAATAATAACTAAATAGAAGCCGATAAAGAACTAAAAGTAATCAGCGGAAAGGGGCAGAAGTAACCTACATGCTTTCATAACAATAGCCTGCATCTAGTAGACAACTAAAAAAATAAGAGCTTAAGCTGTACGATTATACATTCATAAGCTATATCTAGCAAGCAAGTATACAAACAAGAACCTAACCTGGTTCCCATAAGCCTGGAAGGTACAATCAACACAGAGATAACCTACTTGGGCCCCCATAAGCCCTGGCAAGCACCAATAAGTCGATATACCCCTATTGGTATCCCCTAAGGCCCTGCAAATGACTGCAACTGTATCTCGACACATCAGGCCCTAGTGAGGGTCGGTAATGCCATCTTGGCATAGAAGGAGTTCATAGGAGACTTTAATGTGGTCCCGAAGGCTTCACTTTAGTCCTTTCAGACAATTAATAGCTCTATAAGCAATTCAGTAGCTCCGTAAGCAATCCAGTGGCTCCATAAACAATTTAGGTCCGTAGCTCCGAAAGAAGTCTATAGCTCCATAAGCGATAGCAACATCATAGCTCCATAAGAAATCTATAGCTCCGTAAGCGTCAGCAGCATCATAACTTCGTAAGCAATTCATTCAACTAGTAGCCTCTTAGCTATTCGTGGAGAGAGGCTGTACGAAATACGATTGACCCCAACTCGAGGTCACTACACTACAATCTCAAATCTAATCACTCGAAAGGCATACCTAGCCCTATAGGCCTAACGCAACCGCTATTCACCCCTAAAATAGTCTATATAACTTCCAACAGGCACACCCCATGTGCCCACACCTGGCTAGAGCGTCCTGGAAGCAATGACAACCTCCGTCGGCTTAGACAGAAAAGGACAAGGTCCGGGGTGACCTAAGCAATACTCTGAAGGTCACGCTAGGAAAATAGTATTTCAGCATCAACAACAAGGTCGAAGACAACCATCCATATAGTTCCTTCATACCGGCAGACAAGCGCGACGCGTCGCTCAAGGCACCTCGGGATGGGCATTCCTTGCACCTTGCCTCTGGCTTCAGCCTCCTACTCACTTGATGATGTACTCGTGTACTCCCCTCTTCGGGCCTTCTCCCGCACATGCCATGCTCCTGACCCTATCACAAGCGCATGCACACGTCCGCTAATCTTACAGGGTGTAACATCATCCCCCCCAGTAACATTTTTCCTTGAATGTAATTCAATCTTAAAAGATTCTATTCTTTAAGATTTTCTCAAAAATTTGGGCAGAGTCTCCTCTTTAATATGGACTATCTGGAAATCTAAAATGTAGANAGCTTCAAAAGAAAGAGAGATCGAGTCACTAAGCAGAGAATTAGATCCGAGATATATGTAAGCAACTGGTAACAATAACAACAATGGCACTATACAACGCCTAAAAACTATCTTCCCTTAACTAAAATTGTCTGAGTCTATATATTGTCATCGTAGATCCTGGAATAACTAAAGATATCTAGATCTCGTGTCGTCCTCAGCTTCCCAATCCATCTCTTCTACATTTCTATTCCTCCATAAGACTTTAATAGGCCACATATTTGATTCTCAAGATAGCCCCTGCGAACCTGACAATCTAGTATAACTGTTGGAGTCTCCGCGTGGGACGACTCTTTTGTAACCTAAGCATCCTAGACTGGGTCAACCTAAGAAAGGGTCTCCTATGTGCTTGCACAACATTGATGAACAGATCCTAGCCCCGAAGGCAACTCTAACTCATAGGCCACTTGGCCGATCTTTTAGAGGATCCGATATGGCCCAGTGAATCTCGGCCTGGGCTTGTCCTTCTTGTCAAGCCTCATAACGCCCTTCTTTGTCAAAATTTTTAAGTATACTTAGTCATCACATCAACCTCTAAGTCCCTACGCCGTACATTGGAATAGGACTTCTGATGACTCTAGGCTCTCAGCAAATGCTCTCTGATGAGTTTAACCTTCTCTTCTAATTGGTGCATCATGCCAGGTCCAATTAACCCTGATTCACTCACTTCGAACTATCATATGGGGGACCTTCATTTCCGTTCGTATAAAGCCTCATAAGTTTCCATCGTAATGGTAAAATGGTGACTGTTATTATATATAAACTCCATAAGAGTTAGATGGTCGTCTCAACTTCCTTGAAGTCTAGCATACATGCCCGTGCATATCTTCGAGCGTCTAAAATGTGCACTCAACTTGGCTATCGATCTGGGGATGAGGAGTTGTACTCAAATTAATCTACGCCCCAATCCAATCTGACCCAACTTCCAAAACTAGCTATGAATCGCGCCCCTCTGTTAGGATTGATAGACACTGGGACATCATGTAGCCAGACTATCTCTTTAGTATATAACTCAGCATAATCTTTAGTTGAAAACATAGTTCTGTCTAGCAAGAAATAAGTTGATCTCATTAGCCTCTCAACAATGACCCAAGTAGGGTCAAGTTTATGTCTGGTATAAGGTAAATCTATAACTAAATTCATATTGACTACTTCCCACTTTCACGCAGGCACGGTTATCTCCTGAGTTAGCCTGCCAAGTTTTTGATATTCAGCTTTTACCTGCTGGCATTTGTGACACTGGGCTACACTCAACATTATCTTTCTTCTTCTCTTTTATATCCTGATACGTTTTCGTCAAACCTGTGTGGAGAGAAAAACATACATGGTGTACCTTTGCCAAAATCTACCAATGAAGCCCTGCCACATCTAGAACGCATAGTTCATCTCTAGGTCTCAAGACTCTACCCTCCCTGCTATCTCAAAGGCTGATGACTCTTTCTGTTGGGTCTTGTCTCTACGATGTACTAGGCTAGGGTCTCCATACTGTCACTCTTTCAGCTCCACAACTAGAGGTGATATTGCAGTATTCTAGGTCACAATCTCGCTATCCTTTAAATTTCAATCAGATGCTTATATCTCGATAGTCAACGACGATTCCAGGCTCTATCAGGCCGCTACAGCCTAGGTGTGGTTCTGTTCTCCTCCGTTCTCCTCCAGAGCTAGATGTTCATGTCTTGTCCTTACTTCTATAGGCTGAAATCCGGGGTTTGAGGACCATGCACCGTACTGGCAAGGATATTACTGGACAAGTCTACTAACCTATATCGTCCTAACCCGCACTCGAGTCGGTTCCCTCATATAATCTCTTTGCCTTTTGAACATAACAAGAAAGAGGCCATAGCCATTACTCTTCAGGTATTCACTACCGCCCTTAACATACTACGATAGGATTTGTCTATTTCTGACCTGAGCTTTGCTATTATTGGTAGTCTTTTGCTTATGGACCCTCACACATACTCGACTGCTCCTAGCAATCTTACGTGCCATTCTAATTTTTTTGTAGTGAAAGTCTAGGTGGCTTATTTAATTACTAGGGGTCTTGACCACTTTTCTAACACCCCCTTAAGGATCAACGGGTCTAGCGCTCCTTTACTATTTAATCTTGGAAATATAGCGTCAATACTTATGCTCTCTGTTATATTGAGAAAAGGCTGGGAGGCGGGAAATAACCACATCATTCTGCAGTGGGGACAAGGTATGAAAGTCACCCAACTCTAAAGGCTAGAGGTAAAGATCCCGCAATCTCATAATCTTTCATGCCTTTCAAGTAATCCAACATTAACTGTCATCCCTGTCCAATACTGAGTACCTACTAGGTAAGCCAACATATATACTACACTCCCGACCTCTTGTTCCAAGGGTATAAGAAGAACTGGGAGCAATGCTGGCATGTCTGTTACCCTAAGAGGTTCCTGGTGCTCGGGCTAATGCTGGGGAGACCAAGAAGATATCTCCCCTTTTACCCCTAGGCTGGGTTGTCCCCAACTGTAGCACCCTGCTGGTACCCTCTCCTGCTGTTGTATCCTGCTCGCGGTTAGCTGTAGTTTGCCTTATCCCAGACATCACTGTAGAAAGACATAATAATATAAGCTTAGAGATTCAACCCTATACAACTAGGCTCTATAGCACGATCTGAGAAGGAGGAGGGGTAACCATACTATCATGCCTCATAGCTTCTTGCTTATAAAATGTGGTGCACAACACATTTATAAACAAGACTCTACTAGCCACGGCTTGTAAACTCCATAGATACGACGTTGCTATGATACCAAGTTTGTCACACCCCACCTTGGGAGGTATGACTAGAACCTAGTGTCATACTGGACTCTGAGTTGACCTAGTTGGGCATATGCATCTCTGGTGCCTGCCAGCAACACATCATCAAGAAATAAAGAGCTATATCTTAGTTGTAAATGCAGCCTAGGGCCGAATAGGCCGCAACACACAACCTGCATAAGACAGTTAACCCAACAATCACAGTAAATAAAAGGATCCTATGTGGGGCGACGAGACCACCATGCTGTCTAAGTCACTAAAAAAGGAAGGCAAGCTGTTAAATGTCAACTACAGTCGACAAGGCTGCTCACGAATGGATAAACTAGGCCCCATGCGACCAACAAACAAAAATAACATATATAGGCCCCACATGGCCAACAACGAATAACTAACTGAATATTGTAGTCTACAAGCCTCTAAGAGTGAAATATTAGTCGGGATAGGGCCCCAACGTGCCCAAAACTATATAACCAAGGACAGGAAAACCTCTACTATCTGACAACTCCAAATGAAAGGAGCTGACCAATCTGCTGACTCTTAATATCTACTAAGGAGGTCCCAAAACCTGACTTTCTAAACTTGCAAGAAAGTATGCAGCACCCTAGCTATGGGCATCAGTACAATATATACCTAATATGTAAGGCAATAATACTAAGTTAATAGAAGCAGATAAAGAACTGAAAATAATCAGCAGAAAGGGGCAGAAGTTAACCTACATGCTTTCATAACCATAGCGTGCATCTAGTAGAAAACTATACACATAAGAGCTTAAGTTGTATGGTTATACATTCATAAGCTATATCTAGCAAGCAAGTATACAAACAAAAACCTAACCTGGCTCCCATAAGCCTGGAAGGTACAATCAACACGGAGATAACCTACCCGGGCCCCCATAAGCCCCGACAAGCTCCAATCAGTCTATATACCCCTATTGGTATCCCCTAAGGCCCTACAAATGACTGCAACTTTGTCTCAGCACACCAAGCGCTAGTGAGGGTCGGTAATGCCATCTTGGCATAGAAGGAGTTCATAGGAGACTTTAATGTGGCCCCAAAAGCTTCACTTTAGTCCTTTCAGACAATTAATAGCTCTATAAGCAATTCAGTAGCTCTATAAGCAATTCAGTAGCTCTGTAAGCAATTCAGTGGCTCCATAAACAATTTAGGTTCATAGCTCCGAAAGAAGTCTATAGCTCCATAAGCGATAGCAACATCATAGCTCCATAAGAAATCTGTAGCTCCGTAAGCGTCAGCAGCATCATAGATTCATAAGCAATTCATTCAACTAGTAGCCTCTTAGCTATTCATGGAGAGAGGTTGTACGGAATACGATTGACCCCAACTCGAGGTCACTACGCTACAATCTCAAATCTAATCACTCGAAAGGCATACCTAGCCCTACAGGTCTAACGCAACCGCTATTCACCCCTAAAATAGTCTATATAACTGCCAACAGGCACACCCCATGTGCCCACACCTTGCCAAAGGGTCCTGGCAGCGATGACAACCTCAGTCGGCTTAGACAAAAAAGGACAAGGTCCGGGGTGACCTAAGCAATACTCTGAAGGTCACGCTAGGACAATAGTAGTTCAACACGAACAACAAGGTCATAGACAACCATCCATATAGTTTCTTTGCTTAGAACAACTGTAGGGATTCTACTAACCAGATATATTCTTGAGCAATCAGCCCTAACTTCCCACAGACAGCTTACTACAATACTTAGCCTGAAGGAAATGTTGTGATACTATGGTTCTAGTCCCCTAAACATCAACTTGGTCTATCCAGATTACATATGGCTCCCTTAAGCGATTCATAGCCTCGTAGGCAAATATATCTGGATTTAGCCCTTCGCAGCAACATGTACATGGGCATCTGCAAGAGTAGCCCGAGGTGTTGGTCTCACGCACAACAACTAAAGAGGTTCCCTCTTAGGGTATCAACTAGTCTATCAGACTTCTAACAACTGGGGTGGTTTTCAGAGCGACCTACCTATACAATAGGTAGTAAGTCGGCTGAAGCTAACGGTCACTAACAATATTCAATCATTTGGAAAACTATCGCTCAGTTCATTAGGCAACCTTAGTGTTGTTGACTCGAAGGTAAGATCACCCTATCTAGATTCTGGCCCTGGAGGCATCAAGGTGCGCCAATGGCTTGTGGCGAGCTTTAATGTCTATACAGGCGTCAAATAGAATGTTATATTGCCCAGCTGCACCCTACGCTATATGACCTTATCAAGTTAGGCCCAACAACTAACTACAAGCTTCTAAGCTTGGTATGACAGTAAGACATCAGAATCCCTCTAGACAGTAAGCCGATGAACAGGGAAATCCCTATGATGCTCCTGGCATTTATCACATTGAATGTATGTTTTCCCAACAAGGGGTGCTATATTATAACCTTATATCATCTCGCATCAGCTAACCACAACCTATATAATCAGAAACTACTATATAGGTACATGTTTTTTAACTATACGACAAGAATACTAGCCAAAAGAGAATAGCCTTAACATACCTCGATTGCTATTTTTTGCTTGCCCAATCCTGTTCCAGCCTAGAACCAGTAGTTCCTCCAGCTCATAACCTTTACGTTGATGTAATAAATCTATTCTTAATCCATTAAAATAGTTAACAACATCAAACAATACCCACAATGACCACAATTCATAATCTGCCCAAATTCAGTCAAAAACTCATGAATTTTTGAGAATTCGGAAGGTAGAAATACTTACTTACCACTTGTAGACGATTAGGACTTTATTAGAAGCGATTTCTACAACTTTTACTCAGCGAGAATTCATACATCTAGGCCAATTTTGAATAAATAACTTCATAGTTACGTTCTTCGTAGGCTCAGAAATCATTACCTGAGAAGGATTGACGTTTGGAGGTGATTTAACTGCGTAATTTGGCTTCTAAAAGTAGAAGTCTTCGTGCCCTTTTCGCCTCACTTGAGCTCTCTGTTGGGGAAATATTAAAATAAAACACTTATTCACACTTAACATATATATAATGGGAGGCGGTGCCGGGGGCGCGGCGCTCCTCCCATTACGCTGACAGACGGGCATGATGCGCCGCTCAAGGCATTGGGGGAGGGGCGTGACGCGAAGCTCCTTGCACCCTGCCTATGGCTTCGGCCTCCTACTCACTTGATGATGTACTCGTGTGCTCCCCTCTTCGGGCCTTCTCTCGCATGTGTTGTGCTCCCGACCCTATCACAAGCACACGCACACGTCTGCTAACCAATGACAACTTACAGGTGTAACAATTTCAATCCATCATAAAGAAACCACAGTTTATCTAATAGACTTAAACATAGTGGACTTTGATGTAAGTCATTCTGCATGGATTGGTTGTATTCCTATTATGCCATAGTTAACTATAGGACCTGAGTAGTAATAGCTCTGATTTCCAAATGAGCCAGTCTTAGTTTGGGAGGGTAGTCCCATTATGCCTAAAGGTCATTTCATTTCATATCTTAAGGCCAGGAAGTTAATCACTTAGGTGTGTGTCTATTATTTAGTGATAGTGAAAAACTCTATTGCTACGATACCATCCCTTCAGTCAGTACCAATTGTAACTGAGTTTCTAGAAGTCTTTCCAGATGATCTTCCCGGAGTCCCTTTAGATAGGGAGATAGTTTTCAGAATTGATGTTCTTCCTAATACTCATCCTATTTTTATTCCGCCATATAGAATAACTCTATCCAAGTTTAAAGAGTTAAAAGAGCCACTAAGGGATATTCTAGATAAGGGTTTCATTTGCCCCAGTACCTCACCTTGGGGTGATCTAATCCTCTTCGTGCATGAGAAAGATGGTATTCTTAGAATGTTTATTGATTATCTGCAGCTGAAAAAAGTCACTACTAAGAATAGGTATCCCCTTCTTAGAATAGATGACTTATTCGACCAGCTTTAGGGTTGTATTTCTCAAAGATAGATATCAAATCAGGGTATTATCGTTTAACTACTGCTCCAGTATTGACCAAGAGGGCACATATGGATTTGTTGTATATTTTGATGCATCTGAGGTGGCATTAGTTGTGTATTGATGTAGAATGGTAAATTCATAGCTTATGCCTCCAGACAGCTTAAGGTCCATGAGAAAAACTACCAACTCATGACCTCGAGTTGGAAACTGTAGTATTTACATTGAAGATTTGGTGCCACTATCTCCATGGTGCGCATGTTGACGTATTCACGGACCACAAGAGCCTGCAGTATGTATTCATCCAAAAGGAGTTGAATCTCAGATAGAAGAGGTGGCTTGAGTTACTCAAGGTCTATGACATGAGTATTCTCTACCACCCAGGTAAGGCTAGTAGTTGTTGATGTTCTTAGCAGGCTATCCATGGGAAGCACCACCCATATAGAGGAGGAAAAGAGAGAGTTGGCGAAGGATGTGCACAGACTCTCACACTTAGGAGTCCATCACTTAGACTTCGAAGAAGGTAGTGTGCTTGTTCAAAATGGGATCAAATCATCCCTAGTAGAAGAAGTTAAGGAAAAGAAGGACAAGGATCCCCTCTTGCTTCAGTTAAAGGAAGATGTTCACAAGCAGAAGGTATTGGTTTTCGCATAAGGGATAGATAGTGTCCTGAGGTATCAAGGTAGATAATATGTTCCAAATGTAGATGGTCTCAAGGAGAGGATCATGGCAGAGGCACACAACTCTAGATATTCTATTCACCCAGGTTCCACTAAGATGTACCATGTCTTGAGAGAAGTCTATTGGTGGAATGGTGAGAAGAGAGACATTGTAGACTTTGCGGCAAGATGCCCAAATTGTCTACAAGTTAAGGTTGAGCATCAAAGACCATGTGGTGTAGCTCAAAATATAGCAATCCCCCAACGTAAGTGGGAGATGATCAATATGGACTTTATTACCGGCCTAGTGAAATCACATAGGCAACATAACTCTATTTGGGTGATTTTAGATCGAATGACCAAGTCAACCAACTTCTTACCGGTTAAGACTACAGATTCGATAGAGGACTATACAAGATTATATATTTGAGTGATAGTCAGACTTCATGGAGTTCCGTTGTCTATCATATTAGATAGGGGCACATAGTTTACTGCCTAGTTTTGGAAGTCATTTCAAAGAGGTTTGGATATGAAAGTGAACCTTAGCACAAGTTTTCATCCACAGATGGTCAAGCAGAGCGGACTATCCAAACATTGAAGGATATGTTGAGAGCATGTGTTATTGACTTCAAGGGAAATTGGGGTGGCCATTTACCTCTTATAGAGCTTTCTTATAACAATAGTTCTCATTACAATATTCAGATGGATCCTTACGAGGCTCTTTAGGGGCGGAGGTGTAGATCTCCAATTGGTTGGTTTGAAGTTGGTGAAGCAGAGTTGATAGGACCAGACTCGGTGCAACAAGCCATGGAGAAGGTGAAGATCATACTGGAAAGGTTGAAAACTACTAAGAGTCGCCAAAAGTCCTATACATATGTGAGTGAGACTTGGAATTTGAGGTAGATGATTGGGTTTACTTGAAGGTTTCACCCATGAAGGGTTTCATGAGATTGAGAAGAAAGGAAAGCTTAGTCCCCGTTATAATGGCCCATATAGGATTTCGATAAGAGTTGGCAAGGTAACTTATGAGTTGGAGATGCCAACCAAACTAGCATCAATCCATCTAGTTTTCCACATATCGATGTTTAAGAAGTGTGTATGAGACCTCTCACCCAGTTTCCCTTCAGAGAGTGTAGGAGTTAAGGACAACCTATCATATGAGGAAGTTCTATTTGAGATTCTAGATCACCAGGTTTGTAAACTAAGGAATAAAGAGTTTGCTTCCGTGAAGGTGTTGTGGAGAAATCAGCTATTTGAGAGAGCTACTTAGGAAGATGAAGCAGATATGATGGCCAAGTATCCCAACCTATTCCCTCCTAGTGCAGAATCATCTTGAGGTAACATTCCCCTCTCTCAAAATTCTTATTAGATTCATGACCCATTAATTGATGTTGAAATTCTGAGTATGGTTGCATATTTCGTGAATTCAGTTAAGATACTCTCAGTTAGATCACCTATCAATCTAGCTTAGTCTTCATTCGAGGATGAATGATCCCAATAGGGAGATACTGTGACAATCCTCAAAAGTCCCTAAGATTAGACCCTAGACTTAAAGTTGAACTAGCAGAAAAATCTGTATTTTTGTCTCAAGACGGATTGTACCACGAGTCGTGGTATAAAGGTATGGTCTATGAGATGTGGCTCGTAGTGAGGGGTGCATAGATTTTGCAATATGTTGATAGTAACCACAAACCATTGTACGGCCCGTGGTAGGAAGGTAAAAGTCATGGAGCTGTCCATGAGATGAAGTTCAAAGAGTAACCAAAACAATCCTAGTAAACACGAGAAGAAGGTATGGGTCGTACTATGTATGTATGGGTCGTGAGAAGGGGTCATGAGAAGAAAATACAGGAAGTATTCAACCAGACTGCAGTGACCATGAGGGGTCATCACAAGTCGTGGTATGCCACTGCGAGTTGTGGTACGACTTGTGGTACTAGGCGGGATAGATTTCCAGGCGAGTTTCTAGGGGTGTTTTAGTAACTTTCTATATATTTATCTCCTAAACCATAATGTTTTGGGATTCTTAAAAAGTATATTTAAGGATTTAATTAGTCTAAACTCCTATTCCGTCCCTTACAACATTAATTAAAGACCATTAAGCTCTCAAGTTTATCAAGCAAGTTAGGAAGTCTTCTTCTCCAACCTAGGGTTCTTTAAGATTGAGTCTAAGATTAACTTTTAATATATGTAAGGGATAATTAAAGTGAGGATTTATAATCATCCTTATTCCCTAAATCTATACAAGATCTCATTGAGATTAAAAGCTAAGGTTTTGATTAGATTCTTGAATTGTCTTCTTCCTTATCTATATATGTTGAATTGCCATTACTGAATTCTTCACATTGAGTTGATTATTGATGTCCTTAATTATTGATTATAATCCTATTCTATTAAATTATTGATCATACACTCTTAATTATTGATTGTTGATTGATGATGGTTTATGTCTCTTAACCCATGAACCCAATTGCAGAAAGTCTTGATTTTGAAAGGCATTATTTTAAAAGCATTGTGTTTTGAAGTAAATGTATTGTTTTCATAAAGCTGAGCATATTTAAAGAGAGTATGCATAAAGAGATTTTGAGATAGAAAGCATGATTTTCAAAGCTAAAGTAAAGTCTTTTTTTTAAAACTCAAGAGATGATTTGAGCATAGAGCTCACAAGTTTTCAAAGAGATGTTTGGAGCATGCGGTCTCCCAATTTTTAAAATGATGTTTGGAGCGAAAGGCTCCAAAGAGATTTTAAGCATTCACTATATTTATAGTTGAAGTTCTTTCTAATGATATTTTTAAGATGCCTCAGATAGGCATAAGTATATGAGAATATTTTTTGGGAGGATTACTTAGCACTGAGTTGGGTGAATACTTCAGATAACTCCAAAGCCCCAGAACTACATAGCCAATGTAGGATAAGATCATGTTGTTGGTTTAGGTGACTCCTCAAAGATAGTCCCTGGTAAGGACTCGATGTTATGGATCTAAGATTGTGATCGTTCTCTGTCCTGGAAAGGCTTTGAGCGGCTCTACCAACTTGAGTGAGACGGTTTGGTACCATGTGCTCATTCATGATAGTTTCGTTTATGAGAAACCAAGTTAAAGTTACGCATTTATTTATTTTTTGAGAGATGGTTTACACATTGATCATATTATGTTTATGCATCATTCAGAGCTTCATTTTCAGTACATATACTCTTGTTTAACTGTTGTTTCATTCAGTTTTATTACATATTGTACATTTTACATGCTGACGCCATTCGCATTGCATCTTATTATGAGGAAGACTCAGGTAGACAGGATAACCAGCAGATGCAGTGCTAGAATTTCATTATCATTCAGCGATTAGAGAGGCCTCTTTACTTTTTGAGTGTCCCGATCTTATTGAGTATTTTATTTTATAGAGCTTTGATCACCCCCAAATTATACCTCACAATAAAGTATAAAGCCGTCGTTGTCAAATATAGTAATTCAACTAAGTTGGGATCAATCCCACAAGGAATAGAGAAGAAATAATATATTAATGATGAGTAAATCAATCGGTAGTCAATATTTTGGAAAGGGGTTGCAAATAAAATAAAACATAATTCTAAACAATGATTGAGTTGTTATCAAATTAATAAGACAAAACTAGGATTGTGTTCCCCACGCTTTCATAACATAATAGACTTATTTTATCAATGATCTATCCTGGTAAATTTTGTGTAAGACTGACGATTAAGTTCATCTAACTTCTCTTGACCTACATAAATAAATTTCACCAAAATCCTCTTGGACTTTAGGTGTGTATATTTTGCCCTCGCCATAAGTCTTTGATTAATTATCCTCGGTTAAAGCTCAAGTTAATTAGATGAGGGTTGATAGCCTCAAAATACCACTATTATTCTCTCTTTCTAACCTCAACTTCTTTGGTCGAGCAAGTTGAAGAAACAGGCATGTTTCAACTTTTGCAACCGCTAAAACTCATTAAAACAAAGAGAATTACAATCCACTCAATTCACCATTCAAGAATCACTATTTTATCATGGTTCCCACAACCCTAACTCAAGATATTTAGACGCTCATATTTGATAAAACAATAACTTAAGATGTAGAAGAAATTATGATAAAATACTTACAATAATATGAAATTGTTTAACAAATCTCCAAAGCTAAGTGGAATCACAAGAACTTGATGAATTCTTCTATAAATATTTGACTAAGTAATTGCACTAATTCATATGTAATTTGTGAGTTGTAAGTTCTTAAGATCTAAGGTGTCAGGTATCTAAAAATATCCTAAGAAGGGTACATACAGTAGCATATTAAATCTGCATTGTTCCTTCTTGAATTAGGATATTGAACTTTTCAGCTTTTATTCCTACTTAAACTGGGATTAAAATATGGCCACGACTGGCACCAGCCTGTGTGTTTCGCCTCTTGGTGCACTGGAGTGGCTGTGCGCCGCACCTCTTAGTGCATTGGGTCTGCATGCGTGTCGTGCAGGCTATAGTACAAGTGTGCCTGCGCAATATTAACCTCTATCATGCTGTAGCACTTGCTTCTTTTAAGCTTAGCTTCCCAACACTTTCTCTTTTAAGCATCAAATAAGTCCAAATCCGTCATTTTAATTTCTGAAAATATCTAATCATGTGTGTTAGCTCTTTTCTACAAATATCACATAAAACCAAAGAAAACACACATAGTTTGTTCTCAAAATATAGTTAAGCATGGGCAAAATATGGCAAATAAGTGAGTGAATACGCCCTACATCACCACTCCACACTTAAACTATTGTGTGTCCTCGAACAATCTATTACTTTCCTTCTCAAATTCAACCATAAAATTCACCCTACGAACATTTCTACTTACACTTGGGGTCATTAGACAAGTTTATCAAGTTCCAATAATCCACTTAATATTCATATAAAACCAATATTTAAAGGTCAATAATCGAAATCACTTAGTTTCTTGAAGCATTTCCTCTTCTAATAAATTCAAAAGGGAGTGATGTGATTCCCAGGTGGGTAATAATGAATGAAGGAATAAGTGCGAAGACTAACTCAACAAGATATATTTGGGTCAACATGACTCATATGTGATTTAGTAATCAAAGATACACCAAAATATTACCATTATGTGCCACTCACTATTTTGGAGAGATGCCATTTCACTCACATGATATATATGACAATATGGACTTAGGCATAGATAGAACGAATTTCGCTCACTTTCCCAAATAACTCAATATGCATGCTAAATACGACCTATAGGCTTGCCCTTAGTGTAAACTCAACTAATATAGAACATCGAATCTAAGATCAATTAGGACTTAAGATGGTTGTAATATAGGCTAAGGGACGGGTAGAAAATATTTACCAAGATAGTGACTAATCTCCCTAAGCACTTTAATATTTCACTACTCTTTCACTTTCTAGCACATTCTTCAATCTCTTATTTTATCCTTATACATTCTTTTATTTTTTAATTTTTCAACTTAGGTGACTAGTAGGAAAATTTTCAACATTAAGCTCATTCTCAATTTTTTTATCTTTTATTTCATGATCCATTTATTCATTTTTCTCTTTTTCTTCCACTAATATCACCCTCCTTGTTATGCACACCCTCCTTGTTATTCATTTTTCTCTTTTTCTTTCACCCTCTTCTTTTCTTATAATTTTCACACTTTAGCTTTTTTATTTTTTCTTCATTTGTGCTTCTTTTATGCAAAATTTCAATTAAAGTGCTCAAGGAGCTATTTGGATCAAATAAAGGCCAATAGAACAAAGGGTATTAAGCATGTAATATGGTTATCAAAAGAATAGGCTAAGACTAGAAATGGATAACTAGAATAATTACATTAAGGGAGGAAAAATTGGGAACAAATAGGCTACCAAAGAAATGTTTATATCACTTCCTAGATTCAACATCCTCATTTCATTCTGCACACACACCGGGTAGGTTCTAGACATCAAATTGCAAGAATGGAATATACTAAATATCTCACTCACACAACGACACAAATAGTTCAATAATAGCAATCAAGATTACATAAACACACATATCCATATTGAATGTCTCACATTATTAAGTCCAATTTTTCAAGCATAGGAGTCAACTTCCAAGAGTCTAAGTGTTTCTACCTTTTCATGCATTTTTGAGTAAATTATACAAACTCTCAATGATACCCTAAGTGAAGCACCTAGCATTCATAAGGTATCAAGTTGTTGCACTCCTAAAAATAACTGATTTTCTCTTAAGACGGTCGTCATCCATCCATCATCGAGTACAGTCATGACTATGACTCAAAAAAAAATCTAGACCCTCTAATATGTTCTAAGGGACTATCCACCAGAAAAGTACCAAAAATAAAAATTGGGGGAACCCAAATAAAAATAAAATAAGCCATGCATCACACAAAAGATTCTATGCCCTCCATGAACAAATTTTGCAATCAAAGCATACAAGGTACAAGGAAGTTTACTTCTCCCACCCCACACTTTATTAATAGAACTGTTCTCAGTTCTAAACAATAATGCACAAGTAAAAGAGTGAAAGAAGAACCACCTAGACTTAGTCCTCATTGTCTGTGTGTTGTACTCACTATATCACCAGGGTAGCGCGTCGCGCGCGTCATTAAAACACAGGAACGCCCGTCGCGCTACTTCTTGCGGAGCTTGGCCTACGTGGTTCTTATGCCATTTTCTAGTGCCCAAGGACTCGTTCTGTACCTGTAACTTCTTCCTTGCACATTTGAACAAACAAATCAATCCTAAAAAAAATTAAAAAAGACAAAAGCTATATTACCTTGAATTGCCTCCCAAGAAGCGCCTAATTTAATATCGCGGCACGACGTGAGCATCTTGATTACTCAGGCTTCATCAAGATAACCCTTGGGTTGCCTCCCAAGAAGCGCCTTATTTAACATTGCAACACGACTCTCACCTTTACACCTAAAAGAATCAAGGACAACAACAAGAAGCAGAGTAGGAAATAAAGACTACAAGAAGAATTTAAACACCAATTAACTATTTCTAAATCGTATTCTCGTATTCCCCGGCAACGACACCAAAATTTGATCACACTCAAATCACACCTCACAATAAAATATAAAATAGTCACTTTCAAATATAGTAATCCAACTAAGTTGGAGTCGATCTCACAGGGAATAGGGAAGAAATAATATGTTAATGATGAGTAAATCAACCGGTAGTCAATATTTCGGAAAGGGATTGCAAATAAAAGAAAAATAATTTTAAATAATGATTAAGTTGCTATCAAATTAATGAGAAAAAACTAGAATTGTTTTTCTCATGATTTTCGAACGTAGTAGGCTTATTTTATTAGTGATCTATTCTGGCAAGTTTTTATAAGACTGGCGATTAAGTTCATCTAATATCTCTCGACCTAAATAGATGAATTTCATCTAAATCTTCTCAGACTTTAGGTGTATATATTTTGCCCTCACCATAAGTCTTGGATTAACTACCCTCGGTTAGAGATTAAGTTAATTACATGAGGATTGGTAGCCTCAAATTACCACTATTATTCTCTTTTTCTAATTTCAACCTCTTTAGTCGAGCAAGTTGAAGATACAGGCACGTTTCAATGTTTGCAACCGCTAAAACTCATTAAAACGAAGAGAGTAACAATTCAATCATTTTACCATTCAAGAATCACTATTTCATTTTACCTACTTCCATTAATCCATCATGGTTCCCACAATCTCAACTCAAGAGATTTAGCCGCTCATGTTTGTGAAAACAATAACATAAGATGTATAAGAAATCATGATGAAATACTTACAATAATATAAAATTATTTAATAAATCTCCAAAGATAAGTAGAATCACAAGAACTTGATGAATTCTCCTACAAATATTTGACTAAGTAATTGCACTAATTCGTATGTAATTTGTGAGTTGTAAGTTCTTAAGATCTAAGGTGTCAGGTATCTAAAAACATCCTATGAAGGGGTATATATGGTAGTAGGTAAAATCTGCATTGTTCCTTCTTAAATTGAGATTGGACTTTTTAGCTTTTATTCCTACTTGAACTGGGATTAAAATCTGGCCACGCTTGCAAACAACTAGTGCGTCGTGCCTCTTGGTGAGCTGGAATGGTTGTGCGCCACACCTCTTGGTGCGCTGGGTCTACCTGCGTATTGTGCAGGCCATAGAACAGATGTGCCTGCGTTATGCTAACCTTTATCATGTTGTGGCACTTGCTTCTTTTAAGCTCGATTTGGCAACACTTGCTCTTTTAAGCCTCAAATAAGTCCAAAGTCATCATTTTAATTCCTGCAAATTATCTAATCATGTGTGTTAGCTTTTTTTTAAAAAATTATCACATAAAATCAAAGAAAACACACATAATTTATTCTCAAAACATAGATAATCATGAAAAAAATATGGCAAATAAGTGCATAAATGCGTCCTACATCAAGCTTGAGGTAGCTGTGGGAGCTGTGTCCCCCCACCTGTTCTTCAATTATAGATGCTTCATAGATATAGTTAGAGTTGAGTCAATAATGTTACTTTATAACATTGATTTTGGTTTTAGTTAATAAATCTTTTAATTTATTTTATTGAGCCCATAAAGTTATTATTTCTGCTATGTTTTATTGGGATCTAAACTGATAGTATGTAAGGCAAGGATTTGATTGGATCATAAAAGTAGTCTAAGTGTTGATCGACATCTAGATTGTAGACTCGGAGCATGAAAGATCCGGACTTGGCT
>JACEIK010000848.1:24792-39695 GCA_018107945.1 Datura stramonium
ATATAATTCAATAATAAATATTATCCATCGGTAATTGTTGCCAAAATAATTTCAAATTAACAACAACATCAATAACATAATAATTATCGAATTAAAACATCAAAAATAATACTAAATATCCACCAAAATTATCTACAAAGTCAACAAAGTTTAAAAACATAAATATGTATATACAAAGTTTATTTTCAATGTTCAATAATCCTAACAACTAAGGTATTGCTTTGATATTTTCATCATCGGTCGAACCCTCATCTTCATCTGAGGTAGGAGGACGACGGACATATCTTCTATGCACTCCATTAGCAAGTAGGCTATTCACTTGTGCTTTGAGAGCCACGACGGTATGACACATTGTCTTATTCTCTGCAATACGTCTTGCCTCAGCATCTTCCAAGACACATGTACGGTGTTCAATCTTCTGCGACATAGTAGCGATCTAAATACCATCAACTGCCTCCGCCTGACTAGAATAGCCGATACTTTCCAGTCGGAATTTAATCTGTCAAACTAGGTTCCTAGATCTTAGATCGTAGACTCTCCCCTTTTGTCTCCCTTCAGCCACTTTTTTAGTCCAAATCTTGGTAGCGACATTCAGCGGAGACTGGGTCGGTCCATCTTGGGCTTTCTGAGTCTGGCTGTACTCAGACAAGAGCCGTTGATAATCTATCTACATAATTAAAAAGAAAAGTGAGTATAATAGTCTTGTTTAGCTCTTTACTTGACCATGTGTCTGAATCCGACTCGTTCTTCTTCTTCTTTACGTGGGTAGCCCAAAATAGCTCCTCTTGAGTCGTGTCGCGATCCAATTTTTTGGCCTGCAAATAAAATGTAATCAAATTTAGCCAATATATAAAATTTAATCAAATTTAAATAGTATTGAATAAAATAATTACTTATCAATTCTCTAGCTATCATCCCTTGGCTCTTTGCACCCCCAGCGTGCAACGATCCACCTTTTTCTTCCCTCCTGGCCTTTTTCATCTGTTCACAATTTGCCTTAAATTTTGATGTGCTCTAATATTTCATAAGCTCCTCGTAAAGATGAGGTAGCATCCAATCAGACTTCTATTTCTTTAATCTGGCATCTCTAAACCAATCAGACATCCTAAAACTGTCCTTCCTCTTGAAGCTCATGGCTATTGTCTTATCGTGTTGAGGAAGCCAAGTATATAATATTTGTAATCAAATGATCAATAGTGTTAGATGATATATAATAATCATTAGTCAAAGAAGAATTTTACCAAATAATAATTAATTTGTATACCTTAAACTGATTAAACACNTGTATACCTTAAACTGATTAAACACGACCTATTGTATTCAATGTGGTATTTCACTCCAGCTCGAATAAGGTCGATCATAAAACCTCCGAATGCTCTCCCTTAGAGAATTTTCGCTCTCTTTTTCCGGATGGAGCCTGTAAAAATGACAATAAACATGTCAAGTCATAAATATAATATTAAGATTAAATATTATGAATCTGAATCAAAAACAAAATAAACTTACCCAGTTCTATCAGGCATAATCACCACTCTACCGAAACTGTGTATCTCCTGGCTGTGGCTCTTCATCTGCTGGTGCCGGTGCCGGTATTGGTGATAGTCCCATTCGTCAAGGGTGTAGTACTATAAGTACCCTCTGAGTCTAACTCAGAGCTGCTATCTCTGAGTCGCAAGCTAAACAAGTGAGGAGATGATCCACTCGGGGAAGGAGTATCGGATAATGAATACGTCGAGTGTTCTCGTGGTGGAAGAATGTCAGGTATAGACATGAAAGTGTAAGAAGTAGTAGGAAATAGAGGCACAGAAGAATGTGTCGGATGCCCAGTGCCATAGGACATAGGATAAAGGTAGAGAAGAATATGTATGTGGAGTAGTTGAAAGACCACCAAAGCAGCGCTAGAATCTAATGATATCCTATGTGTTTTCCTATTACTCTTAATCCATTTACTACCCCTACTACTATAACCTCGATCAACATTACCTGACGACATCTGCATACAAGTTTACATTAGAATATATAATTAAAAAAATAATACAAGTATTAAATATAATAATTACTTAAAAGAAATAAATCAACTTGCTAATCGTCATTCTCCTATTCTTCCTCCTCACTTGTTTCAATTTCATTATTCTCCCATTATTCCTCCTCACTTGTTTCATAATCATCATTTGATTCTTCTCCCTCGCTTGGCTCATTTTCATTATTTGATCGTCCTCAACATTTGCAATTTCAATTACCTCATCATCATAAATTTCTTCTAATATGTGTTTAGGATGTTATAAACTTTGTTATAACTCAACATCCACAGTTTGATGAACAACCGCCAAATCATTTTGGTACGCCACATCCAACACATTATCAATCTCAATCCTACCCACGAGTTTAGTCTTTATAACTATCCACCAATCAGCCTTGTCTCTACGCAGAGAATATGGAGCATAATACACCTGCTTAGCATTTTGTGCAATGATGAAAGGATCATAATGATCACACTGCCTGGTGTGCTTAACTTCAATTATATTATGTTGGTAATTCACCCTAGTATCTCTATACGGTGGATCAAACCACTTACACCGGAATAGTACTATCTTTTTTCTTGTTCATCCAGCATACCTAACGTCCATTATCTCTTGTATCACACCATAATAATCAACAGTTTGTCCATTACCGTCTATATCACCTTTAACACACACTTTGCTATTATCGGTTTTCTTATACTTAGAAGTTTCTTCTGTTTGAAACTTGAAACCAATGACACAATATTTATTCATCGACTGAATTTGACTATCAGGCCCGTGTGCAACATCGCTCACAATTTATAAATATTCAATAGTGCTATTTTCATCATGAACCTACATAGTGTTTAAAAAAATTCTTTAAGTAAATGATTATATTGTACTTATATCGTTAACATGATATTGAACACTTACATAGTCTTTCAGCTAATCGGAGAACCTCGTATATATGACATCATTATCCCACTGGCCTATAAACTAACTATTCAATAAATTAAAATTTTTCGTTAGTCCAACCTTTAGTATTTAAATGATATTATTCGATAACATCATTTATAACTTACTTAAGATATGATTGTATCTCGGGGCAATTAAACAAAATATATGTCATAACATATTGCATTTTCATACTACTCAGACCTCGCCTGGATCATTTTTTAGAACCTCGGCCTGGTTGATAAAAAAATAAAATCGATGGGTGGTTGGGATTGATATCACCATCATCATTGCGGGTTGACCTATTTCTCAAACTTGGCACTTGCTGCTCGAAATAGTAAGAACAAAAATGAGTAGTTTCCCTTGAAATATAAGCTTCACAGATAGATCCTTCAATCTTAGACCTCTGTTTAACAACTCTTTTGCACTTGCCAATAGTTCTGTAGAAAATTCGATGTTTGTAAGAAATCAACTTAAAAAATAAAGGAATTCATGGTATACAAAGTCACATTTTAGTACCTTTCGAATGGATACATCCATTTGTATTGAACTGGGCCTCCAAGGCACGCCTCATGTACGAGATGAATCGGTAATGTTTCATCACATCAAAGAAGCTGCACGGGAAGATCTTTTCCAACTTAATAGTAATCACAGAAATATTCTGATCCATCCTTTCTAAGTTATCCTCCCACAAAGTGTTACTACAAAAATCTTTGAAGGAAAAACTTACCTATGTGATTTATTTTCATATCCTATCAAGTAGACCGTTAAATGAAATAGGAATCAAAATTTTCATGAAAAAATGACAATAACAACTTTTCATACCACACAACTCCCCTTCATTCATATCTACACACTTTCCCACATTTGAAGCATAGCCTTCAAGCATTCTCAAATTATTAACCCATTCACAAATCTCACGTTTTTCATCCAATATGAATGAAAAGCTTGCCTTGGGCTTTAACAGTTTATTATTGTGTGTTTTCTATAGCCGTAGTTTCTTTCTTTTACAGTATTCTTTTAAGTTCATTTTGGCCTTTGAATTATCTTTTGTCTTACCTTTAACATCCATCACTATGCTGAATAAATTATCAAAATAATTTTTTTAATGTACATCACATCAAGATTGTGTTCTAGAAGGTCGTCCTTTCAATACGACAACTCCCAAAATATGCTCTGTTTTGTCCAATTATGTCCAACACCATATCCAGGAAGTCTAGAAGGTGTAGCTTCTGTAACCTTTGGTAAGTGACAAACTCTCTTCCAAATTTCATTTCCTGACAATGATGAAAGTGGCGGATCATTTTCAAACTTATTCTTTCGGAAAACATGTTTCATTCTTCTAAACTCGTGATCCATTGGCAAGAACCGACTATGACAATCGAATCATGAATTTTTACAATCATGTTTTAATGTGAATGCTTTACTATTTTTCATGCAATATGGGCAAGCTAATTTTTTAGCAGTCATCCAACCAAACAACATCACAGATGCAAGAAAATTATTTATAGTTCATATTTAACAAACACGCAAAAGGAAATTCTTCTTAGTTGATATGTCATAAGTCACTACACCTTCAAACCGCAATTGTTTTAATTCATCTATCAAAGGTTGCAGATAAACATCAATTAAATTTGTTGGATTACGGGGACCCAAAATAATAAATTTAGAAATATGTAGAGACTTGTCATACACATTTTAGGTGAAAGATTATACGGAGTAAGGATTACAGGCTAGCAAGAGTAGGGTGCAGTAGAAACAGAGAATGATGTGAAACCATCTGCACACAAGTCTAATATAATATTCCTTGGTTTACTACCAAAATTAGGATAAATTCTATCAAAATATTTCTGAACTTCTCCATTTGATGGATGACATAACACCATGAGCCCTTCTATTCTCATGGTGCCATCTCATATGAGGATCAAAACTCATCGACACGTACAACCTCTGTAATCGAGGTATAAGAGGTAAATAATGCATCCTTAACTGGAGTCATCTTCCCACTAGGACTCTGCTTAAAACAAGAATGCCCACAAAACTTACAATTTTCTAGATCATCATCATTCTTATAGAACAACATGCAACCATTTTCACAATAATAAATTCTATCATATGACAATCATAACTTAGAAATCAATTTCTTTACCTGATAGAAATTTTTAGGTATATGCAACTCAGGGTTAACTAGTTCCCCTAAAAGACCAACCATAGAGTCCATAGCAGCTTGAGGAGCACTCTAATCTGATTTGATATTGATTCGTCTAACTGCAACAGACAATTTAGAATGCGGACTCCCTACCCATAGTGGACGACTAGCCTTTTCTAGTTTGTTGGTAGAAGCGCTTTGCTTCTTCATTGGGGGTTTCTTCGAAATACTGTTCGGATTCCATCCCATATTGTATAGCAAACGCATCATTGACCATTTCATGCGCTCTATCATATTGAACACTACTTTGGTCATGTGCATACCTACTATATTCACCCACTGTCAAATTATAAAATATATATTCTCTCCGTCAGTCTCACCATGATTAGTCCAAATAATATATATAGGCTTAAACCCATAACGGTAAATATGAACTATAATTTTATCAGGTTTAAATAACTTCATGCAATTGCATCACTTACAAGGACACGCAATCAACCCATCAATTTGAAAAGGGTATAGTGACATTGCGTGGTTGATAAATCCTAACACCTTCAACAAATTCACCTATCATGCTCCCATGATTTGCATTAATTTTACATACATCTACAAATGATGATTCATCTACAAAATATAGATATTTTAGATTACATATAAAAATTTAGATTAATTAATTTGTGTTGATAATTAAATTTTATTATTTAACGGTTACTAATTATCCGACAAACATCCTCCAAAAGTAAGTTAAATTTTGATGTAATTATTGAATTTAAATTTGATGTAATTATTGAATTAGTATTTAATAATTAATTATTAAAGTTATTTAAAAAAAAACAAAAACCAAAGAAAAAATTAAATCAAACTTAAAAATTTGAATTTCAAATATTAAAATTTTAATAATTATTAAATTTAAATTAATATTATTAATTTTTTTAATTTTTTTAATTTTTTTAATTTTTTTAATTTTTTTATTTATTTTGGTTTTTTTTGTTTTTTAAATTTTATAAATTTCAAATTAACTAACACATCCATATTGGTTAATTATTAAAATTAAACAAAAAATTAAATTAGTGGACAAATTCATTTTATTTTAATTAATATTTTAGGTAAATTTCTAACTTAACTTGTAACAAAGTTTCAAACACAAAGAAATCTAACAATTGTTCAGTGAAATTTAACAATCTAACAAAATTTCAACTAAACCTAACAATCCTAACAATAACAATGAATTCTAACAATTTTAATAATTTAACAATGAAATCTAAATAATCTAACAAAGTTTCAACTGAATCTAATTAACAATCCTAAATATAACATTAACAATAAAATCTAACAATTCTAACAATAACATGAACATGAACATAATAATTTAATTGCTGTAGAATGAAATCTAACAATTTAACCTAAAATCTAACAACTCTAACAATTTAGCAATGAAATCTAACAATTCTAACAATAACATTAACAATATAATAATTTAGCAATAACAATAATAATAAAAAATTAATTTTAATTAAATTACATGTTTTTTTTTTTGTTTTTCTAAAAAAATAAAAAATCCTAACCTTGATAATGGTAGTGGGCCTGCACAGGCTGAGAATCTTGCCCGGTGGGTGAGTGAGCCAGAGGGAGGACGGTGGTTTGGATGGTGAGTGTCGTTTTTTTAGAGAGAATGAGAGAGAAGAGAGATAAATAGGGAAGAAAGGGGGTCTAGTCTAATTATAATAAAAAACCCCATGTATAGTGTCGATTAGTTCGTCGATTTTTTGGTCGAGGTCAATTTATTTAATTGAAAACTCGACTAGACAAATCGACACTATCCACTCCATTTTTTAATTAAATTAAAAATTTTTTTATTTTTTTTATTTTTTTTATTTTTTTTATTTTTTTTGAAAAAATATAAAAAAACTAAAAAAATAAAATATTTTAATATATATCGTACCGTGTCCATCAGTTATCTATTTTGCCAAAAATTTGCAAAAAATAATCTAGGGATAAACCAAACGGACGGTGTGGGTATAACAACAAAATAATTAGAAAAAGAATTGTAAAAACACATAAACCGACTGACAGAATGGGTATTTCTCCGGTTTTTTGTGATTGATGCCGTCCGTCTACATTCCACTCCATTTTTTGACCTATTTTTTGTAGTGTGAAGAGTCGTTGAGCAGAGTAAGACAAAGGTACTGAGTGTAAGTTCAAGGGTATAACTCAACATGCGTATATGAAAGTAGGATTGATACTCAAGTCATCCTTAAGAGAGGAAATTTCAAGTATCTTGGGTCAATAATTCAAGAAAATGGTGAGATTGACGATGATGTTAAGTACATCAGATCGGAGTATGATGGATGAAATTGAGCTCACATTTGGTGTATTATGTGATAAGAATGTCCAACCAAGACTTGAAGGGTAGGTTCTATAAAGTGGTTATAAGCTAGACTAGCTATATTATATGGGGTAGAGTGTGGGCCAATTAAGAACTCTTACATCCAGAAGATGAATGCAGAATGGGAGAAATGAAGATACGAGATGGATGTGTCAAAGATACTAGGAGCAATAAAATTAGAAATGGAAGATATTTAGAAAAGGTGGGAGTGAACTTCGTAGTGAAAAAAATGATGAAAGTGAGACTGAAACGGTTTGAGCATGTTAAGAAGGGATGTTAAGATGCTCTGTTTTATGAGGTGTGAGAGATTGGTATGGTGGTACTGAGGAGAGGTCAAAATTAGAATTTTATTTTGAAATGAAATAAAATAATAAACATTTTAGCAACAAGAACAAGTTATATTTCTACAATTTAAAGAAATAGAGTTGCAGTAACTGATTACAATAGAAATGATTAGGGATACGCATACGAACACTCAGAATTTATCGAAAATAAGGATCCTAGATAGGATAAAGATGGAAATCAAGATTAAGATATAAGGTTAGTAGTCGAGCGTGATCTAGTTTCCTTGTAATATTGTTATTCTAATCCCTTTATCTTATTCTTCGATTTTAGTATTACCGATTTTTTTTATTCAAGCTACCGTATTATTTGCTGTTGCTCACTGGCCCTTTCTTTCATTATTTTCAACATGACATTTTTTCTCTACTATTATACTTCTTTTCTATACTTGATTTGGATATATATATATATATATATATATATATGCCATTACTTGGAGTCGAGGTCTATTGGAAATAACCTCTATCTACATAAAATAGAGACAAAATGCATATATCGGACCTATCCTAAATTCTACTTGGCGATATTACACCGAATATATCATTGCTGATTAATCGAGTCTTCTAATTTCTTGTCTCATCAAGGCTAGTGATACCCTCACGTAGACCTTTAAGAATTTCAAATATCCAAAACCAGAAAGAAAAAAGTATCTAATACATTTTAAGAAGTGAAGAATAAATCAACTAGATAGGGTAAAAGTCAACTTCTCCATGTCAGGAATACGCATCTTGGGGTATTGATGCATCCCCTTTTCTCTGGTGATAATTTCAATTGGAAAAAGGGAATGCTTCATGTTTTAATTGGATCCTCTATCATACTTTATGTCACCAATCAATTGGGCTCTTCCACTGCTAGATGTTCAATATTTTTAGAGTTCATGCATGCATGCATGCATGCATTGATCTAATAAAGAACCTGCTCCAGGGTCACATGTATTAACCTTATAGTACAATCTAACTTTTAAATTTATCACCTCTTATTTTTTTAAAAATGGTATATGGGAAAAACTAAATAAACTGCTTAACATTTTTATAAGCTAAGTATGACTTAAGTTTATCAGAGAATAGATTTTATTTTTAGCGTATTTCCAAATTAATAAATTTTCTTCATATTTGTGGTCACAAAGTTGTATAGGATAAAATTGAGCTTGACATATGAACGAATAAAATAAAGACATGTGTATCAGCCCCTTAATCTAAGGAGGTGAGACAGACAATCTTCTATGGTTCACTCAATTGAGCAAACCACATGAAAACTCATAACTGTATAGCACTTTGACCAACAAGGTCTCCATGATAATACCGCAACAAAATATGCTAAATAAGACCAAAAAGTCTCACATACGCTCCGCGGCATGCAACTAAAAGATAAATAAACGAATCGATGTCAAACAGACAAGCAACAAGCCGACAAGGCTATAACTGCATAAATAGCTCAATCGAAGGACGACAAGGCTATAAAAGACATACCGATAACCTACATCATCCGTATCTGGACCATGCCTTTAAGAGTAACCCGACTATCATTAGGCTGGGCACAAATGGGAAATGGGACCAAACGGACCGGACGGGTGGAACGGGACGTAAGTAGTTGTTAATGGAGTTGAGGTTACCAAATTCATGAGGTGCCTGGGATTGACTTACGCCGAATTGCTCCACATATAGTCCCCGAACCACATTTCTTAAACGGTTCATAGCCAATCCGCATTGATCTTGTAAAAGATCCGCTATTAACAAATACGCTTATTTTTCAAATGATTCATATCGTCAAGTGCACCTATTCCAAATTTCACCAATCAAATGACTCACAAGCACTGACGGACGGAGCCGATGGTCCCGTCTCGTCCCACTATATTAACGGGTTAGACGGACGTGGACAAAACGGGATAAATGGGATAAACAGATTAAAAATAATTTAAATTCTTTTTACATTATAATTTAAATGTCTTTTAAATTTTATAGTCTTATACTTTAAAGTCTTATAGTTAGACATAAGAATTTAAATTTAAAGTCTATTTGAATTCTATAAATAAGAGTCCTTCAAAGTTTGAACTTGAAATTTAAATTTGAAATATACATTTAAGGCTAAAAATTCAAATAAAGTGTAAACTTTAAAGTTTGTTAAAGTTTTAAAGTCTAAAGACTTAAAGTTTGAAATTTGAAATTTGAAATATGAAGTAATTATTTATTTGAAATTTGGAAAACATAAAACTAAGAATTAATATCTAAAATAATTTCTAAAGTTTTTAAAGACTTAAAGTTTGAAACTTTGGAACATATATGAAGTAATTATTTATTGGAAATTTGAAAATTGAATAAGAATTTAAGGCTAAAATAATTTTAAAGTTTGTTAAAGTCTTAAAGTTTGAAATTTTAATTTTTGAAATTTGAAATTTGAAATATGAAGTAATTATTGAATATTTATTTGTATCTATAAGTTTATTTAAATTTTTGTAAATAATTAAGATATAATACAACAGATAATGAAATTGAAAATTAAGGCTAAAAGCCTTTTCATTTATTTAGATAAAAAATTAAAAATTAAAATAATATCATAAAAATTTGTATTACAATTTACAAATATTAGTAGAGCACTTAATCTACGCAGTCACCTTGTAGGAAGGGTTCTGTTTGAATTAAGCGTTGAATATAATACTAATATCTGTATATTCTCATGAAATCTCTTTTTAAATCTTCTATTTGTTGAGCCGAAATATTTTCTGGCACCGACATAGATTGTTGTCGGTCTTGTGCTTCCATGTCATCTTCACTATTCATTGTTGACTCCAAAAAAGCTTCTTGCTGGGAAGTTAACTTCGGTAGCCTGTGATTTCTCCGTTCCGCGTTGATCCAATCTCTGAAAGTTATCGATACCTCCAAGTTGTCTTCTGCTAGTGAATATCAATGATCTCCAAATTGAAATCTTGTTGCGCTGAAAGTGACTTTTGAAGCAACAAACGATGCTTGAATAGCTAGTATATCCCGAACCATCTTGCTAAGCATTGAAAATACGTTGCCACGAGCTCTCCACCAACGCAGAATGTTCGGCATGCCGTTAGCGGCAATTGTAACATTTTCCCTAGCTGAAGAAAGATAGTCATCAAAATCACAACTGTCAAAAAAATCAAGACCAATAGGACTTTGCACATACCCATGGGTAGTATTTACTCGAACCCTAGAAGTTTCAGAAACATTAACGGAATTATTACTATGCAACTGACAATAAGTCTAATACATTAATTTAGCATGCATTCTAATACTATTTTTACAAGTTTCCGGACTTAGAATTTCATGATCTTCTATTTATAAATTTTCATAAATTTTTGAATGACTCCTCTTGTACCTCGTTCTCTATATTCTGGGTTAAAAAGCATAACAGTTAAATAAATTTGAGGGATAAGGAAAAAATACTTTTTAAACTTTTGAATCACGGCCTCAATAGGCGGTGCGGACTTTTTATTGTTTTTATATTCAACAAATTTAGTAGTAACAACACATACATTTATTAAAACTTCACAAATAGTTGGAAAATACACATCAAATTTTTTTTTTTGTTGCTTGATAAAATAATTTCAAAAATTGATTAAGTTCATTTATTTCCTCCCAATCATTATCATCAAGTTTCAAATCATGTTCAGAATTATGAGCATTATACAATATAGTGATAGGCCTTCTATAAATATATGCAACTTTTAACATTTCATATAACGAATTCCACCTAGTTTTTACATGTTTTGAAAATTTTCTATATGAAAGTTTACATATTGTACAAAGTTCTTTAAATTCATGAATTATAGCACTTTTATTCATTTGAAAAAATAAAAACATGCTAATTCAACTTTAGAACACCTAGTATCAAATAATTTAATGTCATCCTGTACAGCCAAATTAAATATATGAGCAACACATCTAGCATGGAAAATATTATTATTAATTGGACATAATAGAGCTCTTAGCATATTAACAACACTAGTATTAGAAGAAGCATTATCTAATATAACACTCAATATTTTATCACAAATTTCAAAAGATTGTAAAACTTCAAGTATAGTAGTAGCTATATATGTAGCAGTTTTTCTCCGCTCAAAAATTTTATAACATATTATTCTTTTTTGTAAATTCAAGTGATGATCAATCCAATATGCAGTAACAGTTAAATAATCAACGACATTGACACTACGACCCATACCAGATGTAATAGAAAATCTACCATCAAAATAACTAAATAAACAGTGAAGATAATGACAATATAACTAAATAAACAGTGAAGATAATGACAATGTTTTGTTTGAAATTCAAAAATGTCACGTTTAATCATGTTTTGCCGAAAAACCTTGAAAAGAAGGATTATAAGTTTGTTAATATACATAATAAATCCGGGATGGAGGGAAAACTAAAAGGCAAACCACAGACCGCAACCATTTTAGCGATGTTTTCACAGTCTCTATCCCTACCATATTTTCTTTGTGTAACAGGGCCACTTGAATTTGAAGGGTTTAACTGGCACTGAACCATATTGGAATCCCCTTCAGATCCAATAGGGACAGAATCACAACCGACGCCTTTAGAGGCTTCTTTAGCCGACATATATTCAAGTTTATAACATTGTAATAAATGTCTATGTAACCCCCCTGTTCCACCTTTGCTTCCGCCGCATTCATCCTTAAATATCTTTTTACACTTATTACAAATAGCTTTCTTCGTTCCTCATTCTGATGCATAAATTGCCAAACAGCTGAAGTTTTAGCCCGTTGAACCCTAGTCTTACCCCCTAATAGGATGCACAGGGAGAAGTTGAGCTTCAGACTGAAGAGTATCCTGAGTTGGAGCTTCGATAGCGGGACTAGTAGGTGTATCATCTAATTCTTCTTCTACTTCTTCATCTAATTCTTCGTCTAATAAATTACCATAACGCCTTTCCAAAATTTCATTATCCCATGGAGTATCCAAAGTAATATTAATAGGAGTACTACCAAATTGTGTACAATCTTCGTTATTAATTCTAACTTTAGACACTAAAGAAGAACCACCAATTTTTTTAGCAGTAGAACTAGAACTTGTACTTTTTTTACCAGTACTAATACCAAACACACCTTCAACCTTGGATAGAACACTCTTTCCTTTTTCAGAATTTTTTTTCCAAAATTCATATTATAACTTATAAATAAATAAATATAACATAACTAAAATTATGACTAAATAAATATAACACAAGTATGTTTAAATAAATAAGATAGAAAAATTAAATGCGTAAAGCCGTAAATAAATAAATAATGATAGTATGAAACGAATGTACCAAACGTCTGCGTAAAAAAAGATGATTCTAACCAATTATCGAAATTCAAAAATTGATGTAGCAACTAGCAAGTAGCAGCTTGAGACTTGAAAGTTGAAACTAAAATAACTAAGACAATTTGAATTTGAAAATTATAAATTTTAGAATTTGGAGAATTAGATAATGTAGATTGTTGAGAGATTTGAGAGAAATTGAGAATTGATAATTGAGATAGTGAGTATGTAGTAAAGAAGAGAAGAGATGAATTGTGAATAAATTGTGAAAACGTGGAAGTATTTATAGTTTTTAAAAAAAGGGCCAAAAGTATAATTTCTAAAACAAAGGGGTGTAAAAAACTAAAAATAATTAAAGGGGGTGGGGTAAGGGCTGTTGGCTGAATTTCAGGGAATAAAGTTGTTCCCAACGGCTGTAAACGACTATATTTTTTTTAAAAAAATTAATTGTTTTTTAGTCTGAACCAGGCCGGTACCGGAATGAATTAGGCCGGTACAAGGATGAACCAGACCGGGATAATCAGTATAAAAACTCGTCTCGTCCCGTCCCGTCTCATGTCTCGTCTCCCTATATCCTGTTAGAAAGCTGATCCAGCCGGGATCCGAACCCCAGTCGGTACCGGGTCGGATTGGGAAGTCCCGTCCCGTCGCCCACCCCTAAATGTCATATTGTCGGGACAGGACTCCGACCTACCCATCATTTGTATATCTACTCAAAACATAAGTTGGACCTTTAACTCGACTCTCCAGGAAGAAAAACGCTTACCAAAACTGTCGAACTCAGCAACTCTTACTGGAGAGGTCTATCTGGGACTCGATTAGTACCTACAAGCATGAAGGTAGCATCCCCAAGCAATGGAGATGTCATTATGAAAAAATGTACTGATGTGTAAGGTAGAAGTAATATCTGAGTAAGCTGCAATCAATAAATAAAAACAGGATATAATATGAAACATAAACGTCACATCGGCTCACTCAAGAAACTCATGGATCATCTACAAGTGTATTCCTTTATGCAACACTATAAATAGAGGTATAATAACTCATATTATTAACCGAGATGCATTAGCACCGCTTCCTAAGAGCAGCGTGTCTACCAATTTCACCATAGCGACCTGTCTTACACACTTAAAAATATTTTAAAAAACACTTAAAAGAAATGATAAATTTCCTACATTTTCTTTTCTGTCTCTCTTTATTTACTTTGTCTGTATTTTTTATTTATTCTAATTTTATAACACAAATAATATTAAATATATATTTCAAAACTCATGAATCTTTTAACTCGGAATCGACATCCACATCATCTAAATTATGTATCTACCATTAGGTATTGAAATACTTTTACTTATATATTATTTTTTCTTATCAACTTGCAAAGGATTTTTCAATGCATGTTATAATCTCTAACGAAGTTGTGGCGAACTAAAAAAGAGAAATAAAAACACATTTTATTCTTTCTCCAAGTTTTCAAGGAAAGGACAGTTAAAAGAATGAAAAAGTTCCACGTAGGTGGTTAATAAGATGGGTGGTCTCTTTATATGAACTTGGGCAATTCTCCCCTCACAAGCTAGCTTTTGGGGTTGAGTTAGGCCCAAGATCCATTTCTTAACATGTTATCAGAGCAAGACCTATATCACCCGATGTTGGACCCCAAAATTAAATTATCCACGCACTAGATATCCAACCCTAGGCGTGAGGTGGGGTGTTAAAGAATGAAAAAGTCTCACATCGGAACACACTAAGTCGAATCTAAGATTTCTAGAATATGGGTGCACCACTAA
>JACEIK010000848.1:41444-57157 GCA_018107945.1 Datura stramonium
TTAAAGAAATTACAAAAAATAGAAAAATAATTAAGTAAATATCTTTTACCATGTAGTTACCATGTATTAACCTTTTTATCTTCTCTCTCCAATCCGAATACCCGTATTTTGCTTCATAAAAAACATCGCTTTTCCATCTTCCGAACTCTCCCAATATTTTCTTCGATTTTCTCTCTCACGATTTTCATTCATTTTTCTCTCTCAAGATCCTCCGTGATTCTCGTATAAGTTTTTACTGTTTTTGTTGTGTATTTCACTTATCTTACTTCATACATCTTTGTAAGTTTTTACTGTTTTTGTTGTGTATTTCACTTATCTTACTTCATACATCTTTTCTAACATCTTAAAATTTTAGGGGTTTTATCAAGGTATAATCTTGCTTAAAAATGGTAGATGAATCATCTTTTAGAAGATTAACCCAAGGGTGGAGTAGGGTTCTGCCGGTAACGCTGTAACGATGAAGATAAACCTAGATATCCGGCAAAGGTCACCATTGCCGAGGAAAATCAAAGCAAAATTTTAAAATAGTTCTTCTCCATTTTGACTTTTTGAGAAGATTGAAAACTCAAAAAAGTCAAAACCGCTGAATTAAACCGTTGACCTGCTACTTTTCCTTCGATTTCCTGCATACTCTAAAAAAAATTGCAAAAATTCTCCAAAAAAAAAAAACCGAGAAATTAATGGGGTTTCTTCTTTCTGTTCTTAGAATCAATTTGTGAAAGAAGAACAAAAGATAAACAACGGAGGAGAAAGAAAGAGTTTTTTTTTTCAAGAAGAGGGCTTTTGGATATATGTATCAGTATCAGATTTTTTCAATTTTTCAGTGAAACACATAACTTTTATTTAGGTGGTGAGTTTTTGATACATGTATCAGTATTAGATTTTTGATAATTCTAGAATTGTAATGCACCAATGTATGGCTTTGTGGGTATCAATACATTTGTACCAATTATGTATCAATTTAGGGAATCTTTGCCCATTATTGCTTTGTTGCCTATAGTATCTTGAATAAATTATAAATTGAAAAATTACCCTTATGTTTATCAATGTATGACAATTGTATCAATTTTTATAAAACATATAGTGTTATAGAATTTTACAGATTATAAACTCTTTGATTTTTTATTTTTAGTATGTATCAATATTTCCAGTGAAACACATAACTTTCATTTGGATGGATGAGTTTTTGATACATGTATCAGTATAGATACATGTATCAATTTCTGAATGTAGGTAGTTAAGTTTAGATATATGTATCAGTATCAAGATTTTTCAAAAGTAATTCCCCATGAAATCTGCTATTTTTTGAAGTTTTTGCATATATGAATTAATTGTTTTAACTTTTCTAAATATGATAAAAAAAAATAACTGAGATCAAAATGGAGATAGATTTTCTCCTATTAAATATGCAAGTTTAGTTAATTAGATATTAAATAGAGTCATTATTGGAGGAAATTAAGAGTTTGAATTTAATGACATTGATTACGCAGAGTCTGTTTTGGTGTAATAGATGACATACATTAAGGAGAGTTTTAAGGGTTTGATACTCTGATATAAGTCTAATCCTTATAGGAAACGGTATCAAAAAAGTAAAAAAATCGTTATTTTGTGTAATTTTAGTAAATATCACTATTTTCTGTAATTAGTTTCAAGAATAGTGTTATTTAAGAAAATTTCTCATGTTTTTTTTAGACTATTATTTAAATTTTATCCTTTATTAAAAAAATAATACAAATATAGTCCTAGGGACGATAAACTATTAGACTAACATACAACATTTATAAAATTTTGAATGATTTACAATAATAGCGTTGACAATAAATGGTTTTGAAATTTTGGCCCTGTTTGTGCTTCGGACAAAATTTCATGCTTAACAAATTTGCGCCACCGGCAACACTTTGACTTTTAGCCTTAAAAATTAATTTGCGCATGGAGAAACGGGCTTAAAAAGTTCAATACCACACATTTTAAGGTGATTGGATGGTGTAATTAAATTGGGTTTTAATTTTTTTTCTCATAAAATTTTTAGACAATAATTTAAAAGGTCTATAAGTTAAAAAAAGAAACAGAAGAAGTCATTTACTAAATAAATATTCCAAAAGAAATGACCAACGGAATTTCTCTTGTTTGAGAAGACTAAAATATAGGCTATTCGTATTAGGAAATTTATCATGTACACGTGGCCATGTAAAAAAAGAGACACGTGACATTAGAGTGAAATATGTTAGCATAGAGATATCGGGAAGAGCCTCCTTCTAGGTGTCGTTATTTAAGTGCCAAGATCATAAAATGTCTGATTTGGCTGCTTTCATCCTATTGTGTATCAACTGAATGGTTGTTATTAGAAAAAAAGGCGGGAACTAGACAGATAATTCAGCTAAGTCCATACAAGATTTACGGATTACAGGAGAATAATAACTGACACACGCGTATGATATTTTCAGATGAAACATTTCTATTGGGTAATATATTTTAGATCTCAAGTGGAGCGTTTTTATTGATTAATATATTTTTTTTAATAGTAATTTTCATTCACTTATAAAAGGATGAATTCTCAACAACACTAAGGAACACACTCATATTCTTGTGCTCCAAAATTTTCTCTTATTTCACATTTATCACTACGCCCTTTCTTTCAAGAACACATACATTTATATCTTAGATCCAGAAGTAGCTGCACAAAGCTGTCTCCATAACCTGATCTAGAGTCGAACAAACCTTTGAGAATCACTATTTCCTTTACTTAATATCTTTACAATTATAGTTCTTAATAATCTTATTCAATAACATATTCATTTTCTTTACAACAAACTAATAAGTTAAATCAATTTACTTATTCTTGACCACGTAACAACTTCAATTGTATCGATTTTTCAGATAAACACTATTATATACCACCCCCAACCAAGGATTGCGAAGAATTCAGACAAAAGGAATCCAATTCAATACTAATTAGTGATTATTAGCAGCTACTTATAACAACAAGATGCAACATATATACAACATGCATTTCATGTTTTGTTTCGTATATCAATTGCCGATCATAAGAGGGTAAATCACCAAGTGATGATTTGAAAACATAAATTCACACCTCAATTTTTAACTAAATACCAAATTATTTAGACGGAACTTAATTAATTAACTTGAGAGAGAAAGAGCAATATTACTCTAGCTAGATACGTGTTACACATAGGCCAATAATATTCCTTGCAGGCTGCAAATGCAATATAAAGAATTTTCCTCAGTTTGCAACTAAATTTAAAGAATCTTTGTGGAAGAACAGGTAGCATCTCTTTCTACTGATGAAAGAGGAAGCAAAGATGCATATATATCCCGTCTACTATGAGCTAGCTAGATTCTTCATGTTTTCTTTCTTTTTGGCCTACTGACTTCGATTCCTATGCATCCTTCCTTCACACCTAAGATAACTAACTAATAATGCATGAAACTAGTGGAAGATGGATAAAACACGAAATTCATCTGTCTCAATTTATGTGATGTAGTTTAACTGGACATGAAATATAAGAAATATCAAAAGACTTTTGAAATTTGGGGTCTAAAATAAGTCACAAATGTTTGTATGACTATAAATCATCCCATTCAGGATGAAACAGACATTTTAAAATTAAATTGTTACTAAATATAGAAATGTGTCATTCTTTTGGAGACTAACTAAAAAGAAATGTATATCACATCAATTGTGACAAAGGGAGTATATAGTGTTACAAATGTCTAGCGCCATTGCACAATAGCGGAGTTAGAAATCCTAAATAAAAGAATTTTTTTAAAAAAATATAATACTGTCAAATTGTGGAGTCAGAAATCCTAATAAAAGAATTTTTTTTAAAAAAATATAATACTGTCACATCTGCAATTTGAATCTGTGACCTAAAATTATTTCAAAGAATGAGATTTAGTTAACCACTTCCACTGAATATAGTCCTGGGCCCCTAATTATTCATTGAAGTAGAAATGAATGTTAGATCTAACTTAATCATTAAATAATTAACTCATGATGCGAGTGTAAAGAGATGGATCTTGAACCTAACTCAATCTCAAATTTTAGCTCATGATAGGAGGATTGTCCAAATCTATATAAGGAGACCATCCATTCCATTAACCACCGATGTGAGATTTTTTTATTCTTAAACATCCTACTTCACGCCCAGGGTTGACATCTGGAGTATGGACAATTTATTTTGGGGGCCCAACATCGGGTGAGATGGATCCTGCTCTAATACCATGTGAACAGATGGATTTTGAACTTAATTCAACTTCAAAAGCTAGCTTATGAGGAGAGAATTGTCCAAATCCATATAGAGAGACCACACATCTCATTAACCACCGATGTGAAACTTTTTCATTTTTCAACGGGACTCATTATTGATCAACGTGTGACATGCATTGTGACACAAACAACTTGATTCCAAAGGAGAAGCATCGCGGTCCTCGGAGAATAAAGAATATTGGTGAGAACAAATTGGATAAGCTTTTATATAGTTTTACACATCAGCTATAAGTTCCTCCAAAAATAATCTCCACCAAACGAACACCCAACTTGTAATTTAACTCTGAAAAATGAAAATCTCATCTTGGAATCTACATTTCCAAACTCCAATTATTAGCTACTTTGATTCCATAGAATTTGACTACTGTTGCAAAAATGTCTATATATCAAACATGTAAAATATTTAGTGAAATATTAGAACTGGTTTCATCTTGAATCTTAGTGAATCAACTTGTTAAATTATTGTCTAACACTGCTCACTTGTTCTGAAGGAAAAAATAAATAAAAATCTTCACAAGTAAGCTTTATATATTCTCCTACGCATGCATGAATTAAATAATTATAGAGCATATTTTATTCTATACTTATATTCGACATTCTTCTATATCTATCCATACAGCAGTAGCATTAATGTCTTTAGAATAATCCAAACATCGTTATCCTTGAAATAACTTAATATTGCACTTTTATACTAGATTGTAATAATCACCAAAAGTTTCCCAATTAATTATAAGAATTAGTTTCTCAAGTAAAAGAAAAAGGAATAATATCTTTGCTTTTCAAATAATCTCTCCTACAGTTTCTAAATAATATGTTATAGTTTGTACGGACATTAATTGAAGGAGTCAGGTATTATGGTTATGGTCAAAATCGAGAACATAATCAAAGTGTTGACACATTTTTTTATTTTGTTAATTAAGTTCAAATAATCCCTCGTACGTTTTCTTCACGCGCCTGAAATAGATGAAAAATATTTGATTTATCAAGTCAATAAAAAATATTAAAATGGCATCGTCAGACCTTGTTATAAATGTTTAAGTGATACAAATTTTAATTGAAATGTCTAAATAATAATGCCAACTTTATATATATGTCGATGGGTTCAACCTTAATTATAAGAATTTCTCAAGTTAAAAAAAGGAGTAAAATCTTGACATTCAAGGAGTCAAGTATTATGGTTATGGTCGGCAAGCACAAGTGATCAAAATCAAGAACATAATCAAATTGCTGACACTTTAAAAAAAAAAATTTGTTAATTAAGTTTTCTATACTTATTTGATTCCTTTTAATTATACGAATAAATATCTTTTAAGGAATTTCCTCTTTTCATTTTTAGAAAGCTTTAGTATTTTTAGTTTTTCTTTTGTTTTTGCCTTTTCTAAATAACTAAACAATGTAATCCATACCTATCAAGAATCCCTATAAATATGTACCCAAGATATGAAACCTCGAACATCACTAAAGCTTACAATACTAGTTTTCTTTTCCCCACGAGATTTTTTACAGTAATCATCATACATAATTTCTTTAGATACACAATTAAGGAAAATATGGATAAGATTAGAGAGTTGGCATCAAAGAGGGCAGCAGTAATATTCACAAAGAGTTCATGTTGCATGTGTCATAGTATCAAAGCACTCTTCTATGAACTAGGAGCAAGCCCAGCAATTCATGAACTAGACCAAGATCAAAGAGGAATTGAAATGGCAGTGGCATTGAGAAGCCTGGGTTGTAATCCATGTGTTCCTGCTATTTTCATTGGTGGACAGTTTGTTGGTTCAACTAAGGATGTTATTTCCCTTCATGTTGATGGTTCTCTTAAACAAATGCTTATCAATGCCAAAGCTATATGGTTATAAACTAGTTTCCTTTAAAGGGTGTTGGGGTGGGAACTGTAAACAAATTAAAGCCATATTTTTATGAAAATGGCTGATAATGGAAACTTTAATTTTCTGGACGTTTAAGATTCTCTCTATTTTCTTTTTTCACCATGTGTACTCTGGTATTAGCTTAATTTACGCTCGATTAATCTAAATTCATATTGTAAGGTACTATTTTAGTGGTAAAATCGCTCTCTAACAAGAACTTTTCACTAAGATGATTTGCCAAACAAAAAAAAAAAATAAACATACGAAAAAAGTCAAAAAGAATGTAACACTATAGGAATAAAGTAGCTACTTACCATATATNTACTCTACTTGTAAAGATCACTACTAAAAAATGTCATATATGACTGTCACGCCCCGATTTGGGGCGTGGCGGAATCAAAACTTGATGTCATTGCTGGTCCGAACGAATATCATAACATGACATAAAACATAAAACATGTATAAAATATGAGTACACAAGTCACACTAAGATCCAAACGGAATGTATGATATAAGAACATACTAGACTGACTAATCTATGAGACCTCTAATGTGACATAAATAACTGTTTTATTGGGACAAGGCACCTGACATCCCTCTAGCTAAACTAACAAAGCTAAATAAAGACATTGCTCCAAAAGTAAGTGGGGTTCACCAAAAGTTGAAAGTGTATAAATCTAGCGTGATGCTCGACCGTCCGTCTTAGTACCTAATGAGTCTAGATTATTAAACGATGCAGCACCCCCGTCAAAAGGGACGTAAGTACATATGAAATTGTACTTTATGTAATATGATAGAATAAAATATAATAGAAGCACATAAACTAAAAGGATAACCGAAAAATCATAAATAAAGTATGGAAGGAATTAAAGAATTCAAATCATGAATATGACCTTAATGCATTCATCTTTCATCATATCAGAGTTCATTATGAGAAATATAAGTAAACTTTTGATATAAAACAGTCTTTAAGTAACAAGTGTAAATGACTCAAGTGCATATGAAAATATTGACGTAAATATAAATACATAAATTTTTGAAAGAAAATCTTCAACTTTTTAGTGGGAGATTTTCATCATTGGCATACATATATAATAGGTCACTATATGTATTGCATGACATTCGATCAATGGCCGATCTGAGCATCTAATCACGATTGCCGTGTAGGTCGATTATTTCTGTATATAACAATATGAAAGCATGACCTAAACAAGGGAATCCCAATGCAGGGATAACTAATTAGTTGTCATTTCTTTGAAGCAGTCGTAGTCCTACACTAGTAATGTGTAGTTTTTAGTAATAGACTTTTGTGACCCATACCTTCTCAGTTTTTAGAACACTCCCAAATTCTTTAAATCATAACTGTGGCATCTGTTGTCCTTTTCATATAAGTTGGCACCTATTAGCCTTTTTATAAAGTTTGCACCTATTGGCCTTTTCATAAAATTATTATATTAACTTATTTTTTCCTTTGAAACCTTTGACATCGTTTCATAAATCATAGCATAAGTAATGAAGAATACCACTGAAATTATCTTATGAACATTTTAAGAAAATCACAGTCTGTCAATGTATAAGCTTAAGATCATGAGAGACTTTAAAAGGGTTATAGTGAATCATAAATTGTATGGCTCAGTAGCCTATCATATACCTTTAACATCATATTATAAATCTTAGAATAAATACTGGAATCATTTGAGATATCATGAAAATATTTAAGAAAAAATCATAAACTTTATCGATGTATAGTAAAACATCATGAGAGATTTCATAAGGATTATTAGAATATAGACATTAAAAATCATATAGGTAATTTGATAGATATTTGACTGTGAGAGTGGTTATCCTGAAAATTTTGACTTTAGGAGTATTGAATAATGAGAGTACGTAGGATTTCCCACACAGGGATACAGATGAACGATGATCGTATATGAAAAGGAGTTTTTTTTTGTAATGAGGAGTATTATTCATATAGAATACTTGAGACCTTTTATGTGACAAAGGTTAATTCAAGAGTTCATAGTCATAGCATGTTCATCTTCATGTTCCTCATGTCGTAAACCATGGTTCATGGTCATAGAAGTCATATCACAAGTAAAATTCTTAAGAGGAATCATCCAAACTCATATTTAGAAGAAAAATCATATTCTTCATATTTTTTAAATTTCATGAAAATCATAGAATTCAAGGATGATGGATACCATATAGAACGAATAACATTATAGCGATTTCATAAAGTTTATACGTAACCCATAAGAACAAGAAAGTAAAGATTTTCATCATAAGCCCTAACTCAATTTATGAAGAAAAATTTGTAGATATGAATAACATAGCGTGAAGAATAAAGATGATGTTTTCGCACATAAGGATAGCCTTAAATACCTTATTCTCTGGCTTACAATTAGTACCATGAAGAGATAATTCTTGTAGAGGTAAATCTTTATGGAAGAAGAGTAGCTCAAAATTTCATTTCTTGAACTCTAGGTGAGATTCTTGGTGTTGCTATAGATTGAAGGAGAATTTGATATTAGAATTGTCTATAAGTTAAAGGAATCATCTGGTAAGATTACGGAGAACTCTTACCTTACCTTAGGATGAGAGAAGAAAATTTCACATTGAAACCCTAGGAGACCTTTACATAAAGAGAGAAGTGGAGAATGAAGTTAAAACGAGGGATATTTATAGATGGACCCAACAGTGTTGGTTGTTCACATCTCTACAAGCGCAACCATCTCTGTGAGGTTGCAGATGAAGTCGCAGAGAAGGTCACGCATAACTCTGCTAGGTTTGGGAAAAGTTCACTACCTTTTCAGTAAAACAATCATATCTCCTTGTAGAAAAGTCCAAACAATGAATGGTTTGATGCATTGAAAACAAACTCAAAGAAATTTAATTTTATTGGTAGAACACTCTCTAAATCTAAATATATTGGGAGTTATACTCATTTAAAATTTATCCTTAACTGTAAGCTCAACAAAATTTTTACAATTCTCATCATCTTTGCATAGACTTTCACCTATGACCAACATACTTACTGTACATTTCATATATTGTCCATACATGACTTTAGTTAACAGTAGCTCCTCCATTCCATAATCATCCATGACTCGAGGTACGACTTGTAAGTGAAATCTACGGCCTCATCTCATACCACACCTTCAAACTCGATCTTTTCAAACTTGAATCAACTCCCACCGGGAAATACTTGGTGTTTCTATCACCTCCTCAAACCACCTGATTTTAGCTTTTTGCTTCAACAAAGACTCTTGTCGGCTTAGCCAATAAACATACTCAGCATGCCCTATGTTCAGATCCTGTATGGATTGCTCAATCATGTTGTTTAGGTCCATTTCCTCTAGATACTGCATTTTGGCCTCCCACATCTCTGTTTGATCATTCATATCACCAATAGTGTTTCTAGACCAGTAGGATAGTTCCTACCAACATTCTTGAGTTTTTGATCTAAGGTCCACATAAGATATAGATGGGTTGCTTCCACTCCTGTTCAACTATATCCATGAAACCATCCTGCTTGGTACAAAAATCTAGAAATTTGAAGTACTTATAGGGCTTGGGATGGAGGGGGATTGAAGAGCGTTTAAATACCCTGATTTCGCTGGAATTCCACCTTCCTTATATGTTGCATGTGTTGTATCTGTATTATTTTCCATCCACAACACCGTATTCGGCGTTTCCAAAGCACCCATAGGGCGGGCCATTTGCCCCAAGCGCTAAATCAAATGCTACCGAGGCAACCGTTAGAACGATGAGTTGTACGAAGAGCAATTCTGATTTCTAGAGAGAGAAATTTTAATTTCATTTAAGAGAATATCTATAACAGCAAAAATAAAAATGTTGGGGGTAATGTACTTATCAAACTAGATATGGTTAAGACTTATGATAGAATATCTTGGACTTTTATCACTGTTGTTCTCCATAAGTTTGGTTTTTCTACAGATGTAACTAACCTGTTCATGAGCATCATAACCAATGTGTGGTATTCTGTAATTATCAATGGTTCTAGAAATGATTTTTTCACCTTCTCACAAGGACTTAAGCAAGGTGATCCTCTTTCTCCCTCTCTCTTTATTATTTGATGCAGAAGTTCTTTCTAGACTCCCCAACAAGCTGGTTTACAGTGAGCATTTTATTCCTTCTCTATGTCTGCTAAGGGTCCTATTATTAATCATCTTTCTTATGCAAATGATATTGTTATCTTCTCTAGTGGAAATAGCAAATCCATTAAGATGGTTATGAGGCAGGTTCACCTTTATGAGAGAAATTCGGGCCAAAGAATGAACAAAAATAAATGTTTCTTCCTCACTGCTCCTAAGACTAGTCCTAGCAGGATCAACAAGATCAGAGAAGCTACTAGTTTTCTCGACAAGAACTTTCCTTTTGATTACTTGGGCTGCCCTATTTATGTTGGAAAAAAATGAGTATTTTAAAAAGCTTCTCTCTAAAGTCATTAAAAGGCTCAACAGTTGGCATAGTAACATGCTCTCCTATGATGGAAAGATTATTTGATCAAACATGTCCTCCAATCTATTCCTGTTTACACTCTCACTGCACCTAGCCCACCTAAAGGTAATAAGATAATGGAAAAGTACTTTGCGAGACTCCACCATGAATAAGAACAAATATCAGTGGAGCTCCTGGAAAAACTTGTGTTTTCCAAAGGATGAGGGGGGCTTGGGTATAAGAAGTATGACAGATATCTTAGGCACTCTCAATATCAAAAGGTGGTGGAGATTCAGATGTCAGGACTCTATCTGGGCTAAATTCACAAAGGCTAAGTACTGTATCAAGGCTCATCCTGTGGCAAAAATGTGGATGTCTGGGAACTCTCACATCTGGAAGACTCTCACTAAGGTCAGAACCAACTCTGAAGATAACATGATCTAGCTAGTCAATGATGGTCAGTGTGGTTTTTGGTGGGACAATTGGACGGGATGGGAGGCAATTGCTAAGTTGTGCCCTGACCAACCTCACTCTATCAAAACCTGTGTTAACGATTTTATTCAGAATTGGAATTGGGACCTAAGGAAATTGCATTCCATTCTTCCAAGATGGCTAGTTGATATTATTAGTTATGTTAAAATTGATCACCCCAATAAAAGGGACTATTTGTGCTGGAGTTCATCTAGAGATGGTCATTTTAACAACAAGAATGCTTGGCAAAGCATTAGATAGAACAACCATTCTAATCCTTTTATAAATAAAGTTTGGCATAATAGTTTTTCTTTTAAAATATCCTTTTTAGTTTGGAGGTTGTTGAAAACTAAACAACCTTTTAATGATGTTTTTTGAAGATTTGGAGGCAGAGAACCATTAACATGCAAGTGTTGCACTATTGCCCAGCCAGAGTCGATGAGACATGTATTTATTGATACTGAGCCTGCGCAGAAATTATGGAGACACTTTGGACATTCCATGGGAATCAAGTATGGAAGCAAAACTATTAAGAGCTTCCTTAATGATTGGTGGGAGACTGCTGGGAAGAATAATGTGCATAAAATGTTTATTCATATTGTCCCAATTATTGTATGCTGGGAGATATGGAAAACAAGATGTGCATATAGATATGGAAGCCAACTCAAGTTCTACACTAGAAACATGGAGAATCAAATCTTATGGAATATTAAGGCTGTCTTGGAGCCCCTTAGCCCCTTAGCCTAATATTTGTGAAATGGTGGAAAGGTTGAAACCAAAAACCACCTTTAAGATTGTTAAGTGGGACAAACCTTGACATGGGAGAATCAAAATCAGTACTGATGGTAGTTTCATTACTTATAATGGAAAGGCTGGCATTGGAGGTATAGCTAGAAATGAGTTGGGCGAATTCCTATTTGCTTTTGCTAAACCAGTCCAGTGCCAAGATCATAATGAAGCTGAAGCTTTGGTTGCCCAATATGCAAGTTGCTGGATTAAGGTCAGGGGATACACCGCGTGTAATACTGAATTAGACTCGCTGATAATAGTTAAGTACTTACAAGACAAGAAGTTTGGGAACATTAATCCTCAATATATTTTGGAGGAAATAGTTTCCAGTATTGAACATATAGATGGTGAATTTTTCTCATTGTTATAGGGAATCGAATGGAGTGGCTGATTGTCTTGCTAAACTTGCGACAACTGCCAATATTAATGAGCATTTATACTTTCGACCAGTTGTCTAGTGAAGCTAAAGTAGCTTATTTTTTGGATAAGATGCAGCTTCCTAGTATAAGAATTAGGTATGATAAGGCCAACTTCTTTGTAAGTCAGAGTCTTTAGTGGTAGAGTGAATGGGTAAAACTTAGTGTTTAGCATTCTTTTTGCTTTGGGTTGCTTGCAACCAGTGGTTGTATGCCAGGGATTAGGCTCTGTCCCCTCTTTTCTGCTCTTAGTTATAATGGTATATAACTCATCCAGAAAAAAAAAAATCAACTCCCACCTTTCTTAGAACTTTATAATTTATGATCAACTCCAAACACTTAATTCATTAAAAAAAATTTGGGTTAATTTTACTCACATCTATAGAATAGTTTAAATCTTAGCACGACGGTACAAAGTGTTACAATGACTATATCGGATTTCAATAAATATGATAGTTTACATTATGATAAGTGAAGTGACATATGATGGACTACAAATTTAGTAAAAAACCAGTTTTAGCATATGTGATTTGCATATTTGCCTATATCAACAGATAGATAATTAAAAAAATTAATAAAGATATATTAAATAATCTATTTAAATTAAACAAAAATTAAATAAAAAGTGTAGTTCTTGATAATGATAAAGTTAATAACATTTAGCTAGATAAACAAAGAAATAACAAAAAATTTCTCAAACATATAATACAAACACTAATCGAATAAAATTCAAAGATATAATATTGATAAATAACATAAATTCAAATAATACATAATTTATTGCTTCGCATTTCACAAGAATGTCATATTATATATATTCACCCATTAGAGCTTAGGTGAGCTTTTATTCCATCAAACTAAAAGAGGAGGGGGGATATAATCCAAACATCCATTACAAAAGAATGATGAAACATCATCTTTTAGCATGAAGGGGATTCACCGGTCTTACTATACACTAACTCATCCCCTTTATCAAGGAAATTTACCTAACAAAAAAGTTAGTTTTCTCATATTTAATCCTAAAATTAGGTAATTGGCTCTTAGTCTAAATAAAGGAGCCTTTTGCGACTCTAGGAAGATTCTGCTAATTACCAAATAAGATAGATTCACCCTTCAAAGAGGCATTCTTGCTTAAACTATCCGCTACTTGGTTAGCTTCCCCAAAACAATGACAAATTATAGCATTAGCTTGGCCTAGGATTTGGGAGATTTGTTCAACAATTGTCTTGAGTTTCTGGTTGATCTTCTAAGATTCAGTGACCATGTCCTTAAGGATGAGGGAATCAATCTCCAAAATAAATCTAGCGTATTCATCCATCCAATACTAGTTTACTCTATATCTAGCAACTAGTGCCTCTGCTTCATTGTTTCTTTTGCACTTGATATTAAGGGAGAATGCCATGATAAAGTTTACTTGTTCTCTCTACCAATTCCTCTAATCCCTGCTTCTCCTATTTCTTTGATGTAGCTATCACCTATGTTCATCTTAATCATTCCTTGTTGTGGTCTTTCCCTAGATACTTTCTTCCAGTTAATAATTGGTTTCAACCTTTCTATGATCTCATAAAGCCTCCAAATTGCAGTTAGAATATGCTAACCAATAGCAGTTCTAATATTTGAAGTGATGGTGAATCACTCTATATATAAAAACTTCTTTTATTTCCATATTTACAGGAACACTTCCTTTTTCATATTCTCCAAAGAAATCATATTTGGTGTAATCAGGATCATCATTATGTGAACTTGGTTCCTGGTGCTGAAATTCCACTAATTGTTGAGAAAGACTCTGATAGCCTTCATTTGATTAATAATGTTGAGATCTTCCCAAGTGAGTAGCATCTTCACTTTTCAAGAAAAACATGTTGAATAGTCTCTGTGCAGCAGTGACATTTGGACTTCTCTTCCTCATTCCTATGTACTTTGGACTTGACCTCAACATCTTCAAAAGGTAATTCTCATGTAATATTAATCCTCCATATTATAAATGATATCTTAAAAGAGATCATCTTAAAAAAACATATATCCTTCTCTCTTTTGTTCATATTCATCTCCCATGCAAACCTGTTAGAAAAAATACCATCACTAGTAGCATTCCAGATAGGAATCTCCATTTTACTTCTATTGCCAATTGTAATTGTACCAATATGTTGAACAATACCAAGTGGAAGTAGAGTATTGAGCTTATTAATGTTTCAATTGTCATTAGAAACAAATTCAACCATTTTAAGTTTACCAGATTTATAAAAGAAATAGGCCAAGGATTCCATCTCTGTCCAATTGACCCACCAAAAAGTCCAATCTCCCTTATGAATTTCACAACGAATATTATATTCAACCTCATTTTTTACTTCTATCAGCTCCTTTCGGTCATGAGATTGGCCTAATCTCTATTTTTTAGTGACTACGTCTTCTGATGCAGGGTAACGACCCGTCCGTTGCTACAGGGTAATTAAGACTTTAGCATCCTGTTTTCTTTAAGTGCATGGTGGAAAGTACTGGAAAGTTGAATTTAAGACTTGTGTTTTGAGGGATTAGAAATGTGTAGGAATTTTTGAACTACTGGTTAGCGGGAACCACTGCAGCGGTGGGAGTTCCGTTGCAGCGAGATCGTCATGTTAGTCGAAGGTCCATCATAATGGAGTTGGAAAAATAACTATCGAGTCCGCCATGACGAGGCTCTGGCCACCATAGCGGAAATTTGACAGCTGCAATGGATGACGAGAGACAGTGTGACGGTTTAAGTTAGAATTTCGGGCGTTTTCACCCAATTACTCTAAGGCATGAACTCTGAGAGCAGAAGGGAGAATTTCAAAGGGCAAAGTAGTTTCTCCTTCCCAAGATAAGAATTTTAACTCTTTCTTTCCCTTATTCGATTCCCTAATACCCTAGAATCAAAGAGTAGTCTCTAATGGTGAATTCCGAGTTAAGAATCCTGCGGTTGTGAAAATTAGAGTCAGTATTATGAGAATGATTGGGTGTTGAATCCTATGCCTAAAAGTGGGTAATGGATATCGCGTCCTTATTTTGAACTAGTCAAAATATGTTAGCACGTTTGGCTCTTCTACTTGGTTTTGAAAAGGGTTAGAGTCACCACCTATGTTTTAGAAAAATATTAGGAAAACCATTTATAAAAATGTAAACTCTGTTTTAGTTTGCGAAAAGTCATTGAAAATCTAGATAGGGGTCTTATTTACTCCAAGGGGAAGGTGTTAGGCACCCCTCGGAGGCCTATCCGAGGATAGTCCTTAAATTTAGCCTAAGATATGCCAAGAAAAATATTTATTTCACTCTTACCTACTAAAAGAATTATTAAAGAAGTGATAAAAATTATTTTTAAATAACTGAAAAAGATTTAGAATTAAAACTGTATGAGGTATACGAAATATACGAGTGATATACAAAATATACAGAAAGATATAC
>JACEIK010000848.1:61171-84375 GCA_018107945.1 Datura stramonium
CAATTCATGTAGCGCCTATGTGGCACACATTGATTGGCTAAAATCAGATGACGTATATTGAGAAAATATGGTTCATTTTGGCTCAAAATTGGGGCTAAAATTGCAATTTAAAACAAAAGTCTATTCATTTCAATTTTAGCCACTTAATAAAATAACATTAATTGATAAAATTTGAAATCAGTTAAATTATAAAATCATCTCATTCTCGTAAAAGTAAATAAAAATCAAGATGAATTATTAATTGATTAATTTAATTAAACTTCTGAACGCAAATAAAATAAAATATTTATTGCGAAAATGAATTGATTTAGTATTTAAATTATAATTGACTAAAAATTCATAACCTAAGATAAGTATTTAAATAAAATGCTTCATTTTAACATGAAAACATGTATGTATGTGTGTGTATAACATCGCAAGAAATAACATAATATATTTTCATTTTTCCTCTAAACAAAATGACAAAACATCATTAAAATAGTAGGAAAAAATTAATTTCAATCATTTAAATACTTGTTTTATTTCATTTAAAATTTCAAAAGTTTAAAATAATTAATAGAAATTGTGGAGAACCAAAATTGAGTATCAACAGTTGCCCATTTCTTTTTCCACGGACGAGGAAAGAAAGCTTGGTTAAAGAAAAAAATTAACACGTTTTAATTTTAGCCGACAACCAGCACATCTCATTTGAGCAAAAATAATGCAGATTTTTGAGGAATTATGGTCAAACTTTGATTTTTGAGCTACCTACATATCCCGAATTCCACAAAAATTAGGCAATATGTAATTTAAGAGTGAAAATCATTGCAAGATGTTTCTGGCACGAATAAGACGCACTTTTGCAGCTTTCTGATTATAAATATGGGCGCAGCATAACCATAAGCAGAACTCTACTAGGTGCACCTCACACTTTTTAAGATTATGCCGAATTAATGCGGTTAGAACCTCGAAAACTTTCCACTGTCGCGTAATGCGGTCTCGGGAGGTGCAGATGAAAAAAGAGAATTGAGAATCTAAGAATAGATGTAGCTAAATTGAAGTATGGACGACTGATTATAAGAATTGGAGTCGGAGAACTGACCTTTGACTCTCACTTGTGAGTTTGATATTTCTCGTCAAGAAGTTCCTCAATTGCTGCTTAGAGGAGTTCCACGTTGTAGAGTGTTGACTTGTGAAAGGTAAAAATTTTCAAGGTACTTGCACAACTTAAAGTTGTAAACGGACATTAATAATAATAATAATAATAATGATGATGATGATGATGATGATGATGATGATGATGATGATGATGAGAGAATGTAGCCAAACAGGTATTGAAGACTTTGAGTTGTGGAGCTGCTCTTGATTAGCATCGATGTTGTAAATGAAACATCTTCGATATGTAGAGTAGCTGTAATATAAGCTCTGAATAGTGGAAGCAACTTGTAGTATAGCCTCAGGTTGGGGGGTGAACATGTAGTAATAGGTCTCCATCTAGAGTAACGACTATAATGTAAAATGTCTCCGACTAGTAGAGCAACTGAAATGTAATGACCTCAGATTGGCAAGCAACTGTAAGGTAAAAGCTTTAATGGGTGAAGCAACTTGTAATGTATAGAACTCTTGCTAGTGGGACAATTTGACATGCTTAGTATGAGAGTGTTGGCAGGACAAAACTTTTAATTAGTGGAACCTTGACAATGTTTGTAATAAAATCTCTAATTGGCTGAGTGTGAAACCATTGCTGAAACAAACTTCTAAATGGTAGAGCCTTGAAAGTATTGAAATAAAATCTCCAATTGGCGTAGTATGAGAGCATTGTTGAAACAAAATTACTGATCGGTAAAGCCTTGATGACACTGAAACAAAATCTCAAATTAGTGTAGTATGAGAGCATTGTTGAAACAAAACTACTGACTGGTAAATCCTTGATGGTACTGAAACAAAATCTCCAATTGACGAAGTATGATAGTGTTGCTGAAATAAAATTTCTGATTAACCAAATTGTTAATGAAGTTAGACCCAGTCTCCGATTGGCAGAGTTATTCGATGCAGTTAAATAGCAGTCTCTAATTAGCAGAGTTATTTATCATAGTTAAACGACAATCTTTGATCTGCGGAGTTATTCAACATAGTTAAATAGCAGTCTCTGATTGGAGTTATTTAACGTAGTTAAATGGCAGTCTCCGATTGGTAGAGTTATTTGAGAGAAACAACCTATCCTATTTATACTACGAGGGCCTTCTAACTTTGATATTTTGATCCAAATTCTTGGAGGTACCTGTAAAGTTTAGGCAAAACATTTAGAGATATGAGAATCGGTATGAGATAGTCAAAAGTAAAATAAAGAAAAGATTTTAGCTTATGATATTGTGGCAAGACGAGTGATGCTTTTGATCGTGCTCTTGAGCTCATCCTGATCTTTTCTTTCCTGCTTCCTGTTGTCCTACACTCAAAGAAAAATGCTTAGTTTGGGAGGGGGTGTTGATTTATGTTGATTGCAAGTCCTGACTTCGTCACTGAAATCCTTCAATCTTCTTAAGTTACATGTGATCCTTGTCTAGAGACTTGGTAGGTAAAAAAGTAGTGGAGTATTTTAAAAAATATGTTGTGTTTTGAAAAATTAATTTTTCCTTTGTTGATTTTCTTTTCTAAATAAAATTAATTATATCATTTATATGTATATAAGTAATCCTCTATCATTTTTAAATTATGAAATGTTTAGAACCCGTTGAGCTATTCCGTATGGCCAATCGTATACCAATTTTTTCTTCACTGTCATTAGGTCTTGTTGTTGACGCCCTTTTGGCACTTTCTCTGATGCAACAATGATTTTGACAATGAGATCATTCATACTCTGGGTTTCATTACAACAAAAAGATTTTCCTGCGAGTAAGACCAAACCTTTTTAGGTTGCCTATGTATCCATAATAGGAATGAGATTTGCACATAGTTCGAGGGTACAAAAAAAATAAAAATGTACAATACATCGATCAAGCCTGACTCAGACTGCGTACGGATTTGAATGAAATTGGGTCATAATATAGTTTAAGTATAATAGAAAAGTAATAATAATAATAATATGCAATGACCAAGCTTGACTCAGGCTGCCTACATATCTAAACGAAATCAAGTCGTAACGTGGTTCAAGTACAATAGAGAAAAATAAAATATGAAGAGACAGAATCCAATGAGGATTGCCTATGTATCCCACCGAGGGAAGTCAGGTTGAGCGTATTTTTAAGTACATGAAAATGTGTTTTTGGTTTTTCTAAGGGAGATCAAACCCTATGTGGGCTTCTTACATACCCAACCATTGGGAAGTCAGGTTGAGACGTGGTTTTGGTACAATTAAAATATGCACAAATACAAGAAAGAAAGGTCATATTGATTATCTTCAGATGTAGTACTTCTTGATGGATTTTGAATTGATCAACATTGTTCTCACTTTACCGTTCATCTCTGCTAAGATTACCTCTTCTCCCGAGAGTACCTGGTGTACAATGTACGGACATTTCCAGTTTGGTGCAAATTTTTCTTTAGCTTCATCCTGATAGGAAAATATCTTTTTCAATAGCAGTTTTCCTAGTGCAAATTGTCGAAGCTTAACTTTCTTATTGAATACCTTGTTCATTCCATTCTGATAGAGATAGCCATGAAAGATTGCATTCATTCTTTACTCATCAATTAACATTAATTTCTCATGCTTGTTGCGTATTCATTCTGAATTGTCCAAACCAACTTTTTGAATGATTCTTAGGGAAGGTATTTCCACCTCTGTAGGTATTACTGCTTTTGAACCATAGACCAATATGTAGGGAGTTTTCCCTATAGATGTTTTAACTGTGGTACAATAATCAAGCAAAGAATATGGTAGCTTCTCGTGTCATTGTTTGTTACCGTCTACGATTTTCTTCAAAATCCTTTTGATGTTCTTGTTTGCAGCCTCAACTGCAAAATTTTGATGAACAATCTTAAATATTTCATAAATTTACCTTATGAGATTGTTGTTAAGATTGACCGCTTTATCCATTTTGATTGATTCTGAAACCCTGAACGACAAATTATGTTATTGCGAATAAAGTCTAATACCATCTTCTTTTTCACTGCCTTGTATATTGAAGCTTCGACACACTTTATGAAATAATCAATAACTATCATAACAAAACTGTGTCCATTTGATGTTGTGGTTCTATAGGTTCGATTACATCCATGCCCCAAGCAGCGAATGGCCAAGGAGAACCCATCACATTGAGCTCATTTGGTAGAACTCATATAAAATCTTCGTGGATTTGACATTGGTGACATTTATGTACATATCGAATGGTGTCTCTCTCCATGGTCATCCAAAAGTATCTAACTCTCAGAATCTTTCTTGCCAAAGTGAACCCGTTCATATGGGGCCCACATTCCCCTGCGTGTATTTCTTCCAACAGTCTTGTTGCTTTTGTGGTATCGACATATGTTAGCAATCCAAAATCCGAAGCCCTCATATATAGGATTCTCCATTAAGGAGGAAATGATTTGCAATCCTCTTTAAATTCTTATTTTGCTTACCGGTCATTTTTTCTAGATATTCTCCTGCCTCAAGCAATCTTTTGATGTCATAGTACCATAGTTTTCCATCCATCTCCTCATCTACATGTAAATAGTATGAAGGTTGGTAATGTATCTCTACTTTGATAGGATCAACATAATTTTTATTCGGATGCTCGATCATTAAGGACAAAGTTGCAAGGGCATCGACAAACTTCTTTTCAATCCAGGGAACATGTTTGAACTCAATTTTTATGAACTTTTTGCCTAATTCCTTCACACGGTGCAAATAAGAAAGGATCTTGACGTTCTTGGTGATCCACTCTCCTTGTACTTGATGAACCAATTGGTCAGAATCTCCTATCATCAAGAGTTCTTTAATGTTCATGTCTACTTCCCTTCTAAGTTTGAGAATACAAGCTTCATATTCTGCCATGTTGTTTGTGCAAGGAAACTTGATTGTTGCTGAATTGTGTAATGTTGTCTAGATTTTGAAACCATTACTGCACCGATTCCAACCATTTTGAAATTTGATGCTTCATCAAAGAATATCCTCCACCCATCGTATGACTCAGAAATGTCTTCTCCTGCAAACAACACCTCTTCGTTAAGAAAGTAAGTTGTGAGTAGCTTATAGTCTTAGTCCACCAGGTTTTCTGCGAGGTGATCATCTAAGGATTGTCTCTTGATCGCCTTCTGAGTCACGTATATAATATTAAATTCACTGATCAAAATTTTCCATTTCTAGTTTTCCGGTAGGCATCTACTTTTGAAAGATATATTTAAGAGGGTCCAACATTGAGATCAAATATGTGGTGTATGCAGACAGGTAGTGTGTTAATTTTTGCGCGATCCAAGTCAAAAGCGCAACATTTTCTTTGCAACAAGGTGTACATTACTTCGTACGGTATGAACTTCTTACTTAAGTAATATATGGCTTGCTCCCTTCTTCCTATCTCATTGAGTTGTCCCAACACGCATCCAAATGCACCATCCATTACAAATAGGTATAGTAGCAATGACTTTCCTGATTCTAGTGGGACTAATACTGATTGACTTGATAAACACTCCTTGATTTTGTCGAAAGCCTTCTTACATTCCTCTGTCTATTTTGTAGCAACTTATTTCTTCAGTAATTGGAATATGGGTTTGCAAATCATCGTAGATTGTGTTATGAACTGAATGATGTAGTTAAGTCTCCCAAGGAAGCTCATAACCTCCTTTTTGGTCTTTGGGGGAGGCAGATCTTGAATTGCATTGATTTTTGATGGATCCAATTCAATGTCTTTCCCGCTGACAATAAACCCCAATAGTTTTTCAAGGGAGACTCCAAATGCACACTTTGCTGGATTTAATTTTAGGTTATACCTCTGTAACCTTTCAAAGAACCTCTTCAAGTATGCCAGGTGATCCGCATTCTTCTTGGAATTGATAATTATAGCATCCATATAGACCTCTATCTCCTTATGAATCATGTCATGAAAAAGGATAGTCATGGCCCTCGTGTAGGTTGCACCTACATTTTTTTATACCAAAGGACATTACCCTATAATAATACACTCCTTGCAGAGTGGTAAATTGATATGTTGTGAGTTTACAACACTTTCGATGCTCAAAACTAAAAAAATAGCATGGACTTAGGTATGTTTATATAGATATAAGACACTTTTTCTTTGGTTACAGGACAAATAGGTATTGGAGCAAGAATGTGCAAAAGATAGCCTGAAAGTGCAGAAAATATGCTTTAAGTCACAATTCTCAGTACGAGTCATACTGACGATCGTGAAAAGTTTCAGATGGCTAAGTTATGAAGAGTGCATCCTACGACTCTCAATACGATTTGTACAATGCTTGTACGAGTCGTAGTATTGAGTCATGAAAAAATTCAGAAGACTTGCACAAGAGGTTGACTTCTGACACGGATAGACAGTATGAGTCGTGGTGTCAAGGTATGAGTCGTACCATCACACTCATGAAGAACTTCAGAAAAATTGAGAATTCTCAAATTCAAACCACGGGAAGCACAGTATGAATCGTAGGAAGTATGTATGAGTCATACCAATGTCCAACACTTATTCAAATTTTAGCTAGTCAAGAACATAAGGAAGCAGGTACGACCAGTACAAACCTACACGGGTCGTAGGATTGGTCGTGGAACGGGCGGCACCAGTTATGGAAATTTACTATGTTAGCCTAGAAAAAGGATTTTTATGTCTGGATAAATATTTTTTATGTTTTATTTTAATTAGATAACGTTATAGAGAAGGAGAGAGGACGTGAGAAGTAGTTAGAGAACATTGAGACAAGATAGAATTGAGTTGATTGACTTATGATCAACCTTTTCTTGATTTCTTCTTGATCTTCATACTTTATTTTTGAGGATTTCTCTGATTTATTCAAAGAAGTTTTTCTCTCATCTACGCTTGTAAGTATTGCTTTATGTATTTATTTATGAATGCAAATCACAATCTTGCAACTATGAGAGGCTAAAACCTCCATAGCTAGGGTTGTGAGAACCATGGTGGATTAATGAGCTAAGGTTATATAAAAGTGATTCAAAATCAATGCAAAATATTTGCATTGTATTCTCTTCATGCTTAAATATTTCTTAACAGTGTACATCATTAGGACTTGCCCAAATTTTTTAACTGCTCTAGCCTAGAGAGGTAGAGATTAGGAAAAAAGAATTACAATAAAGCCTTGATCTTGATGATCATTGTATTAACTTGAGATGTGGTCGCAGGATAGTTAAATTTGTAACATATTGATAACGGTTAGTTTGCAATCGCTCATGAGACCTGACCCAGTGATTGAATATAGTCATTCAATAGGGACGAACCAGTCGTTTGGATGAACTTTAGTTATCAGTTCTACAAGTAAGCATTGGTGATGATCACGTATGTATACCCGAAGCAGTTATGAACCCATGGGGAATACAAACCCTAGTTATCCTTCATTCTTGATTTCAACCAAAATTTTAACAGTTGTTTTAATTATTATTTTCTTTAGAACCCCCAATTTGGAGTGACTAACCAACGAGTTCACTTACCAACTTTAGTCTAGCTCTTCCATATTCCTTACATGTTCGACCCCAACCTTTTAGTTGGGTTATTTATTGACAACCTTCGCTTTATACTTCGGTAGGAGGTATGGTTTGAGCATTATCAAAAAGTGATGTTGTTGCTGGGGAATACGACTAAGACTAGATTATTTTATTGTATTTGACTTTTTGGTAGTTATTTTCTTAATTATGTTTTCTTTTTGTTTGTGATACCCACAGGTTATTTTTCTGTGAATGCCAAGCACTCGGAGTAGTGGAAATCCCCTGATTCTGTTGAAACCCAAAATTGAACGAACACTGTGCAGAATGGAAAACCAGGACTAGAGAGATGCCTGCATAGCTGAAGAAGCTAGGCAAGCTGAGCTAGCTCGCCAAGCTGAGCTAGCTCGCCAAGCTACACTTCAGGATACGAAAGATGCCAGAGAAGATGTTGTTAATGCTGGTCAACATGGGAGGGGAAACAGAGGTCATAGACTCGCTCCTCAGTTCTTTGATGATAAGGACCCAGACATTGATGAAGTTGGGTCAACTGGAGTAATTGTGCCACCAACACTGCCCGCTAGGTCCAAATTCGACATCACGAGCACCATGATTCAACTGTTAAACATGAAAGGGGTATTCAGTGTTCATGCAGCGGATGATGCCAACCTGCACTTGAGGAACTTTGTTGGAATATGCAAGGCATATAGGTTGCCTGGAGTTAGCCAAGATGCTATTAGGCTCAGACTTTTCCCCTTCTCTCTATTAGAGGAAGCCACCTTATGGTTATCGGAGTTGTCCAATGACTCCATAACTAACTGGAGGGAACTCAAGCAAGCCTTCTTGGAGAGATTCTTTCCTCCCTCCAGAATGTTGCAGCTTAAGGATGAGATTTACAATTTATGATAGCTCAAAACCGATGCACTTCACGAAACCTGGCTGAATTTCAAGAAGAAGTTAATAAAGTGCCCAAACCATAAGATCCCAGATGACAGTTTGTTGGAAATCTTTTACAAGTCTTTAAATAATAGCACAAAGCTGTGGCAGACACGATGGCAGGAGGAGCATTGATAAGTCACACCTGGGAGCAAGCTGCTACTATCTTTGACAGGGTGACCAAGACTAACAGGGCATGGCGTACTAGGGAGGCAGACGTAGCGGCCGGTACATATGTTGTTGGTTTGATTGCAGACCAACGTAGGAATGAAGAAAAACGCGACCAGGAGTTGGCTCATATGCGTACATCATTGGATTTGCTGACAAAGCACATTATGGGAGCAGGAGCCAAAAAGGTAAATGCAGTGGGGACACAAGGAATGGAACCGGGGGCAGATCACTCTGATTTCGAGGAAGAGGCAAATTTCCTGGATAGCCAGGTGACGGGTTTCCGAGCCAACGCCCAAGTGTCTGCATAAGACAATTGGCGCCAAGGTTCTAGAAACCAAGGTCGGAACCAATACAAAGACAACTACAATCGAAATGGGTACAGAGATAGGAGCCATGGTTGTGAGGGCGATGGAGAGTGGAGAAGAAACGATGGCTACCACAATGATCGGGTTGGAGTTTATGTGCCTCCCAATGCACGAGAGGGGGAGGCTGGGTAGTCAAAGTTAGAGAGCATGATGGCAGACATGCTAAAAAAGGTGAGGTCCACTGATGATAAATTGAAGGAGATCCACGGTGACATATCAAGTATGGGTCAGAAAGTATAAGCTCATGCAACAACCATTAAGAAGATTGAACAGCGGCTTGGGCAACTGTAGCATCACTGAACTCTAGACAAAAGGGTACACTACCTAGCAACACCGTCCAGAACCCAAAGAATGATGGCCACTTCATGGCAGTGATGACTAGGAGTGGTAAGACCACAGTTGACCCCTTTTTTCCAATTGTAGTTGAGCGGAAGAAAGAGAGCATGATTGAGGAGAATGAGAAGAGTGCTGAGATGGAGAATGTTGAGTTGCCAAAGGCCCCGATAGGTGAGAAAGAACCTGAAATTGATCAAGGAGCAACTCAATTGTACTGAGCTATCCCGCGACCACCACAACCATTTCCTCAAAGAATGAAGAAAAAAGCGGAAAATGGTAAGTTCCAGAAATTCCTGTCAATGCTTAAGTAATTATCTGTGAGCATACCATTGGTTGAGGCATTGGAACAAATGCCGGGATATGCTAAGTTTATAAAGGACTTGGTGATAAAAAAGGGGTACGTAAGCTATGAGCCGATAAACAATGTACAACACTGTAGTGTCATAGCTACATGGGTCTTGGCTCAATAGAAGGAAGACCCAGGTGCTTTCACTATACCTTGCACCATTGGAAATGTCGAGTTTGCAGGGGCACTTTGTGATCTGGGAGCAAGCATCAACCTGATGCCCTTGGTAGTATTCAAGAAATTGGGCTTAGGAGCCCCTACACTAACGTTATGCGGCTACTGATGGCTGACAAAATTGTGAAGAAGTCACTGGGGATCCTGTTTGATGTACTTGTTAAGGTAAACAGATTCATATTCCTAGTAGACTTCGTGATTTTGGATTGCAAGGTTGATTATGAGGTCCCCATCATTTTGGGGCGACCATTCATTGCGATTAGGAGGGCCTTAGTAGATGTGGAGGCTGGCTAGCTAAAGTTTAGACTAAATAAAGAAGAGGTCACTTTCAACATCTACGGACAATGCAACAACCTAAGGAATACAATGTAATCTCAGCATAAGAGGATGAATCTAAGTCACTTAATAAATTCTGAGTAGTCAAAAGACTAGCGTTGTGCCGCTATATTAAATCCGGCGCTTCTTGGGAGGCAACCCAAGTGGTAGCTTGGTGAAGTCTGAGTAACTAGGCCACCTGCATCATGCCACAATGTTAAATCAAGCGCTTCTTGGGAGGCAACCCAAGTGATTGAACTAATGTGTGCTCAGTGTGTAGGGAAAGCAAAAACAAGAGGCTAAAAGAGCAGCTGCTACAGCTCTCGGTACGACTCATGACAGCATCATACGAGTCGTAGCAGGAGGAATGGAGAGGTTCAAAGATGTATTTCAAAGCAAAGACCTACGAGTCATCATACGGACCGTACCCACCTTGTACAAGCCGTAGGATGTACTCATAGGTCCTTAGGTAAGTTTTTCAAAACTCTGACTTACGGGTCCAAGAGACGAGTCGTAGGGTCTTCCTACGAATCGTGGTACGAGTCGTGATGGGTCAAAATCTTTAAACTTACCTAACTCGACCTAGATTTTATAAATTTGCCCCTCACCTATTTTAAACCCCAGACCTAAAACGACCCCTTTCCCATGCAAACAAAACCAAAGAACGAACCGCACCTACGAATCTCGCACATCCGTAACTCAAAAATAAAGAATAATCGAGAAATTTTTTTCTCGAGCAAGTCATCTCAATCCTAATTTCGTACGACCAGTCGAAGAAAGGAATAACAAGTAAGTGTATTATTTTGAATATTGAGAAACTTATGTGCTTGATGTCATGATTGCCTAAACCCCTATGAGTCTTTGTTTTCACTTGAAAAATTTGAAGGAGACAATGATCAAGGGTGTTATTGGACGTTGTGCGACTGGCAAAACTTTTTAAAAGTGGACGAACTTATGCATTGAAGCATATGAAAATGAGTTACAGGTAGTGAATAAAAGGGGAGGGATGAGTAGTATGAACTAAAAGTGAACAGAAAATGCCTAGAACTTGGGAAACTCTGAGTACCCAAATCAGGAAAAAGTATCGTTGTAAACTAGACAAAAAATCCAATAAGTCAAGAAAAGAGGTACCAAAAACAGTACGGTTCGTGGTTTGTCACTACGAGTCGTACTGTGCATTCGTATCAAAAGCCTAAATAGGGCCAAGCCCAAGATGAGGCAGAAAGGTCCTTCCTACGACTCGTGGAATCGACCTACGGGTCGTACCATGAGTCGTGGAAAAATACAGATAAATTGCAGTGTAGGGGAATCCTCAGACGACTCAAGGTACGGGTCGTACCTGTGAGTCGTAATGTGCACATAGAAGTTCTGGGACTTCATACGAGTCATAACTCTATGGTACGACCCGTATACTATTGACCCTTGGTTAGATACTGAAAATTTATTTTCTAGTTTTTCTTTCTTAAATATGGAATTCTAAATCTCTTCTCTACAAGAACAATGACAATGAAGCGCAAAGCATCCAAAGCAACTGCCCGGAGAACATTACATGATGAAACATCTGAGTCTGAGGCAGAGCTAGCAGGAAACTCACCTAGTGGTTCAGTTTAGGAGTACTAGGTTGATACATCATAAATTGACGAAACCTAAACCACTAGGGCAAAGGCAAAAACACAAGCCGCAGAAGCTACTGCCACATCTGCCCAAGCTCCCTAGTCTGAGGAGGGAGCTAAAGAGGGTAATCAGGAGTCGAAAAATGGCTCAAATGCAGAAGAAGGGTCTGAGGAGACCCAATCCGAAGAGGCAAGTGGCAGTGATGACTCAGAGGATGAGGCTCCTAATGATGCGCAAGAACAGATTTCGTCTAGAGAGAACCGCACAGTCCGGTGGAGAGTGCCAGGAGCTAGAGAAATTTATGAGCAAGGCGCTTTTCTCACCATCAAAAATAAGCCAAGGTGGAGCATCCAGGAAGAACCGTCGATTCTCACAAATTCACTGAATGAAGTTGAGGAGATGAAATAGATATTCGGCTTCTGTGGCTTCAAGTGGATGGCCAAGACTCCTGCTCAGTATAGCGCAGAATTGGTCCAGGAGTTCTATGCCAACTATTTGGCCACCATGGAGGAAAAGGCTAAAGAGGGAAAGAAAATAAAAGACCAGCCCTGATTGGAGAGTGTTTTGGTCCGAGGACGAGAGGTAGAAATATCAGAGTAGACCATCTCTCGAGTTCTTTATGGACCACACTTCGTGCTACACGGATGATCCCAGAGTATGAGTATAGGGTGGAGGCAACGAAGCAAATCAGGCATTTGGGATTGGAGGAAAGCTAGAGGCAGCTACAATATTTGGCGGGTGTGATTGCTGAGGATAAGGAGGGAGCTGAGTGGATTCCTGGTGGAAAGCAGGTTACAAAGAACTCACTAAACTTCACAACAAAAGCATGTTGCACACTAGTACGCCATCGGTTAGCACCCACAGTCAACGACAACAGATTTAGTGCAGACAGAGCAGCTCTGGTGGCATACCTCATGTCCCGATATCCTATCAACATCCCGAGGATCATCATAGAGGAGATACAAGACCAAACGGTGGGATTGAGAACTACCATCCCATTCTCGATTCTTGTATTCAGACTATGCACAGAGGCAAGGGTGTCAATACGACAGGGTGAGGAGCATCTAATCGGAGGGCAGAGGATAGCAAACATCGGCCTTATTCGGGATGAAATGAACCCGGTGAATTGAGCCCGACTTCCCACATCAATTCGATTGGTTCAGTTAGCAGGGGGCGCACATGTGAATGCCCCCACCTTATAGGAGCAGATCGAGACACCGACTACAGATGCCGATCATTCAGAGGTAGCTCCTATCACTTCAGCTATGCCACAGCCTATCCTATGACTCAGACTCCAGAAGGGCATGTCTTAGTGCCCCAGGAATTTCTCCAGAAATTGGCCAAAAGGTTGACCACGACTGAAAGAAAAATTCAAGCTATGATAGAAAACATGAAGCCATGGGTCAAAACAGGGATAAATACAACACCTCAGGCCTTACATGCTCGCCTGGATGGATTTGAGAGCCGGTTCAACATGCGTACGATGGAGCAGACCAATACCAACAGTCTCCATGAGGAGTTGAGGGCTCTTCGGAGCCAAGTAGACGAGTTTTCATCACGACAACCGACATTCAAAGCAGCCCCCACTCTTTTAGACCTCGATGAAGAGCCAGATAAGGAAATTGATTTGGAGGCTTATTGGGAGCCAACGATAACTACTGGAGAAAAGGGAAAGAAAAGAGCTTCCGAGGATGTTGGAGAGGAGAGTTTGAGGAAGAGAAGGAAGAAGGAGAGATGAGAACGTAAGCGGGCCAGAGTAGAGAGCCTGCAGACTCATGACTCACATTTGTCAGAGCTAAAGGAGTGAGCTAGAGGAGCAGGTAGCTCCACCATGACTCAACCCGATCTTACTAGTGGCCAGTACCCTTCGGGCGAGCCACCTTCAGCCCAGATTGACACAGAGGTCGTAGATGCGATCGAGACTACTAAGGGGGTAACCATTCCCCCTATTGATACATCAGTGAGTGCGTCGGCCACTGCTAGCGCCACAATTACCATGGAGGTACCTTCTCCGCAGGATGACAAGAGCGCCACAGGTATGTTCCCTTCCGTATGTTCTTATAGTTCATGCTCCGGGGACGAAGCTCAATTTTCAAAAAGGGGAGGGGCTATGCTTGTAATTTTTGAGATTTTTGAATTCGTCCGAGGGTTTTACTTTCCGTGTTTCTTTCCCCTTGGACATGCTATCTAGTAGAACCAACATGTTTAGGATTTTATTTTCTTATTTTATGATTTTTGTTTAATTAGAAAATAACTTAGGAGTACTCAACCAACGAAGTGCACTAGTTTTGTATTTTTGAAAATAATTGACCCTATTTAAATTTTTTGGATGCATTATCTATGTATTTATGACTGCATGCATGATTTGTGTGGATCTTTTGATATCACTTAGTTTATTAGCACGAGAAGTCTTGTTAAGTTATGTGTAAACCAGATAGGTAAGGTGAATATAAGTCATGTACCATGAGTGTGTAATGTGTAATACTTAGTTTAGTACTGTGTTGAAGATCTAGAACTTTCCTGGTTGGTCTTTGCATAGGCTAAGGATGGTTGGTTAGGATATAATCATAGTCCATTCTTGGTTAAGTTCACTTTTAGCCTAAATAACGCTACCAAAATCATATAATTCCCTTGATCCCAATTTTGAGCTTTTAATAGACCATTTTTCTTTGATTAACCGATGAACTGTACCAATTTTTTATAATGAACCTGTTTTGGTCCTGGTCCTTCCTTGGACACTGTGAACCTCAACATAGGCAAAATACCTCTTAAGTTGAGGGTGGCTAGAGTAGAGGTGCATAAATGGTGGGAACGAGAAAAAGAGAGAAACGAGAAAAAGTTAAAAATGAGGTGTGGTATGAAAAAAAATATAAAATACTTGAAAAAGTTGAAAATACACCACACCTATATAAATGCACATAAAAGAGGTGAAAAGGGAGGAAAAGGAATGAAAAGAAAAGAGGGTGAAATAGGTGAATAGTGAAGCCAATGTATGTAGTGCTAAGGAAGGGATAGTCACTCAAAAATCTTTCATATTTATCATGTACAGTCCAAAAGCCTACATTACAAGCCACAAAAAGTCCTATGGTGATTCTAATCTGACCATCTGACAAACCGAAGCAGAGAAAATAAGGGCATGCCTATGGTATCTGATACATAGTACTTGGAACTTATTTGCGAGGGAGACGGTCTCGCTTGTTTAGTTGTCACCATCCGAAAGTAGACCCAGATCATAACACGGGACAAGGAGCTCTGAAAGACTCCAAGTCAACTTATGACATGAACATTCATCTAACTTCATATTACTTAAAGCGGAATACTGAACATACAATATAGCGGAAACATAACTATAACATAACATAGCATGATAAGCTGAATGTACTAAAAATACATAACAGCTGAGTACTACAATTAGTCTGAAAGCCTATATCGTATCAGATGGGTTGATAGGATAACATCCCCAACTAACCCGGTAAAACTAAAACAAAGGGAATATCAATATCTGAACATATGGCCCTTGGAAAATGAGGACTCACCAAAAAAGCTGGATGCGAAACTTTGAAATGGACTACTGACGGGGCTGAGCCTGAGAGTCAGGTCCTGTATCATGAAACGATACAACATAGAGTATGCGGTCAGTACGTGGAATGTACCGAGTATGCAAAGTAAGTAAAATGGAAATTTAAAATATATAAAAAAACTCATAAATGATCATAAGAGTGGGACAACATGCTCATGACATAAGTAGCATACAATAACATAAGGCTTAAGGTTTTCAAAACATTCGTAATTCAGTCGTAATCATAATCATAAGAGAAAAGATTTATTGAACATGACTTGAGCCAATATACATAATCAGAAAGGCTTTATTGAACATGACTTGAGCCAATATACATAATCATAAACATGAATAAATCTTGAGAAACAGTGGGAGATTCTTATAACTGACATACCCCATATGAGCACACATGGAGCCCGACCTTTAATCCCTAGGCGGGAGGATGTTCGTACCTTGCCAAGGGTAGAACCATGAAGGGCGTGATATCACACATGAAAGGGCCCATTTGGCAAGGGGATAGTCACAAGGGAGGCCCCATCATGTCTTATGGTGGCACGTAGTTTTGAGATTCGGGGCAGAACCTAGGGCCCGAACCTACTCGGTGTTAAATACTACTCGCAAAACATATATAGTGCTCATAGTATAATATGCATGAGATTCATGGGCTAGTTAAATTATGATAATCATAAACATGCTTGTAAATACGTGAACTAGCCATGAGGGTAAGACCCATGAGTCGGTCAAAAACATAATTAGTAAATCATGAGATTCATACATACTTATAAATCATATATATACTTTGTAAATCATCAATTCATAATGGGCTTTTGAATAAATCTATATTACGACTCATAAATCATGATGGGTTTATGAATATCAATAATTGAAGTAAAGATCATAACTCAATTCATCACAGAACATACATAATTAGGCTTAACTTAGTAGAATCAAAATCAATAAATTTATAATCAAAATAGTTGTAGAATCTGATCATAATTCATAAAATATGATGTAAATCACGAAAGATAAGAACCCATTGATAGATCATTAGAATTTCACAAGATTTAAGTTAAAACCCCATAAGATTTTTTTATCAAACTTCATTTAGGAGAGATTGAACATGGGTGTGAACGAGAACACCCATTCATAACCCTACATACCTGTAAATGGCTGATTCTTACCCTCCTTTGAATGCCCAAGAAGGAATTGAACAAAACCCTTGAAGTATTGCCTTGGTCACCTCCTTAGTCTACCACTCTTGCATGCATGAATATGAAAATGGTCTAAAATGAACTTAACCCCTTTAAAAGTCACTATTTATAACCCAAAACGATGTAGTTTAGGCCCTAACTTAGAAATTATGGAAAAGCCCTTACTAAATTCACAGAAAATGACTGTCAGGTGGTCCTAACAAGGGACCTAACGATTTGTTACCTTGGGCCATGACTCGTGGCATGGTCCATGAAGTACACTGCTCATCCGATCATTTAGGCTCGTCACGAGCAACCTCACAATTCATTACTAGTGACTACGACTCGTGGTCCCGTTATGTGCACTGCCTCTATGCCAATTAATTCCCTAGTTAGCTGACCACGACCCTCCCCACGAATCATAGGGACTGACCACGACTCATAGGGTCCTTCCATCAAGTCCACTGACCCTTTTCATTTTCTTTTCTTACTCACCCTCCCCACGGATGACCTAAAGATTCATAGGGCCTGACCACGATCACGCCCGTGGCGATCCTTTTTCTCAAACTTCTCATTAAATCCCTGGGCCTCCCCACGAGTCACATCACGACTCTTGGGCTTCTCTCACGAGTCTCCTCACGACTCGTTCTGAGTCTGATGCCAAATTTCAATTTTTCTCCGTTTCAACTCCCAAGTCTAATCTTTGGGATTTCAGGGTATAACAATTTCTTCCCTTGGGATCATTCATCCTCGAATGTTGGAAAACACATAGAAATATAGAGATATGCAATTATCAAGGGAGGTCCCATCATGTCCTACGGTGGCACGTAGTTCTGAGATTCGGGGCAGAATCTGGGCCCCAAACCTGTGTTAAATACTACTGCCAAAACATATACAGTGCCCATAGTATAATATGCATGAGATTCATGGGTTAGTTAAATTATGGTAATCATAAACATATTTGTAAATACGTAAACTAGCCATGAGGGTAAGACCCGTGAGTCGGCCAAAAACATAATTAGTAAATCATGAGATTCATGCATACTTATAAATCATATATATACTTTGTAAATCATCAATTAATAATGGGCTTTTGAATAAATCCATATTACGACTCATAAATCATGATAGGTTTATGAATAACAACAATTGAAGTAAAGATCATAACTCGATTCATCATAGAACATACATAATTAAGATTAATTTAGTAGAAATCAAAATCAATAAATTTATAATCAAAATAGTTGTAGAATATGATCATAATTCATAAAATATAATGTAAATCACTAAGGTAATAACCTATTGATAGATCATTAGAGTTCCACAAGATTTACGTTAAAACCCCATAAGATTTTTTATTAAACTTCATGAATTAGGAGAGATTGGGCATGGGTGTAAATGAGAACACCCATTCATAACCCTATATACCTATAGATGGCTGATTCTTACCCTCCCTTGAATGCCCAAGAAGGAATTGAACAAAACCTTGAAGTATTGCCTTGGTCACCTCCTTAATCTACCACTCTTGCATGTATGAATATAAAATGATCTTAACCCCTTTAAAATTCACTATTCATAACCCAAAACGATGTAGTTTAGGCTCTAGAAACTTAGGAATTACGGAAAAGCCCTTACTAAATTCGCCGAAAATAACTGCCAAGTGGTCCTAACGAGGGACCTAACGACTCGTTATCCTGTGCCACAACTCATGGCATGGTCCTTGAAGTACACTGCTCATCTAATCATCTGGGCTCATCACGGGCCACCTTACGACTCGTTATGGTGACCAAAACTTGTGGTCACCGCCTGTTATGTACACTGCCTCCATGCTAATTAATTTCCCCAGTTAGCTGACCACGACCCTCCCCACGAATCATGGGGATTGACCACGACTCGTGGGGTCCTTACATCAAGTCAACTGACTCTTTTCCTTTTCTTTTATTACTCACCCTCCCAACGGCTGACCTAACGACTCGTCGGGCCTGACCACGAGTCGTGGTCACGCCCGTGGGGATCCTTTTTCTCAAATTTCTCATTAAATCCCTGGGCCTCCTCACGAGTCACATCACGACTCGTGGGCTGCTCTCATGAGTCTCTACATGACTCGTTCTGAGTCTAACGCCAAATTTTAATTTTTCTATATTTCAACTCTCGGGTCTGATCTTTGAAATTTCGGGGTATAACATTAGTCCCATGCAATATTTGACACTATATATGTGAGTGGGGACTTCATTTATGGTGAGGATCCATGGATTATGTTTACTTTTACCATTGGTCTGTGTGTAAAGCATTGGTGATGACTTGATTTCTTGTTGATAGCTAGATGACATGTCTTGATCCCTCCTTAGCATGTTTTGTGGTTACTTGTAGTATATTAGCTTATGTTGGTTCATAAAGAAAGGGTCAAAAGTTGTTGAATGTATAGTGCAAGTTTTGTTTGGTATTGACTGTAGTGTCCTAGGTTTATTTTCTAGTTGAGCATTGTATTTAGTTTTTATTTTCTTTGCCTGAGGACATGTAAAAGTCTTAAGTTGAGGGTGTTGATGTGCTGTGAGTTTACAACACTTTTGACGCTCAAAACTAAGAAAATAGCATGGACTTAGGTATGTTTATATGGATATAAGACACTTTTTCTTTGGTTACAGGACAAATAGGTGTTGGAGCAAGAATGTGCAAAAGATAGCTTGAAAGTGCAGAAAATAGGCTTAAGTCATATTCTCAGTACGAGCCGTAGGATGATGTTACGAGCCGTACTAAAGATCGTGAAAAGTTTCAGATGTCTAAGTTATGAAGAGTGCATCATATGACTCTCAGTATGAGTCGTACAATGCTTGTATGGGTCGTAGTATTGAGTTGTGGAAAGATTCAGAATATTTGCACAAGAGGTTGACTTCTGACACGGATAGACAATACGAGTCGTGGTGTCAAGGTATGAGTCGTACCATCGCACTCGTGAAGAACTTCAGAAAAATTGAGAATTCTCAGAGCTAGACCACGGAAGCATAGTATGACTCGTAGGAAGCATGTAGATTCGTACCAATTTCCAATACTTAGCCAAATTTTAGCTAGTCATGAACATAAGGGAAGCAGGTACGAGCCATAAAAACTTACTATGGGTCGTAGGATTGGTCGTGGCACAAGCGGCACTAGTTATGAAAATTCACCCTGTTAGCCTAGGAAAAAGATTTTTATGTCTGTATAAATACGTTTTATGTTGTATTTTCATTAGATAACGTTATAGAGAAGGAGAGAGGACGTGAGAAGTAGTTAGAGAACATTGAGAAAAGATAGAATTGAGTTGATTGGCTTGTGATCAATCTTTTCTTGTTTTCTTCTTGATCTTCATACTTTGTTCTTGAGGATTTTTCAGATTTATGCAAAGAAGTTTTTCTCTCATCTACGCTTGTAAGTATTGCTTTATGTATTTAATTATGAATGCAAATCACAATCTTGCAACTATGAGAGGCTAAAACCTCCATAACTAGGATTGTAGGAACCATGGTGGATTAATGAGCTAGGGTTACATAAAAATGATTCAAAACCAATACAAAACACTTGTATTGTATTCTCTTCATGCTTAAACGTTTCTTAACGGTGTACACCGTTAGGACTTGCCCGAATTCTTTACTTGCTTGAGCCTAGAGAGGTAAAGATTAGGAAAAGAGAATTACAACAAAGCCTTGGTCTTGATGATCATTGTATTAACTTGAGATGTAGTCGCAGGATAGTTAAATTTAGGACATATTGATAACGGTTAGTTTGCAATCGCTCATGAGACCTGACCCGGTGATTGAGTATAGTCATTCAATAGGGATGAACCAGTGATTTGGATGAACTTTAGTTATCAGTTCTACAAGTAAGCATTGGTGATGATCACGTATGTATACCCGACGCATTTATGAACCCATGGGGAACACAAACCCTAGTTATCCTTCATTCTTGATTTCAACCAAAATCTTAACAGTTGTTAATTATTATTTTCTTTAGAACCCCCAATTTGGAGTAACTAACCAACAAGTTCACTTACCGACTTTAGTCTAGCTCTTTCATATTCCCTGTGAGTTCAACCCCAACCTCTTAGTTAGGTTCTTTATTGACAACGTCCGCTTCATACTTCAGTAGGAGGTATGATTTGAGCGTTATCATAAATGCCGTCTTTTTTTATCACCTTCATTCATAAGGATCTAGTGGTATCCTGCAAAGCAATCGACAAACAACTGCAGCTTATGTTTTACACAATTATCAATGAGTTTATGAATGTTTGGAAGAGGAAAATCATCTTTAAGATTGGCTTTGTTGAGGTCCTGGTAACTATATATATACTGATATTCCCGTCCTTTTTTGGTACCAGCACGATGTTGGCCTACCAGGTAGGGTAGTTTGTAACATTCACGGCATTTGCTTCAATCTTCTAAATCATCTCCTCCTTAATTCTTAAACTCAAGTTAGGCTTGAACTTTCTTGGTTTCTATTTTACTGATAGGCGGTTGGGATCAATTGGTAGCTTATGTGAGACAATGTCGGTTCTCAGTACTAGCATGTCATCGTAGGACCAAGCAAATATATCGACATACTAGTTAAGCAATTCTATCGATTTTTGTTTCTCTTTATTCTTCAAGTGTATGTTGATCCGGGTTTTCTTTATTGTTTCTTTGTCCCCTAAATTAATCAACTCAGTTTCCTCTAAGTTGGGTTTTTTCTGACTCTCAAGTTGCTTGATCTCATGTGGTAGATTTTCAGGCATCATGTTTGCGTCATCTTCCTCGTAATCTCTTTCACCGTCTGTACTTTGCCCAACGGATTTGTTACATGTCATAATTGTTGAACAAATATTTTTACTAATATTAAAGCTGAAAAGTATAAAATATGAGCAAAATAAATAGAGATTTTAAGAAAATTTAATGTGATAATTTAAGAAAAATAAAGACTTTTTATTTAGAAAGCATTTCAGCTTCAAAGGAGGCGAGTGACAAAAGGTGCTCCGGCATGATTCAAGCTTGAATTAATCATGCTGTATTCTGAAAACAAACTGCATCTCCACACTACCATGACTTATGTTAAAATAGGGACTGTGGGTGGTCAAGCTCTGCAAGACCTCTCTGGGTTCAGCATCACGAATGTTCATCATCTGGAGACCCATTTGTTCTTCTCCATAGTCTTTTTCAGTCATTTCTACGAACATATTCTCTATCTCTTCTATGATGCACTCATCAGGTTCTGTCACGACCCCATGTCCTAAGGCTGGAACTTGCTCTGGCATGAACACTTTCTTTTAAGACTGGATGTTGTAGGCCTTTCCCACAGTAGGCTCATATCCAAATCCAAAGGTATTGTTTTGATATTTCAACTGAATTGATTCAATTATGCCATCAGACTTGACTCCAAGTCTAGTCTTGGGCTAATATCCGTACTTCAACATTTCCGAGCCGACCATTTTTGTTGTTCTTGACATCTCATCTCATTGGATTCTATTTCCCCCCATCTTCACAGCTTTCCTGATTTCCACAATATGAAAAGTAGCTCCATCCAGTTCTTCAATAATTGGTGAGGTAGTTGCGGAATAAATGGGGTGATTGAGTTCTCCGTGAACCACGACCTCTGTATGGTCCCATTCAAACTTAACTCACTGATGGATAGTGGAGGGAACCGCTCTTTCCATATGAATCCAAGGTCTCCCTAAAAAAAGGTTATAAGTAGATGAGACGTTCATTACTTGAAACAAGACGAGGAACTCAGCATGTCCGACCTGTAATGTCAGGTGTACTTCTTCTATGACGCTCTTTTGCGCTCCATCGAAAGCTCTAACCTTCACGCAACTCTCTCTTATTTCTCTCATGCTTATCCATGTCTTTCAGAGTAGGATAGATGTTGCAATCAGAACAGTCATCGATCAATATTCGGGTCACAAATTTGTTACTGCATCTTACTATGATATGAAGCGATTTGTTGTGTCCTACCCCTTCTGTCGGGAGTTTATTGATGATATAAGGCGCTTTGTTCTTTTATACCCCTTCTGGAGGGAGTTTATTAATAATGCTCAATATATCTCTCTATTTTATAGGAGGTGGCCGCGGTCATTATTAAAAAAATAAATTTCCCAACACATCTCGGGGTCGAATTCCACAGATTTTGAGAGGAGACCGTCCAAGAATCATAAACAAATTCAAGCTTGCAAGCTTCATTGTTTAACAATTGAAAGGTAAAAATTGGGGGAAAAGGAAATAAGTATTGAATTCAAATTTGTAAACAAAATATGGCAAAACACTTGTTGCTATCAATGAGAAAAGACTAGGGATGTGCAATAGCTGGGGTGTCAACTATATTGAGGTTGATTGAAATATCTTAAACTTAATCATAGCATGGATAACAATGGATCAAACTACATTGTCTTGTTTTTCAACCACAAAGATGTTTTTGCTTTGAATTTTCTCAAACTCCAAAGCCACAACCACAAATCAGCCACAAAGCTTGATGAAGAGTTAAAGCTATCTCTAGCCTTAACCCTTTAATGAGGTGGGGATATGAATTTTGACTATCTCTACCTCAACCCTTACAAATATATTCATTGAGCACTCAATTTTAGAAAATTGTTACTCTAATTTAATATTCACGTGTTAAAATTTACTTATAGCGTGATAATAAT
>JACEIK010000848.1:88179-100780 GCA_018107945.1 Datura stramonium
GGGCGTCAAGGAAGCTCTAAGGGTTCCCATATAACACAATCAGGTCTCAACAAGTAACAATAATCACATATACCATGTATAATAAAATATGATAATACTTTTCATGTTCTGATATTCTATTCTGAATCTCTTTCTGAATTAAAATGAATCTAATACTGAGTTAAACTGAGTCTAGGATGAGATCTTACTGTCTGATACTAATTTACTGACTTTTATTCTGAATATGGCATAAAAACACAAAACAAACTTACTGAATTCATACTAAGCTTAATACTCGACTCCTGGAATTCTCTTATGAGATTTACTCTATTTTACTAAGCTAGAATTACTAACTTACCGAAGGAACTGGCTTTACATACCTCAGTTTCTGATTTCCCGGCTAACTGGCGTAATTCAGCCAATACTCCGCTATTTCTTCCAACTGCATTCATATTTATAATAATTAGGACTAAATTCAACCGTATTCTGGAAGAAAATACTACTTTGAATATATATATTTCCCAAACTTTGACTTATCAAAAAACGGCCGAAAACTCGCTATTTCTCGGAAACCCAGAAGGGAGAAATACTCACTTTAGGGCTAGGAGTATATTGACACTAATTTTGAGCAATTCCACTTACCTTAGATCGGTAGGACGACGGTTCGCCGGCCAAATTTCATGAAACTAAATCCGTAGGAATGCTCCTTGCAGCTTAATACCTCACTACCTAAGATTATTTCGAGTTTAGACCACGTATAATGGCGTAATCGAATAGAAATTTTAAAGAAACCTTCGTGCCCTCTGTTCTCAGCTGTTTTCTCTGTGTACTCTCTGGAAATTATGAAATTAAAATGATTAAAACCGAAGGGGAGGGGTTTATATACTTGGACCTGGATAGGGCCTCTGTGACACGCCGCCATCGCGGAGGCCCTCCCTCCGTGGCACGCTGCCATCGCGGAGGGGTTCTGCCCCGGCTTCTGCCGCGGTGATTCAATGCAATGTTCGTCCGGTCTTCCCCCGGTCCTTTTCCTAGCATGTATGGCATACTAAAACTCTTAACCAACATGCGAATAGGCCATCTACATGTCAAGAATTTACAGGGTGTAACACTAGCCATTGACCAACAGTTAAAAATAGTCAAAAATTTAGAATTTTTAAAAATTTTACCGTTACATCGGGCCGACCTGGTCTGGTCCAGTTAATTGGTTCAAAAATGATGTGATGTTACCGAATTAAACCAATTCTGGTTAACCAAATACACAAAAAGAACCCAGACGGATTATAATTTCACACCAAATTAGACCAGAGTAGCCCATTGTTTATGGATCGGCCTGGTCCGGGCTACAACCGATTTGATCTAGTCCAATTCTATGTCAATTCGGCCCACTTAACACCTATAATATTGATATAGAATGATATGGGATTGGGCGTATATGTCGACTTAAAAAATAATATTTAGTTTAAAAAATTTCTATTGTGTATAACATGGTGTGCTCCTGATATACATATTATGGTTTTCAACTGAATTTGGATATATCCCAATTTTTTTATGTTCATGCTATATATAATATGGGAAAAAGTCCAAATATGTCATTGTACTCTTAGAAAAGGTTCATCCATGTCATCCCTTAATAGTTAGGTTCATTTATTCCATTGTCGTGACCTAAAGTGCCTATCCATGCAATTATTTTTTAACGACTCAAAGAGCCAGTGTTTCAGTACCATTTCTTACACATGGAATAACTTAAATGGCCATGTTCCTAATTTTAAACCCGCTAAATTAACATATCCAATCAAATTAAAATAATCTTCCCCAATATTATACCCGACCGTAATCCTTTTAATATCTAACCTCAACCTCCTTCTTCTTCACATCTCCTTCATATTCTGCTAAAAAGAAATTTGCAACTTTAGAATATCACACATCAGAAATAAATATTATGTCCGATAACATCACAATCATGGAATATTAATTTCCCCAAATTTTATCCGTTCCGACATCCAACAAAGAGAACCCCCTCATTTTCAAATTAACCCGTCTCTCTATGATTCACCCCATGCTTCCCATATCTCTCTCTGGCGAGTCTCTGAGCGATCAGTTCCTTAGGTGAATTCTAGCTGTGAGAAACCCTTTTGTGTTTTTTCCTTTAGATTTTCCTTCTATTCTGTTTCACCTATTGCAAATAGTTAATCTCTTTCTTCAAAATGAATTTCATTGGTAAATATGAGAATCTCAAATATGGGTTTGATATTGTAAACATATGACACATGGGTCTAACTCAACCCCAAAATCTAGCCCATGAGGGAAGGATTGTCCAAGTTCATATAAGTAAATCGTCAGTCCATTCCCCCAACCAATGTAGAACTCTAACCTACTTGAATATCCCCCTTCACGTCTAGGCCCAACTGGAACATGAACCAGAAGCCCAAATGGAAATGGACCTGACTCTGATACCATGTAAAGATATAGCACCTGGACCTAACTCAACCTCAAAAGCTAGCTCTTCATATTGCCTCAAATCCGGTGTATCATGAAAGAACTAAATACAAATAAAGAAAAGGCTAAATAAGGTAACTAAATAATCTAAATCCCTAAAAATTAGCTAAAATACTATATACAAAGAAACATATCACTTTGTAATTCTCTAACACTACCCCTCAAACTGGAGCATAGAAATTGATCATACCTAGCTTGTTACAAAGGTAATCAACTCAAGTTCCATTCAACGCTTTTGTGAACGAATTAGCTAGTTGTTCTCCTATCTTCACATAGCTAGTGAAAATCAGATTTTCCTAAATCTTCTAATGAATAAAATGATAATCAACCTCAATATTTTTAGTTCTTTCATGATACGCCGAATTTGAGGCAATATGAAGAGCAAATTGATTATTGCAGTAGAGTTTTGCTAGTGCATGATGATTAATCCCAATTTCACTTAAAAGTTGATATATCCATATAATCTCACGGTAGACTGTGACATAACTCTGTACTCAGATTCTGCACTAGATCGAGATATGACACCTTGCTTCTTACTCCTCCATGATACTTAGTTCCCTCCAACAAAAACACAGTAGCCTGTCGTAGATATTCTATCAATTATGGATCCAGCCTAATCAGCATCTGCAAAACACTCCACACGACTATGGTCGTGATTTATATAAAATATTCCATGTCCAGAAACATCTTTCAATTAACATAAAATTTGTTCCAAAGCTTCCCAATGTTTGACCTTAGGTGTAGACATGGACTGGCTAACTATATTTACCGCAAAAGCAATATCCAAACGAGTCACAATAAAGTAGTTTAACTTTTTAACCAACCTTCTATATCTCTATGGATCATCAAAAGGAACACCATCATCTTTCATAAGATGCACATTTGGAACCATTAGAGTACTGCAGGGTTTGGCTGCTAACTTTCTAGTGTCTGCAAGCAGGTCAAGAATATATTTTCTTTGAGACAGAAAAATTCCCTGCTTGCTTCTGTTCACTTCTACTCCCCAAAAGCATTTCAATTAGCCCAATATGCATCTTATGAAAGATGATAGTTCCTTTAATTTGATTTCTGTTAGCAACGTTGTCAAATACCTTAATTGTTATATTTTGTTCTTTTTCTATCATTGTTTGTTTCATTATGTTTATACGAATCATGTTATTGGTAAAGGACATATATATGATGATCTCTACATCCTTGATGAATTAGAGTCTCATTCTATTGCCTGCTCTAGTGTTGTTTCTCCATTTAAAGCGCATTGTCGATTCAGACATCCTTCTCTACCCTTATTAAAGAAGTTATATCCTCAGTTCCAGAATATTTATTCATTGGAATATGAGTCATGTCGATTTACAAAACATCAAAGCAACTCATTAACTCCAAGCATTAATAAACGGGCTGAGTTAGATTTTGAGTTAGTTCATTTGATGTTTGGGGACTATATCCTATTATTTTATGAACTGGGCATAACTATTTTATTACTTTTGTGCATGATTTCTATCGGATGACTTGAATTTATTTAATGAAGAGTCGCTCGAAAGTGTTTACTCACTTTTGTGCCTTTTGTTTGGAAGTCAAAACTCAATTCAATATTTTGGTACGTATTCTAAGGATGATAATTCTAAAGAATATATGTCAGAATTATTTCAGTCATATATGAGACAACGTGGTATTCTTTATCAGTCTTCATGTGTTTATACACCCTCTCAAAATGGAGTTGCTGAGAGGAAAAATAGACGTCTACTTGAGATAGCTCGAGCACTTCTATTTCAAATGAAGGTTCCTAAACAGTTTTGGGCAGATGCCATCTCTACAGCTTGTTTTCTGATTAATCGCATGCCATCTACTATGCTTGTTGGTAATATGCCTTGTGTTGTTCTTTTTTTCAAATAAGTTACTTTTTCTGGAGGAGTCTAGGTGTTTGGAAGCATATATTATATTTGAGATATCCAACCATGTGTTATCAAGTTGGTATCCCAAAGCATTGAAGTGCATTTTTAGGCTATTCTTGTCTTTAAAAGGGGTACCGGTGTTATTCTATTGAACTTGATAAATATTTGGTGTCAACTTATGTGACATTTTCAGAGACTACACAGTTCTTCTATGCGCCTTCCATTTCTAAAAGTCAGGGGAAGAAAGATGAGTGGTTAGTCTATTAGGTTACTGGTGTTTTGACAAAAAGAATCAGATGTTGTCTATCCATCTCCTCGTTCTTCTATCGAGGACCAATCTATTGTACCATTAGCGCCTACTCCATTTGTGATAGTAATACCACCAGTTGTTCAAGTTTACTCGAGGAGATGACAGACCAATGATACATGTCTTGCACCAGTCCCTTTGTCATCAAATCCTCCTTCTTCTGATCCTCCAGAAGATCTTGTCCTCCCTATTACTCTTCGAAAAGATACTTGTAGTTGCAAATTTACATATTCCATTATTAATTTTGTTTTCTATGGTCAATTATCCTCCACATCTAGATATTTGATTGCTTCTCTAGACTCCATCTCTATACCCAAAACAGTGAAGGAAGCTTTGAGTCATTCTGGATGGTCTAATGCAATACTGGATGAAATACATGTCTTAGAACAAAATCACACGTGGGTTTTGGTGGATTTACCCAAGGGAAAGAAATTAGTAGGATGTAAGTGGGTCTTCACAGTTAAAGTTAATCCAGATGGGTTTGTAGTAAGATCTAAAGCCATACTTGTGGTTAAAGGGTATGCTTAGACGTACGGGGTAGATTATTCAGACACCTTCTCCCCGATTGCCAAAATTACTTCTATCTGGTTGCTTATTTCTCTAGATGCTTTCAAGAATTGACCTTTACATAATTATCAAGAATGCATTCGTTCATGGTTTCTTCAAGAGGGATTATATATGGAGAAACCACCTGATTTCGTTGCTCAGGGGAGTAATGAAAAAGTTTGTCATTTGAAGAAGTCCTTGTATGGCTTAAAACAGAGTCCCCGGGCTTGGTTTGGCAAGTTTTGTGAGGCAGTTTAGGATTTTGGAATGAAAATAAGAAAATATGTTCACTCGGTATTCTATGACAATCAACAGCTAGTACTATCCGCTTTATTTTATATGTTGATGACATTGTCATCACATGAAGTGATTATGCGGGGATCTCTTCCCTCAAGTATTTTTTTCATACTAGGTTTTCTTATATGGACTTTGGTGATCCTTCCCTCATGAGCTAGCTTTTGGGATTGAATTAGGCACAGGTGTTATATCTAAGATGGTATCAAAACCACTGAGGCTCAAATTTTTTGTTCTGATACCATGTTGCTGAACAAGGTATTTTAGGAGAATTTCTTGTATATTATTCAAAGAATACAATGATTTAAATACATGTGAAGAAAATGCTAACTAAGGTAACTAGACAATCTAAAATTACTAAAATTAGCTAGAATATTATATACAAGGAAACATATCACTTTATGATTCTCTAACAAATATTATTGACATTTTCTGGTCTCCCAAATCTTCTTACAAGATAATTTGCAGTCTTCTGCTTACACAAAATTATCGTCACGACCCAAATGGACAGGCCGTGCAGGTACCTACATCGAATCTACTCGATAGGAGAACCCTTACAACATAACTATTAATATACAAAAAAATAATTGCGAACATTTTCATTAATTGACAATAATCTCAAACAACATTAAATTAAAAGATTTCCCGAACATGACTCTCCCAATATCTAATCTAGATAGGTACAAGAGCTCTATTTGAATACTTGACAAAATAAAATGACCCAACTTCGTCTGGAAAGAAGAATACTGAAACTGGTGCTATGTACTCCACGCCAATCAAGGAACTTCAACCTATTACAACCTACACAAAAAGGTGCAGCAATGTACTATCAGTACATCGTACGTACTGGTAGGAATCATCGACCGACTAGGGTTAGTTAACACAACAACATAATAATCAATGTACAATTAGTGTCAATAAATGTGACAATTATCTCACTCCTAAACATCACACTAGGTGTAACTGCTACTTCCATGTTCTTAAATCTCATCAAAGTTTATGAAAATGCTTTCACAAACCTATCCATTATTAAAGTCCTTCAATATGTCTCCCTTCGTTTTTGCTGCAGCGAGTATTCGAATCGCCGTAGTGGTCCCACTTTTTCCCTAACCCAGTTCTATTTATTCTTGCTGTAAATTCCGTAGAACCACTATCTCTTTGATCATTTCACTAGGATTAACCAAGTACGTTTCTTCTATTTATTAACCTATTTAATTATCTCTAGGATCTTCCAACCCTTTTTAGTGAGGTATTTCAAATACTAAAGTCTACTCATTGTCTCGCAATAATGCACTATTTTTGTTAAAACTCGTCATGCTATCTTCCGTAGCTCACAAGATCAATTTAAACAAGACAAGTAATCGCAAATACGGATTAAGCAATCTCAAGTACACACAAAGGTCATCAAAACATAATGAGGGAGGAAATATTCCCCAACATTAAAGTAAATGCACATACATGATTTCATGCCATGAAAATTTCATAAAATATCATACTTGAACTGGATAGCCATATACCGTATTCCACACCTGTTTCTCACCTCAAACCCAATTCGTTTCGGTATATCCTATATAACACTTGTATTTCTAGTACCTTTTATTATTTGCAGTCGTATGTATATCAACCCATACCCGCATAGTCTCTGCCTCACAATCATACCATCGATGATATGCTGGGCATATGCTTCTATCATATCATTGTACACATATGCCAGAGGGTCTTATGTTTGCCCTTCCAGTCATGACCTGCAGGGGACTCTAGAAATCCATGTACGGTACACCCAGTTATATGAACATTCATCATACCTATATATGTACTCACTCGTATACCCAGCTGCTTGGTCCTTTAGCAATACTTATCTGTTTACTCACTCATACCGCTCGCACGGACACTCACCTCGGGCACGAGCCACTTGTGTATCCAATTCTTATTCGGAATCTGATGGTATTAACCTGTTCATTTGAGTTCCTTACCTTCGGCCATAGGCCTCTCAGTTTCCATCACATCAATGACTTTCCTTTCGTATTATCTGTCACCTCAATCACAGATTCATTCGATGCCAATTCATCCCTCAATTTCAGGATGCATAATGTAACACAACACATAAAAATCATCACACGACAAGAATTACACATTCACCACAACAAGTAAAATCACATGTATTTAAATTAGCCTCGTGTCCAAACAATAGTAACAATAATTATTTTAGCATATCATATGACTTCTGAATTGGCCCGCTCACTGGTTTGGGCTTCACTGTAGCGGCATCACTGTCGTTACAGGAGTCTCACTGCAGCGGTTTACCACTTGCTGCAGTGGTACTGATGGCAGTACTGCGACCAGTCCTTATTCCAATTTTCATCAACATTTGTTTCTTTATACCCACCATAACAAAAGCAACGTCATATCAAGCTTACTTCAACAATCAAACTTGCCACAGTGTCACCATTAAGATGAACAACAACATCAATCCAAAAAATACGATACCAATCACAGCATATTCAAGTCATTACGCATGGGATTACTATCCTACATCACTCGCTTCAACTCACGCTCAATAGGATTATAACTTTTTAATTAGCCCGTTATTTGTATCTCCTACACAGAGTCTATGTGATTACCCGTCCAAGGTTTCGATTCCAAAAAAAGAAGACTACCATAATTTATACCCGGGAGTGTTCTGACAATGAAACCCGAAAGTTAATCTACTCAACAATGTTTGATTCAACGCATATCCTAGAAAATGAACCCATTTATTAGATGAATTATCTCCCCTAGGTATTTATCTCATTATGTCTTTCATCACTCTTCTAATCCGCTTGTTCTTAGATGCTCACCAATTTCGATTAACAAACAATACATGGTTCAAAATACCAATCTACATTATTAAAAGCATATAAACCATACGCATATATATGTTTAGCTAACAAATGTTTAACAAAAAATCGAGCAAATCATAGCCTACCTAGGCGCCAAGCTATTGTCTAGATACTCTAGATTGAGGGATGCATCTTTTTTTTATTTCCTTATGAGAGTTCCTAGCTATGGAGAGTAAATCTCTACGTCCTAGCTCTTTTCCTTGTTCCAAAAGTTTATTTTCTATTTCTGGGCATCTTTATTAAACCCCTTTTGAGGGAATAGGCTTAAAAATCTAAATTAGAATGGTATTGGGGAGTTCTGGTTTGTGTCATCCGCTATAGCGAACACCCTTTCCGCTGTAGCAGTTTCGCTGTGGAGAAAATCATCCCGTCGTAGTGGACACCCGCTTGGGTCCACTTGATTGCAACTAAGACCATTCAAAATTTCTTTCTGTGCACCCTTATTCTCTCAGCGATTTGTGCGCCCTTCGTCTCTTAGAGATTTATCAAAAATTTCTAAAAATTTAAATTTGCCCATTCTTATGTGGCCAGAATGCTATAACGACCGAGCGGGTCATTACATGAGATACTAATTAAAAATCTGTTCTTTCCTGAATTGTGCTAAAATATCGAGGCGGGGGCTAAACAACTGTCATAATTCCTCTCACTTCTAATCAACATCGGAACTTGTTGACTTTTGTGTCCCATAATCCAAATTGATTATCTTTGAAACCCATTTACCATGCCTTGCTCCTAATTTCTCTACGTGTATCCGATTATTCTAGAGGCATCATCATTATTCATATAGGTTTTAACCTAGGCCTGGAAGTTAATTTTATGTCGTTACCCCTCCTTTAGTGTTAAGGATATTCCATTCTCTACTCGGATGTCCTAGGTATTATCGATTTTGTTGGATGCATCAGACTAATTATTTTTGAAATAGCGAGGTCCGATCATGGAATCCCAATAGTCACTACTCTAACTATCAACAACACTGGGTGGGTTTCCCGCTATAATGATTCCGTTGCAGTGGTAATATGGTTCTCTACAGCGGACGATGGGGTCAGTGAAAAGGCAGCCAGAGGGTTGAAGTTTCATTATTCAACCTTTCTGCTTCAATTTGAGTAATCCTCTCAACCCTCCAAATGATTTTCCTCGATTTCTTAGGTAATTCTTACCCTCATGGCTTCTTCACCTTATTTGTTAGTGAAGGGCTGCCGTGTACTACCTATTTGCTTCATTCTCGGGTAGTTATAGGGTGACATAGGTAGGCTTTTCATCTTTTAGATTCATGACTAGATTATCGTAGCATGCTCGTTGTATTTACGTTCTCAAGTTTTCCCTACTGTTCTCTACATGATTATGGTCGGTTTCATGGGGCTGTGGGTTTGAAAATGAGGGGTTTTGGGTGGGGTAGTGGTTTGACTTCTTCGAGCCTTTTGGACTTGAATTCGCACCCTATCGGGGTGGGTAATAGTTGCTAGAACTTGGGCTAGTCCCTGGGTTGCCCGATCTGTTGTTAATTTGGAAAAATACAGACCTCCATGGATGGGCTCTGGAGGTCTGGAGAATGCGATGTCCACTGTATCGGAACCTTATTCGCTGTAGTGATACTGCGACAGCGAGCCCTCCTTCACTGTTGCGAACTCACTACAGTGAACATACGTCCACCACAGCTGTTCGCCTGGGCAACAACCCCTTGTCAAATTCTAATTTTTCCCATTTTCTCGTACCAGTTCTCCTAATCATTTGATTACTCTTCTAATACTTCCTATTAATGCAGGTTAATCATCATGGCCGCTTCTAGCAGCAGCATTCACACCGAGGCTACATCCGTTTTGTTATTGACCAATGTTAATTCTAGTACAATAAACAGGCCATGAAGGATTTGCTGCATGAGAGGGGTTTCTTTATGAGGACATGGAGGAGAAAGCCCTGGAGTTCAATACTCTCCTTCAAGAGATTAGGTAGGGCCTTTTGGTGGAGGACCCGGGTAAGGCCAATAAGACCTGGGTATGGGAGTTTTATGCTAACCTCTCCACCGTATCCTGGAGCTGGGATGAGCCGGTGGCCTACGTCAGGAGCGTGCAGATTATCTTGGCCCCTACTGCTATACACGATGCTCTGGGTCTGCCCAACCCTCCTGAGTCTGAGCTGAAGGATCGTGACGTACTCGGGAACGGGCAGTGGCTATTGAACACTTTGGTGGTGGACGAGCGGAGGGCTACTACCAATTGGGGCATTACCAGGATGGGTATCCAGAGTAGCGACTTCACGATGGAGGCTGGGAGATGGCTCAATCTAGTGTCCTGGAGGATCCACCCATCCTCTAACGTCACGGATATGACATATCATCGGGCTTTGGTGGTGGCCACTATTCTGAGTGGGATGAGGGTTAATGTGGGGCCCTAGAATATTGAGGAGTGAAGGTATTTCCACATGAAGACTATCACTGGCCTGTCGTCTCCTTTCCTTATCACCAGCTATGCAAGGGGATCGAGTTCACCAGGAGTTTCGGGATGTCATCATGGATTGTGACAGGCCCTTCGATCCCCTGAGGGTGAAGGGGCTCCAGGGAGGGGTAGAAAGAAGAGGAAGTTTGCTTCAGTTGAGGGTGATGGCAGGGATGACACTTCTAGACCCTCGGGGCCGTTTGAGAGGATAAAGGCTGAGATGGCGGCCATGCGTGAACTCCTCGGAGGGTTTTCAGACCTCCTTCCCCCAACAGTCCTTCTGCCAGTCGACCCTCCACCATTTATATAACACCCCAGAACTTCCTAAGATTAGCCTTGTGATTTAAAACTTGATCATGCAGAAAACTGGAAAAAAAATTACAGTACAAGTTATAGCACAACTCGTATAATGGAGGTACGGATCGTACCTAGACTCATAATTGGAGGATGGAGAAGAACAATGAATGAAGTGGGAGGAACCAAGGCTTCAAGGTAAGACTCATACTATCCTGGTACAGATCATATTGACCAATCATGGAATAACTCAGAAATGTAGTCAGGAAAATTTAAGCTAACCACGAGTCATGGTACGACTTATGGTACAGTGGTGTGACTTGTAGGATGAGTCGTGAGAGAGACTCAGAGGAAGATTCAGGACTGAACTATAGATCGTAACATGAGTCATAGGATGCTAGTACTAGTCATAGCAGGCATTCGTGGAAAACTTCAGAGAAATGGTTTGGAGCAGAGTCCCTAACCATGAGTGGTGGTACGGATTGTAGTATCTTGGTACGACTACTAGGTTGAGTCGTACCACCTGACGGGCAGAAATTTTTGTTAAATGTTTCAAGGGAAATTTTGAAAAACTTTATCTTCTTAATTCCTAAACTACATCATTTTTGGGTTAAAATTAGAGGATTTAGGGAGTTAGTCGACGTTCTCTACTCATTCCTCCAATTCTCTCAAGTTAGTACGTAGAAACCTCAGACAACTCTCCCAAGCCAAGAAAAAGGGTTTCAATTTCTCCTCAGATTTCTCAAGCAATTTCTTAAGGGAATCTTTACTCCGGATATGTGGGATTTCAACAAGGGAATTTCTCTTCCCTTGTGCCCCCAAACCTTTCTAAAAATATTTATCAGTTCTAGCCCCTTTTGTATCAATGTTAGGGTTGTCTACTTGTTAGAATACGAATTTCCTTTTGGTTATAATTTTCATGATTCTTGATGCTTGTAGTTAGTTATAATGTTGGTATCTCATTCCATGAAATATGTGTTTAGCCCTAGTCTGTAAATGTGATTTGAAGAGTCTTGCATAATTATCTAGATACAAGTCTTGCTTGATAATTATAGTTCTTGTAATCAACAGAATAGTACAGTTAGATTATCCAAGAAGTTGAATTAGTGATTTTTTAGTCCGAGTCAGACCTTAGCTTGTTCAGTATCTTATATAAATGTTAGCTGATAAGTTTGACTATACTCAGTCTCTTGAGGAGTTCAGTAAAACTCCATAGTCTCAGTTAGGGGTGGGTGTTCGGGCCATCAGATTGGATATGAGAATATTTATTTTGATATTCGGTTTTCGAATTAAGAAAAATACAATCCAAATAAGTTCGGATTGGATTGGATTTTTTAAGTTCGGTTTGGATTTTTCAGATTTTCGATTTTGACTTTTGAGCATTTTAGGTAGATCATAACAAGTAACAACCTCAATCCACCTAATACTTTGCTCCTTAAAATTTATAACTTTCTACAATTAACAAGAATTGAGGTGACTCTA
>JACEIK010000848.1:100920-113698 GCA_018107945.1 Datura stramonium
CATATGGTATGAGTAATTGAGTAGGGTTAAATATAAGGTATCAAAATTTTGGATATTTGGATATCCAAAAATCCATAATACTAAATCCAATATCCAATCCAAAATCCATAATTTTTAAAAATGAAATCCAAAATCCAATCCATAATTCAGAAATCCAACCCAAAGATCCAAAATATTCGGATTTCGAATTGGCCCAAACTATGCCCACTCCTAGTCTCAGTTATCAGTTGTTAGGGTGTTCTTTAGACGGTTACGACGCTTTCAGCTAAAGTAGCTCTTGCTAGTCTTAGAGCCCTTAGTTTTAGTTATTAGGTCCTTCAGACTCTCAGGTTACTTCCAGATAAGTATTCCTGACTTAAGTCTTGGGACATCAGGTTCGAGCTATCAGCCTAGTAGTCATAGTTAGAAATTTCCTGCGACAGCAGGACTTAGCACCGAGTGGGTCGGGGTTCAGCGCACCCTGGTTCCTAAAACTATATTACCACCATAGGTTTTAGCTCGAATGGGCATTAGACAGTGATCACCCAGTTAAGTTACTATACCCTGGTAAGGTATAGTGGACCTTCTCTAATGGGGGTTATACATCGGACTCCACGTCTAGCTCACGTGGTTATAGTCTCTCCCATAGTATAGTATAGTACCGCTCAGTCCAGAACAGTCACAGTTTTTAGTTTAGTTCAGTTATTCAGATTTCAGTATGTAGCTATGATCCTCAATCAGTACCTGAATTACAGTTATATTCAGTGTTTATCAGTTCAGTTATGTATTTCTACTATTCTTACTTGCATCTTGCATACTTAGTAAATTTAAAGTACTAATGAATATTTTCCATGTTGTATTGTATTATGATACAGGTGCAGGTTCTCAGTCACAAAATCATCAGTAGTTCCCTTCATATGCTTTCAGCAGCATTATCTTTTGAGTCCTCATCTTTCGAGGATAAGGTTTTATTTCTATTTCTATTTCTTGCTTTCAGATTTTAGAGTTAGTTGGGGGCTTGTCCCAGCAACTCGTCAGTTCTTAAATGGCTTTCAGACACAGTTTTGTTCAGTATTTTATTATACATGTATTCTTTTCTTCTAAAAAGTGTCATTCAGTTATGTTTATACAACTTTCGCTTCTATTTAATTCAGTATACTAGTGTGATGTTAAGCCATGGGTTAGCTTGGGGTCACTTGTGGCACCAAGTACCGTGTCACATCCAGGATGCAGACTCGGGTTGTGACAAAGTTGGTATCAGAGCACTAGGTTTAGAGTATCCTAGGATATCTGAAAGTCGCGTCGAGTAGAATCCTTTTCATTGATATGAAGCGCGCCACACTTATGACGGGGAAGCTACAAGGCATTATTAGTAAATTTCCCTTTTGTTCATGATTTTTATCATCTATTGAGCTAATCTCAAAAATGTCCACCTAATCCGTACTCTGGTCTTTTTATATATTGATGCCTCTAAAATGAGGAAACGGAAGAAGGAACCAGAACGCTAACCAGCCAGCCCCACTAGCTCTAGCAGCCCCTCAGGACGATCAAGTCTCCTCCGCTGAATTTAGGGCGGCGATTCAGATACTGGCTCAGGATATGACCAACCAAGTGAACCAATAAGTGGTGCCCTTCAATATCAATGGGATTGCAGCTACGGTCAGAGTCCTGGATTTCACACGAATGAATCCCCAGCTTTTCACAGATCTAAGGTGGAGGAAGATTCGAAAGAGTTTGTGGACGAGATCTAGAAAATCATCCAAATCGTGGGTGTCACTGCTACAGAGAGTGCTTAATTAGTTTCCTAGCAGTTGAAACAGTTGGCTTAAATTTGGTACAAGCAGTGGAAGGAAGGGAGGCTGAATAGAGCAGGTCTAATAGGATGGGATGAGTTCGTGACGACATTGTTAGACAGGTTCTTTCCTCGAGAGCCAAGGGAAGCTAAGGATGCCAGGAGTATGCACTGAAGTTTACTCAACTGTTGAGATATGATCCTAAAATGGCCGTTGAGCCGAGGGCTCGTATGCTCAAGTTCGTTAACGGAGTTTCGGACTTAGTGCTTAAGGAATGCAGAACCGCGATGCTGATCAAAGACATTGATCTTTCCAGTATCATCATTCATGCCCAGCAAATAGAGGCAGAAAAGTTGAAGGATATAGAGAGGGAAAATAAGAGGGGCAGAACATGCCAGTTTGAGTATGGCCAGCAAAGGACAGGTGGGGGTAGTCGATCACAATAGCAGTAGTAGCAGAAACCTCCAGTACCCTCATCACCTAGTGCCCCTTCTTTCCAGTTCCGCAAGGACCGAAAGGGTGGAGCGTCAGGCTCCCAGTTCCAGATCCATGTCTCCAACAGCCGCACATTTCCATCTTGCTCTAAGTTGGTAAGATTCACCCTGGGGAGTGCCGCTTAGGCAAGGAGGGTTGTTACGATTATGGTCAGCTAGGTCACAGATTGAGAGATTATCCGTCAGTAGCACGACGGAAGACCCAGTATACTACCTAAACAACCCCAAAAAGTCGTCCAGCTCGGTAGGGCACTACTTTAGGTATGGGTGGTGAGCAACGCCGAAGCCATTTTTATGCTATGTTTTCTCGTCGGGATCAGGAGAACTCACCTGATATGGTTACGGCTATGCTGCACCTTTTCCACAGTGATGATATTCCTTGTTAGATCCAGGAGCCACACTTTCCTTCATGACTCCAAATATTGTTGTTCAGTTTGATATTAGTCTAGAAGTCCTCTCAGAATCATTTTCAGTTTCTACTCCGGTCGGTGAGTCAGTTAGAGCTAGTCGGATATATAGAAGTTGCTAGTCTTAGTGTTGAGTAAAGTTATCCCAGTTTATCTAGTAGATCTAGACATGGTCAACTTCAACCTCATTATTGGCAAGAATTGGTTACACTCCTGCTATGCCTCAGTCGACTACAGCTAGAGTCGTCAAGTTTCAATTTCCTAATGAGCCAGTTTTAGAATGGAATGGTAGTGTTTCAACGCCTAAGGGTTGATTTATTTCCTACCTTAAGGCTAGGAAAATGATTTCAAAGGGGTGCATCTATCACTTGGTTAGGGTCAGGGATTTCAGGGATTCTAGTTTTGAGACCCTGACTATTCAGTCCGTTCTAGTCGTTAGCAAATTTCCTGACGTCTTTCCCGAAAATATTCCGAAAGTCCCTCCCGAGCGAGAGATAGACTTCAGCACAGACCTTCTTCTAGACACCCAGCCCACGTTTATTCCTCCTTACATAATGGGTCCAGCTGAGCTTAAGGAGTTGAAGGAACAACTGAAAGACCTTCTAGATAAGGGCTTTATCATATCCAACATCTCTCCATGGGGTGCTGAATGTTGTTCATGCGAAAGAAAGACGGTACACTCAGAATTTTCATCAACTACCATCAACTAAACAAAGTTATAGTCAAGAATAGGTATCCTCTGCCCAGGATTGATGACTTGTTCGATCAGCTTCAGGGAGCTAGTTGCTTATCCAAGATAGACCTCAGATCAGGATACCACCAGCTCAGGGTCAAAGAATGTGACATTCTGAAATAACTTTAATAACTCAGTATGGACATACAAATTTGTGGTTATGTCTTTTAGACTAACCAATGCTCTTGCAGTATTTATGGATCTGATGAATAGGATATTCAAATTGTCCTAGACATGTTAATAATTGTATTCATAGATGACATCTTGGTATAATCCAGGGATGAGGAGGATCATGCTAATCACCTGAGAATAGTGTTGCAGACTCTTAGAGATCATTAGTTGTTTGCTAAATTTAATAAGTGTGAATTCTAGTTGAAGTCTATGGCTTTCCTTGGTCATGTGATTTCCGGTGGAAGTATTCAGGTAGATCCTCAAAAGATAGCAGCGATAAAAGATTTGCCAAGACCCACTTCTCCAAAAGATATAAGGAGTTTCTTGGGTTTAGCTAGTTATTACTGATGGTTTGTAGAAGGGTTTTCTTCCATTACATCCCTTTGACCAAACTGACTCAGAAAAAGGTAAAGTTTCTGTGGTCAGATGCTTGTGAGAGTTTTCAAGAGTTGAAGACTCGACTTACTACAGCTCCGATTTTGACCTTGCCAAAAGGAACAGATGGGTTCGTAGTCTATTGTGATGCTTCCCGAGTTGTCCTCGGTTGCATCCTGATGCAGCGGGTTAAGGTGATAGCTTATGCCTCCAAACATCTCAAGGTTCATGAGAAGAACTATCCGACTCATGATCTTGAATTGGCGGCAGTGGTATTTTCTTTGAAGATATAGAGACATTACCTCTATGGAGTTCACATGGATGTTTTTACTACCACAAGAGCCTTCAATTTGTGTTTAGTCAGAAGGACTTGAACCTTCATCAGATGAGTTGGTTGGAATTATTGAAAGATTATGAAATGAATGTGCTATACCACCCAGTAAGGACAATATGGTGGTTGATGCCTTAAGAAGGAAGTCTATGAGAAGCATTACTCATGTTGAAGAGGTTAGAAAAGAGTTGACAAAGGATATCCACAAGTTAGCTCGATTGGGAGTGCAATTAGTTGATTCAGCTGAGGGCGAAGTTGTAATTTAGAGTGGGTCAGAATCCTTACTGGTGGTAGAGGTTAAGTCAAAGCAGGACGAAGACCCCATCTTACTCAAGTTAAAGGAAGCAGTTCTAAGAAAGGAGGTGGAGGCTTTCTCAAAAAGGGGAGATGGTGTACTCGATACCAGGGCAGATTATGTCTTCGAGAGGTAGATGACTTGAGACAATGAATACTGAAAAAGTGCATAACTCTAGGTATTCTATTCATCCAGGTTCCACTAAGATGTACCGTGACCTACAGAAAATCTATTGGTGGAATGGAATGAAGAAGGACATTGCGAAATTTGTAGCTAAGTGTCTGAACTGCCAACAGGTTAAGGTTGAACATCAGAGACCTGGGGGTATGACTCAGGATATTTTTATTCCTCCTTGGAAGTGGTAGGAAGTGAATATGGACTTCATCATAGGTTTACCTCATACTCGCTGACAGCATGATCCAATTTGGGTGGTTGTAGACCAGATGACTAAGTCAACACATTTCCTACCGGTTAAGACTACAGACTCAGTTGAGGATTATTCTAGACTATACATCCAAGAGTTAGTCAGACTGCACGGGGTTCCCTTTTCCATCATTTCAAATAGAGGTACTCAATTCACCTCACATTTCTGGAAACATTTCAGAAGGGACTTGGCACCCAGGTCAAACTTAGCACAACTTTTCACCCACAACTGGATGGACAAGATGAGTGGACTATACAGACTTCAAAAGATATGTTGAGGGCTTAGGTGATTGATTTCAAGGGCATTTGGGATGATCACTTACCTCTCATTGAGTTCGCATATAACAACAGCTACCACTCCAACATCTAGATGGCCCTATTTGAGACATTGTTTGGTAGGAGGTGTAGATCTCCTATAGGATGGTTTGAAGTTGGTGAAGCTACCATGATAGGACCAGACTCAGTTCATAAGGCTATGTAGAAAGTCCAGCTTATCAGAGAAAGGTTGAAAACAACCTAGAGCTAACAAAATTCGTATGCAGACGTGAGAAGAAGAGAGAAAGATTTCGCTATAGATGATTGGTATTATCTAAAGATTTCACTTATGAAAGGGGTGATGAGGTTTAGAAAGAAATAAAAACTCAGTCCGAGATATGTGGGACCTTACAGAATGCTGACACGCATTGGCAATGTGGCCTATGAGTTGGAGTTACTTGCAAAGTTAGCATCGGTGTATCCACTCTTCCATGTGTCTTTGCTGAAGAAGTGCATTGGTGATCTGACCTTAGTAGTACCACTAGACAGTATGGATGTAAGGGATAGTCTCTCTTACGAAGAAGTTCCAATTTAGATTATGTACCGACAGGTTCGTAAGCTAAGAAACAAGGAGGTTGCCTTAGTAAAAGTTTTATGGAGGAATCAATTAGTTGAGGGAGATATATGGGAAGCAAAAGCAAACATGATGGCTAGATATGCTCACTTATTTGCTTCCAACGCAACTTCATTATCGGGTATTACATTCTCTTCAGTATTCCATTTAGTTTAGAACCCTTCAGTTCTTTCTATGTCTGAATGTGCATCCTAGTTGCATATGCTCTGTTAGTGTGGTTACCTCCGTTTGGAGTCAGTCACTCCTCTAATAATCAGTTTGTAGTTTCCAGTCTTGGGATTTCAACTCTTTCCCTATCCCTTCAGCTTAGTTAGTCTCCATTCGAGGACGAATGTTCCCAAGGGGGAGATATTGTAACACCCCATAATTTCCTAAGATTAGCCTTGTGATTTAAAACTTGATCATGCGAAAAATTGGAAAAAATTTATAGTACGAGTCATAGTGACTCATACAATGGAGGTACGGATCGTACCTAGACTCGTAATTGGAGGATGGAAAAGAACATGAATGAAGTGGGAGAAACCACAGATTCAGGGTAAGACTCGTACTATCCTAGTATAGATCATACTGACCTGTCGTGGAGTAACTTAGAAATGTGGTCAGGAAAATTTAGGCTAACCATGAGTCATGGTATGACTCGTGGTACAGCGGTACGACTCATAGGGTGATTCGTGAGAGAGCTCAGAGGAAGACTCAAGACTGAACTACGGATCGAAACACAAGTTGTAGTAGGCATACGTGGAAAACTTTAGAGAAATGGTTTGGAGCAGAGTCCCTAACAACGAGTGGTGGTACGGTTGGTACGACTCGTATGTTGAGTCACACCACCTGACGGGTAGAAATTTTTATTAAATGTTTCAAGGGAAATTTTGTAAAATTTTATTGTCTTAACTCTTAAATTACATCTTTTTGGGGTTAAATTATAGGATTTAATAAGTTAGTCGACGCTCTCTCCTCATTCCTCCCATTCTCTTAAGTCAGTACGAAGAAAGCTCAAGCAGCTCTCCCAGGACAAGAACAAGGCTTTCAATTTCTCCTCAAATTTCTCAAGCAATTTCTCAAGGGAATCTTTACGTAAATTTCTCAATCAATTTCTCAAGGGAATCTTTACTCCACGTATGTGATGTTTCAACAAGGAAATTTCTCTTTCTTTGTGCCCCCAAACCTTTCTAAAAATATTTATGAGTTCTAGCCCCTTTTGTATCAATGTTAGGGTTGTCTACTAGTTAGAATATGAATTTCCTTTTTGTTTTAATTTTCATGATTCTTGAAGGTTGTAGTTAGTTATACTTATATTGATATCTGTTTCCATGAAATATTTGTATAGCCCTAGTGTGTAATGTGATTTGAAAAGTCTTGCATAATTGTCCATATACAAACCTTTCTTGATTCTGATAGTTCTTATAATCAATAGAATAGTACTGTTAGATTATCCAAGAAGTTGAATTATTGATTGTTCAGTCCCATTAAGTACTTAGCCTGTTTAGTATCTTATAGAAATGTCAAGTGATCAGTTTGACTATACTCAGTCTCTTGAGGAGTTCAGTAAAACTCCATAGTCTCAGTTATCAGTTGTTAGGGTGTTCTTTAGATGGTTATGATGCTTTCAGCTAAAGCAGCTCTGGCCAGTCTTAGAGCCCTTAGTTTCAGTTATCAGGTCCTTCAGACTCTCAGGTTACTTCTAGCTAAGTATTCCTAACTTAAGTCTTGGGATATCAGGTTCGAACTATCAGCCTAGTAGTCATAGTTAGAAATTTCAAGCGGGAGTAAGACTTAGCACCGAATAGGCCAGGGTTCAACGCACCCAGTTTCCTAGAATTATGTTGCCATCGTAGGTTTTAGCCCGAATGGACATCTAGTGATCACCCAATTCATCTACTATGCCCTGGAAAGGTATAGTGGGCCTTCTACGATGGGAGGTATACATCGGACTCCACGTCTAGCTCACCTGGTAATTTTTTGGTTATAGTCTCTCCCATAGTATAGTACAGTACCGCTCAGTCTAGAATACTCACAGTTTTAAGTTTAGTTTAGTTATTCGGGTTATATCATCTCATGGAGGATTGGCGAATTATTAGGCCGAGCTGGATTTGAACCAGCGTAGACATATTGCCAACGAATTTACAAAATTTTAGTATATAACTATGATCCTCAATCAGTACCTGAGTTACAGTTATATTCAGTGTTTATCAGTTCAGTTGTGTATTTCTACTATTCTTACTTACATCTTGCATACTCAGTACATTCAAAGTATTGATGCATATTTTTCATGTTGTATCATATTATGATACAGGTTTAGGTTTTCAATCATAGCACCGTCAGTAGTTCCATTCAAATGCTTTTAACAGCATTATCTTGGTAAGTCCTCATCTTTTGAGGATGAGGTTTTAATTCTATTTCAATTTCTTGCTTTCAGATTTTAGAGTTAGCTGGGGGCTTGTCCCAGCAACTCGTCAGTTCTTAGATGGCTTTTAGACATAATTTTGTATTGTATTTTATTAGACATGTATTCTTGTCTTCTGAAAAGTGTCATTCAGTTATGTTTATATAGCTTCCACATTTATTTAATTCAGTATACCAATGTGATGTTAAGCCATGGATTAGCTTGGGGTCACTTGTGGCAGCAAGTACCATGTCGTGTTTAGGATGCAGACTAGGGTCATGACAAGTTGACCCACCGGTGCAACCACTGCCGATTCAGGAAAGATACAGGGTGTGATTGCAGCTCTATCCCAAGCCTATGTTGAGCTCCAGGAGGACTTGAAGTGGGAGAGGAGGAGATGACGCTCTTGGGACAAGCTACTCATTCGGATGTGGAAGGGGATAAAGAAGATTCTAAAGACCCTAGCACCCAGAGAAAGGCCTCCGCAGGTGACTTGGCAGAATCTCCTCGAGTTCACTTTCCTTAGCGGGTTTGAGGAGGGAGCGGGCGAGGACGCAGGCACTGGCAGTGATGAACCCTCTAGCTAGATGGTTTTCAGTATCTCCCCCTCTCCTCCTGTTTTTAGCTTACAACTATTTGTTGGGTAGCCCCCGTTTGGGGCTTGTAAGACAATTCTAGTTTCTTTCTTTTCTAATTTTTGTTGATGAATGGTAATATTGGTTCCTCTTTTATGTACATATGCCCGTTTGGCATCCTCAGACATTGTTCGTGTTTTCCCTCTTTATGATATCGCACTAATTTACTTATACTCGCATTGCTTATCTATTTTTCACTAGGTGCTATTTATTATCTGATGTTCGTAATAGGGGGTACATAAATTCTGAAATCTGTCATTCTGCCTGACCACGTCCGCTGCAGCGATCATCCTACCGTGACAGCGGGTCTATGGCAGCAGTACCTCTTGCGCTATAGCGAGCCTGCTGCAGCGAGATAGTCTTCACTGCAGCAAAACTCGCTAAGTAGAACAAATCTATCACAAGATTTCTTTATCTCTCTGTTCAACTCAAGTTAATCTCGCCCTACCAGTCTTATCGCGGATTTTTACTAATCACTCTTAGACAGATACCAATTAGGAATGTCGAGATATCAATTGGACTCAACTCAGCCGATCGACACAACTGGACAGCATGATGGGGAAAGAAATAAGTGCGACTTCCTAAATGCCTTATAGCTTTCCGAAGATTAGATGTGGACGTCTACACACCAATCCACAGGAGTCAACTCGACATTGCTCTCATACTTGTAAATTGGTAACCTAGACGCTCTGATACCAACTTGTCACAGCCCAAATGGATAGGTCGTGCGGGCACCTACATCGACTCTACTCGATAGGAGAACACTTACAACATAACTATTAATATACAAAAAATAATTTCAAACATTTCCATTACTTTTGATTAATTAACAAAAATCTCAAACAACATTAAATTACAAGATTTCCCAAATGTGACTCTTTCAAGATCTAATCTAGACAGGTATAAGAGCTCTATTTAAATACTTGACAAAACAAAATTACCCAGCTTCTTCTGCAAAGAAGAACACTGAAGCTGGTGTTGAGTACTCCACGCCTATCAAGGAACTTCAACCTACCACAATCTACACTAAAAAGGTGTAGCAAGGTAGTATCAGTACACCACATGTATTGGTAGGCATCATCGACTGACTAAGGTTAGTTAACACAATAACATAATAATCAATATATAATCAATGTCAATAAATGTGACGATTATCTCACTCCTAAACATCACACGAGGTGTAACTGCTACTTCCACATTCTTAAATCTCATCAAAGTTTACTCAAATGCTTTCACAAACCTATTCATTATAAAATCCTTCAATCTGTCTCCCTCCATTTCCGCTGCAGCGAGTACTCCGCTCGCCGCAGTAGTCCCGCTACCATAGTTTTTTGCCCGCTGTAGCGATATACCCAATAGTCAGTACCCGTTTTTTCCCTGACCCAGTGAGGTACATCAAATACTTAAGTCTACTCGTTATCTCTAGGATCTTCCAACCCTTCTTAGTGACGTACATCAAATACTAAAGTCTACTCGCTGTCTCACGGCAATGCACTATCTTTTGTTAAAGCTTGTCATGCTATCTTCCGTTGCCCACAAGATCAATTTAAACAAGACAAGCAATCAAAAATATGGATTAAGTAATCTCAAGTACACAAAAAGGTCATCAAAACATAATGAGGGAGTCAATGTTCCCCAACATTAAAGTACATGCACATACCTGACTTCATGCCACCAAAATATCATAAAATATCATACCTGAACTGGATAGTCATAATCGTATTCTACACCTGTTTCTCACCTCAAACCTGATTCACGTCGATATATCCTGTATCGCATTTGTATTTCTAGTACCTTTTTATATCTGCAGCCGTATGTATATCAACTCATATACTCATAATCTCTATCTCACAATCATACCATCAGTGATATTTCGGGCACACGCTTCTGTCATATCATTATACACACATGTCAAAGAGTCTTATGTTTGCCCTTCCAGTCATGACCTGCAGGGGACTCTAGAAATCCATATACTATACACCCAGTCATATGAAACATTCATCATACCTGCCTGTGTATACACTCGAACACCCAGCCGCATGGTCCTTTAGTTATACCTATCTGTGTACTCACTCATACTGCTCGCCTGGATGCTCACCTCGGGTGAGCCACTCATGTATCCAATCCTTATTCAGAATCTGATGGTATTTACATGTTCATCTGAGTTCCTTACCTTTGGCAATAGGCCTCTCCGTTTCCATCACATCAATGACTTTCCTTTCGTATTTTCCGTCACTAGTTACACATTTGATGCCAATTCTCCCCTCAATCTCAGGACGCATAATGTAACACAACACATAACAAATCATCACATGTTAAGAATTACACATTCACTACAACAAGTACAATAACATGAATTTAAATCAACTTCGTGTACAAATAATAGTAATAATAGTTATTTTAGCATGTTATAAGACTTCCTACTTGACCTGCTCACTGGTTTGGACTCCGTTGCAGCAACATCACTACAGTTACAGCGTTCTTGCTACAACGGTTTACCACGCGCTGCAGCGGTATTGCGATCAGTTCTTATTCCAGTTTTCATCAACATTTGTTTCTTTATACCCATCATAAGAAAATCAACTTCATATCAAGTTTACTTTAATAATAAAACTTGCCACAGTATCACCATTAATTCGAACAACAACATTCAGAAAATATGATACCAATCACAGCACATTCAAATCATTACATAGGGGATTACTATCCTACATCACTCATTTCAACTTACTCTCAACGGGATTATAACTTATTAATCAACCCATTATTTACATCTCCTACACAGAGTCTACGTAATTACTCGATCAAGGTTTTGATTCAAAATAAAGAAGACTCTCATAATTTATACCCGAGAGTATTATGAAAATGACACTCGAATGTTAATCTAATCAACAATGTTTGATTTAATGCATATCCTAGAACATGAACCCATTTATTAGATGAATTATCTCCCATAGAGATTTACCTCATTATGGCTTTCATCACTCCTCTTATCATCTGCTTGTTCTTAGATGTTCATCGATTCCAATTAACAGACAATACATGGTTAAAAATACCAATCTACATTATCAAAAGCATATAAACCATATGCACGTATATGTTTAGCTAACCAAATTCTAACGCAAAAGCGAGTAAACCATAGCATACTTGGGTGCCAAGCTTTCATCCAGATGCTCTCGATTGTGGGATGCATTGTTTTCTTGATTTCCTTGCCAGAGTTCCTAGCTAAGGAAGGTAAATATCTACCTCCTAGCTCTTCTCCTTACTCCAAAAGTCTATTTTCTATTTCTGGGCGTCTTTATTAAACCCCCTTTTGAGGTACTAGGTTTAAAAATCTAAATTAGAAAGGGGTTGGGGAGTTCTGGTCTGCGTCATACGCTATAGCGGACACCCTTTCCACTGCAGCAGTTTCACTATGGCAGAAATCATCCCGCTATAGCGGACAACCGCTTGGGTCCACCCGATTGCAACTAAGTCATTCGAATTTTCTCTCTGTGCACCCTTCGTCTTTCTAGAATTTATCAAGCATTTCTAAAAATTTAAATTTGTCCGTTCCTATGTGGTCGGAATGCTATAATGATCGGGAAGATAGTTACAATTATTTAGTTTTTATATTATATTTGTCATGCAACCCATGATAGTTTTGACAAATATCGTAAGCGGGTCAATGTATATGAAAGTAGATTCAAGGGAAATATATTTTTTTGGTTATTTATCAGATTACTAATGTTGCTTTCAATGTAATGGGACAAGAATTAGCTCTTAGTAATTAGAGGATTTTGTTGTGAAGAAGAAGGAGGAGGTTAGGGTTAGGGATTAAAAGGGTTTGGGTCGGGTATAATATTGGGGCCGATTATTATTTGGTTATGT
>JACEIK010000848.1:176309-188133 GCA_018107945.1 Datura stramonium
TGCAGTACGATCTGTATACACTTCCTAGCAGCTAACCAGAATCTGTGTAACTGTAATCCCTATTAGCAGTCACTCGCAATATATATAATATTTCTGTATGTATATCAATAACTACTTGTGATACATACTGAATATGATAGTAATTTCCGACATGCTTTACTGAGCTTCATACTGAACGTGATATAATATTCCTGAAATACTTTACTGAGATTTACGCTGTTTTACTATACTGGAGAAGCTAACTTGCCGAAAGAGACTGACTTTACATACCTTGACACCCCATAATTTGTTTTTTTCACAATTCACATGTGACTACATTAACTTGGTCCATTTAACTTGAGTAGGTAATGCACCTACTTGTCACTTATTAGTTACTAGTTTCTTGACACGCACGTTGCGCGTGTGTACCGCATAAAAAATAAGCTAATTACTAACCAATTAATTTCTAGCTTAACTAACTTTCCAATCTGCTCCTTCCTTCAACGTTAGCAGCTTCTCCCCTTCCTTCAACACAGACATATAAGACTCAAAAGGAGACATATCCAAATTACACCTAACAATTTATAAGCAGACATGCACCATCATCAACAACTAACAAAAATATATCAAGTCCTGAATCATTTAACTTTTCAAGTTATTTGAAGTTAAATATTCTAAATGATCCAAAACTGTTGATAAAATTCCCGATCAAGAAACTAATTAAAAAATAATAATAAAATCAATATTAGAAAAATGAATAAAAAGATGAAGCAATATGATTTGCTGAAAAAAAACTATAATTAGTAGTATTAACATAACAATAAAAAAAATTTCATTGCAACATCTAAAAATAATGAGAATTTATCATCATCCAACACCAAATCACATGTATACAACAAAATTATTTCTTTAGTTGAAATTATACCATTTCTAGCACCTACAGTAAAGAAAAAAGATCATCATTCAAATGGATCAAACAAATTAAACTGAATAATCTAGACTTAATGAGAATATAACTGAAAATTATACTCGCTTATGGCCAGAGGTATATGTTGAATGATTAATCATAAGTGTGTTTATACAGTAGCTTCAAAGTTTAATGGTTAAAACTATTTCACATTTCTGACTTAATTAATTGTATTCATTTCAACTTCTCATTAATTGAAAAAATACGTTTCTAACTTCTATATTAATTAGAAGTATAATGTTCACTCATTACTTTCAAAAGGAAGAAAATAAATATTTGAAGATGATTAATTTAGTTTTTTTCTTCTAAAAAAATGCAAGAAAATGAAAGGAAAAAAATAGTTTTCGTGGTCATAGATAAGTTTTATGGACATTATAATGAATTTTATGTATTAAATTGGACCTTCAAGTAATTAAAATANATAACATTTTAATTTTTAACAGGGGTAATTTCCTAATTCAACTTTTAACATGGGGCTTCCCACTTATATAATAATATGATTCATACGCTTTAGTTAGTTTCTTTTGTCTTTTTCATAATTTACTTCATAAAGTGAATTCTTTCCATTTTTGCTTCTTGTGAACCTTTTTGCCAAATTGTTCATGATTATATACATATAGTTGTAAAAGTTAAAATATGAATAGAAATGACAAAGCTTGAACAGAGATCACATTATACCTTGGACCAGTATTAGCACTATACATCTGTTTGCACTTCTAAAATCATATTAGACTATACTGCTTTCAGTACCTTTCTGAAATCTGAAGCATATTTAAGAAACATTTGCTGTATCGACATTTATCTATCCACAAAATCACCTTACAGTTGATTTTTCTTTTACCACCCGCAGAGTTGTTTGTACATTTGATCACATCAAAAAACACTTGCAGTTGCAATTTAAAGAGAGTATTTCTTCTAATGTTAGAGTCGAATCATTTGCCTTTTTGTATATCTAAATTGATTCTTTCTTGGCTATCGATATTCTATGTTAATATTTGAACTCTGTTGCATGTAAAAATAGGATGTTGCTGCTGAACCTTCACCGGATGAGCATACAGTTGAAGAGGAGGACGAATGCGATCATTCCTTCATCTTGAAAGATGATATTGGTTATGTGTGTCGTGTATGCGGAGTCATTAAGAGAAGCATTGAAACCATCATAGAATTTCAGTATTCGAAGGTCTGGCTGTCAATCCTTGATCATCTTTTGCTTTGGATCTTGCTCTTTACACCTTTTAGAAGCTTGAAAAAACATTAGCACATTGATATGATTATTCTCTGTTAACTGTTTGTTTGCTAAATCATCTGAATTGCTTTTGACCTTGATATTAAGTTGTGTAACATCTGTCATTTAGTGTTACCCTAGTTTATTGCCGTCTTAGATTAATGTTTGTTTGACTTAGGAACGAATGTCGGGTGAGAACTGAAAATAACTAGTGTGTACATTTTTCTGGTATTTTCCTTCACTGAAAGATGGAACTTTTTAGTTTTTTTTAGATACTACCACATAATTACTAAATGTCGAAATTGTATGGCTTCTTTCACAAGTGATATGGGTGTTGAACAATAATTTTCTAGGGGGTGTTTAAGTTATCAAAATCTTTGATTAGCTCATTGCTGTGACCCTGTCTTAACAAGTCTTGAGGTAACATTTTGGGCAGGTTTAATACAAATCATGGACTTAATTAGATGTCTTTTAGTATAAGTATCTGGAATTATTTTCGAGGACATAGTTTTGCATTTTTAACAGGCTGCCAGGAGTACAAGAACATATCACTATGAAGGTCGGTCAGTGAAGGATATAGGGCCTACTGAACTCCTCCTTGATGGCATCATTTCTTCCGATGACATTGATATGACTGAAATTTGTGTTCATCCAAGACATAGGAAACAGATGAAATCTCACCAAGTTGAGGGATTTAATTTTCTTGTTAGCAACTTGTTGAGAGATAAAGGAGGCTGTATCATGGCTCATGCCCCTGGATCTGGCAAGACGTTCATGATAATCAGCTTCCTACAAAGCTTCATGGCTAATAATGATAGAGCTAGGCCTTTAGTTGTGTTACCTAGAGGAATCTTGGCTACATGGAAGAAAGAGTTCTTGAGGTGGCAGGTGGATGAAATTCCCCTCTATGACTTCTACTCAGTAAAAGCAGATAATAGATCTCAACAATTGGAAGTTCTGAAGCAATGGTCACAGGAAAGAAGTGTTCTGTTTCTAGGCTATAAGCAGTTCTCAACAATTGTGTGCGACAATGTTGGTAGTACGACTGCAGCTGCTTGTCAGGAGATTTTGCTGAAGTGCCCATCAATTCTCATTCTTGATGAAGGGCACACTCCACGGAACCAAGACACTGATGTTTTGACTTCACTTGAGAAGGTCCAGACACGACTGAAGGTGGTGCTTTCTGGCACATTATACCAAAATCATGTTAAAGAGGTCTTTAACATTCTGAACCTTGTGCGTCCAAAATTTCTCAAGCTGGAAACATCCAGAAGCATTAAGAGGACAATCCTAAGCAAAGTGGCCAGCTCAAATAGAAGGAACCTCCTGAAGAAAAGTAATGACAATGACTTTTATGAGCTGGTGGAGCATACACTGTTAAAGGATGACAACTTCTCAAGGAAGAGTGCTGTCATTCTAGGTCTGCGGGAAATGACCGAAAAAGTGCTTCATTATTACAAGGGCGATTTCCTCGAAGAACTTCCAGGATTGGTGGATTACACTGTCCTTCTAAAGCTCCATCCTAAGCAGAAAAGTGAAGTTGCAGAGCTGAAGAAACTGGGAAGAAAGTTCAAAATCAGTTCTGAAGGAAGTGCAGTGTATGTGCACCCACAATTGAAGAGCCTTTCAAGAAACTATTCTGTTAAAGATAGAGTTGATGAAGAGAAGATTGATAAGCTGTTAGAGAATTTGGAATTGAGGGAAGGAGTGAAGGCCAAGTTCTACCTGAATCTGCTGCAGCTGTGTGAATCAAAAGGTGAAAAAATGCTAGTGTTTAGCCAGTACCTCTTGCCTTTAAAGTTCTTGGAGAGGTTGACTGTTAGGACTAAGGGTTACAATCTGGGAAAGGAAATATTTATGATAACTGGTGATTCAGACTCGGAAAGCAGGGAGTCTTCAATGGAGCGATTTAACACTTCAGCGGATGCTCGTGTTTTCTTTGGTTCAATTAAGGCATGTGGCGAAGGAATATCACTTGTCGGGGCATCGCGGATTATCATATTGGATGTGCATCTCAACCCATCAGTAACCCGTCAAGCAATAGGACGTGCATTCCGACCAGGCCAGGAGAGGAAAGTATACACTTACAGATTAGTGGCCTCAGATTCACCTGAGGAGGAAGATCATGCAACTTGTTTCAAAAAGGAGTCTATTGCAAAGTTATGGTTTGAGTGGAGTGAGAGTTATGCTCAGCCCGATTTTGAGATGGAGACTGTCGATATCAACAACTGTGAAGATTTGTTCTTGGAATCATCACGTCTCAATGAAGATGTGGTGGCTCTGTACAAAAGGTCAGTGAGAACTACTTCGTTCTAGCGAATACTTTTTTATGGTATTTGACTAGTATTTCTGATTTCTATCTTCTTTTTCAGGTAGATAGTGATTGAGAAGTATCAAACGGGTCCTCAAGTGCAGATGTGGTCATCTAACAAATGGTGGATCCGTTATGCCAATGAAAGATTTAAGAGATCTGACAGGAAATGCTGTGTCATTTGCAGACTGCATGTTAACGATCTGACAATTAATTTTGTCCAGATTATGTCAAAGTTTAAACTGGCTGTAAATATTTTTCAATTTCCAAAACTTCTTATTTTGCTATGTCCCCACTCATTATTATTACGCCTCGAGAGAGGACTGGTTGAATTATGTGGTTGATTAGGCTTGATTAGCAGAATAAGTCATAGAGATCTACCACCATGGAATCTTACCCTAACCTTCTTGGTGAACAGTGAACACGAAACTTGGTATGAAGCTGGCTCCCAAACTTCTGCTTGGGGATAGAAAGAAGAGACCATATCGGACTACTCTGAGCCCAAGTGATCAGAAACTGTATATACAGTAACAAATTCCAACTCAACAACAACAACAATTACGCTTCAATCTCAATCAGTTGGGATTGACTATATAATAAATTCCAATGATCAAAACAATAAAATCTGTCATACCTTTACAGACTTTACAGAATTAACAACCTGGGAACTTTCCCTGCAATATTTTGCTATATTACAACAGTGATCAAAGATACTGTTACTGTAAGCTTCAAACCAACCACTCGATGGAAGGTGAATGCTTTTTGGATGTTCTCAAAATTTGCAGTTTGATTCTACATCACATATCATGCTACAAAATCATGTAGCAGATGGTAGGAGCCAAAATGGATGCTGCCTGTTCCCAGAATCCAAGCAGTTGAATTCTGCTGTTTCAGGGACCATAGTAGTAGGTGCTGTACTATAGATGTCATCTGCCCTTAATGGTACATAACTAACGTGAGTCTCGATGGACATCGGTAGGTTACTTCCTTCACCTTGCTGCAATCCCAATGTAAGTGAAACTCCATTGGCTAGGACATTTCCACTTCCAAAACTAGCAAATTCTGAGAATCTGTCGTTGCTTTGAACAAACGCGTCCTGAAAAAGGATGCAATTATCCATAGCAGGCGGGGGTTCGTCTATTTGATTTTCCATTCCAGATTGAGTTTCTGCCTTATTTGCTCCCTCCATTTCTACATCAGCTTCATGGTTAGATTTTGACTCCAACATTTGGCCACTGTTGTACTGCTGAAATTCTGAGGCTGCATTCTGGTGCAATTCTTCTCTTTCTTCAACTTTTGAGTCTTCCGTTGCACGTCTTGGGGCAACCTCTGATGAAGAATTTGAGTCTATTTCAGCATCACCAGCCTCTTCTTTGTACATTTCCTCAACCATGGGTTTCCAAAGACGCACCCGTGCATTTATGAACCAATTTGATACCTGAAACGTGACACCAGTTCATCAACGAAATATTGAGCCAGAACCAGAAGTCCATCAACACAAATGAACCAAATGCATGCGACTTTTCAACAGGCGAATGCCTGCTATTTTTTAACCAAATGAGCTTTTCTTTAAGAAACTATAGACTTTGTTCAGTGCACGAAAGTTCCTGCCCAAATTAGGATAAATGTACTCACTAAAGACTGATGGAAGATGTTCCAGATACAAAAATACACGTGCTGAAGAAAAAATGTCATCCTGAGATGAGAATAATCGATTTCTAGCATGCCAGCTCTCAATATCTGATGATAGGCACTGTCTTAGAGTCTTCACAAATCGATTTTGCACATTGTTATAGTTGTAGAATAATTCTTTTGAACATAAACAGCCATTTGTTGGCTACAGGAAAGACTGATATATCTCAGCATTTGCAGATAGAAAGATCTTATACCTGACTTCTCGTTAAGCCAGTTTGCCTTGCTAGCATTATTTTGTCAGAATCTTTCGGGTAGCTGCAAAAAAGAAACAATTACAAATTAGATGACCAAGTTCTTTTTCGGGGATAAATTGGATGACTGAAGTCACATAACAATTCAAATTCAAGAAAAGTTTCACAACGCCTGCTAGATGCTGTCTAAATTAATCTACTTACGGATGAAGAAAGTGCTCAAAAAGCCAAGCACGCAAAACTGAAACAGAGCTTTCAGGCAAACCCCTCTGAGGCCTCCAGGCATGTTGTTGCATCATACCAAGCTGCTGCAGGGCTCTCTGCTGTCTAATATGCTGATCCACAAAACGCAGGCGTGATATTCCAACTGCTTTGCTGTTTTCTGAAGCATCTTGCTCTCCAAGACTTCTTCGTGATGCTCGAATCTGATCACATATTGCATCGCGCAAGCAACGGAAGTGTCTGGAAATTGTCTGGAGAGCAAGAGCTGTGTATGGCTTAGCTGCTCCATCTCCAGCTACCACATCAAATGATGAGACCACTATTTGCATCTGATGATAATATTGTCTGTACCTTCTATCAATCTGTGACAATACACCATAGTTCAACTTCCACTTTATGCAAATCACAGATGGCAGAAGAGACAAAATGGTTAAGTTCCAGAATTCATAGTCTTGGCACTGATCCCAGTTTTGCTCCTAAATTACAAATCTAAACACATACGAGAAATAAGTGAAGGAAGAATTTACATTCAGGAATAATACCTGCTCCAAAGGTATAAACTGCATCCTAGTTGTGAACTCTCAATGAATAAAAAGAAGGATGTCCATGTACTAGAAATATCCTTCGTTAACTGAACACAAATAACCATTATCCTACACTAGGAACTGACTATTTGTCAAAGATAGATACGACACCACGGTATCACCCATGTTTGATGTTTCCATCATGTGTCAAGAAACTGAACAGTTTGCGGGTCTTTCCACAAATTTATGCCGCTGTGATTAGCTGCCAAGCTACACATCTAGTGTCATTCTAGCAGCAGGCAGAAAAGAAAGGGAGGGGGGGGAAAGGAAATAAATGACTATAGCTGTTTTTGAATTAGCAGTTTCTTGGTGCAAATTTCTTCAACCATCACTGTCAAAATGGCCAGTTGAATCTGAGGACCCAAGAGTATATCTTGTATCATACTGCAGTTAGATATGCGTTATAATCATTAACTTTGCTATCTTAGAGAAGCCACTCACTGAAAATATAGTAATGATACTGTTATAACAGCTAACTCTCTATTAATATCCCTATGAAGTGATTATTTAAATTAAGCAATTGTATTATTAAATTCATGGAGATATATTTAAGAACAGCTATCTAACTGCTGTCTGGAAGTCGAAGTTCCATCAAATAAGATGCTTTATTTATCCTAATCTCCTCAGTCAAATAGCAGTATATCAAAAGAAGCAGATGTCATCACAGTTAAAGGTCTTATGGGACAAGTTAGCCAACGGAAAGATGAATGTGAACCATCGAAGAAGTCCTTAACGTACTGCAACCACTACGTTTGACTCCTTTTACGCAATTATCAATTGAAATAAGAAAATAAAAATTTGTGATGTAGAGGATTAAAAGTTTAAAACCATAAATTTAATGAGCAAGACATGCACAAGAACTTTGAAGACCACCAAAATTGATACACAAATCACTATTTTCTGTAGGGTCATACCTCATCCAGCATTGACAGAAGCTTGGTCAGTTTGTTCTGCAATTCTTGCTTCTCGGTAGCTGAAAGTTCACTTTGTTTGTTTTTGGACTCGTGATGATTTGAACCCCCATTTGCAGGAGGATCTGATGATTTATTTTTTGAATCCCCATCAGACTCTCTGGAATCCTTTGTCAACTCTTTCTTAGTATTTTGCTCCTTGATAGCCTTTCTGACACTAACAACCTCATCAAGCAAATACTGAGCTGCTTTCAAATACTTTGAGCTGGGAATGGTCCTTGCAATACTCGACGTACCATATGGAGAATTATACCCTTTCATAGCATCCGAGTTGCTTCCAGGATAATCCGCAGTAAAATAATCTGCATTTCTTTGTTGTTTTGGTTGGGAATTATCACCATCTCCGAAGGATACGTTGACACCACTACCTTCACCTGGAATGGATGAAGCAGGACTCAAGAACGACATAAAACCGTGGTTAGGATTCTGAGATTGGACATGTGAAATTCCAATTCCGGATGGTATATTGGAGCCAAGACTGAGGGATAGTCCTTGACCCTGCACATTTTGTGCAACTTGAAGGACACTATCAGCCGCACCCATGGAGTGTACAGCTAGCATCTCATTTCTGCTACCTCTCCATGCAGAAAAATCCTGAAACCCCATCCGTGATCCTCCAAGATTTGACAATATTTCTGTTTGTGATGTGTTGGAACAAGTGGCTCCAACTGGTGAGATATCGATGCAGCTGTTTTGCTGTTGGGAAGTACCCGTCAACATATCTGAATATGCCCCAGAAGAAGCATAGTTCATGAACACCGTCATGTTTTCTGGGGCATTTGAAGCGTCTGAATAAGAATCAGGCAAAGATTGCCTAAAATATTGAAATGTCTCAGCTTCTCTTTGATTGTTTGGACTAGGAAAATAAGTTGCCATCCTTGGTTTCCTCAATAATTTTTTTACTTGGAGATGAATAACTATTGAGTTTCAAATACAAGGTTGACTATCCAGTTACACATCCTGCAAAAGGGAAGTTAAGATATCGATACGAAAATGACAGAGAATTATGCACTACTATAGTACTTGCACTATGGCACTAAACTATGTAGAAACATGAAATTCATCAATTAACACCTCAAATTGACTCTTATCGAATGTTTTAGGCAATTCACCAATTTCAAACTCAGGCAAGATGATACCAAAACATGATCAAAACACGATGAATATCAAACTCCAAAAGCTGTATTGCAACTGCTGCACATGTTTATTTATATATGTTTCGCTTTACAAGGTCTCTTCATGAAGAAATGTAAAGTGATTCCAATCAACCCAAATTCAAATTCAACTCAAGCATAAATAATGAATCATTAACATATTGAAACACCCATCTTTCCCAATGCTTATAACTTCCAAAAACCCAAGCCTGAGCAGACAACAAACCAAAAATTGTATACGAAAAAGTTGAGAATCTATTTAAAAAAACAATAAAACCCTGTAACAGATAATTTGTTCTGAACCCATTCAATCACCAGGCAACACAATATACTAGAGATTAATGAAACTCAGCAGCAACCATTTCCCAATAATAGTCACATGAAAGCAGCAAATTGGGAATTATTATTTACTAATTATGTACTAAACTTTTTCTTAAATACTGGCCACTGACAAGAATCCATTTGTTTTACAGAAGATGGGAACAAAGTCAGACACTCAAAATTGAGAAAATATTTAAGTAATAATAATACTTTACCTGAAAACCTGCAATATTTGTGTCTTCTCTGGGGAACAGAAAAGCTTCGATCGACCAAAAAATTCCTTCTTGAAAGCAAAAACTCTGATCCCTATACTCAAATACCATCTCTATTTCTAGTTCTCAGGCATAACACAAGTCAAAATGACCAAGAAATAAGAAACTCCAAAGACCCAAAAAATGGAACTTTTTTTTTATAAAAAAAAATTTAACCTTTAATACATAGTAGTACAAAAAATCATCACCCTGTAGTACTCTTCTTATTTATCATATATTCTCTATCCATCATTTTATCTATTCACACGTGAGAGTTCCACAGAACCATACAAAATATCACACGTGTACACATCTATTTCTCTCTCTCTCTAAATTCACTTTTCTTTATTTCTCTCTCTATATCTACATGAAAGCTCCAAAAAATGTTCCTTTTTTTTTTCTTTATTTATATGAAGAACTGAAAAGAAACTTTCCCATGAAAAATCATGAACTTTCACTTTCAATCTCTATCTTTTTCCTTAATGGGGTTTTTATCCTTCAACATCTTTGTTGTTGTTGTTACTTGTTTGTTCTTAGTTTCTTGAATTATTTAGTTTTTTTTATTTTATTTTATGTTTGGTTAAGGAGTTCAATCTCTAACTACCAGTTGGTACGTAGACCTAAAATTAAACCTGTCTTAGCTTCTTTCTCTTATCTTCTCTTTTCTAAGTTTCCGTTTTCTTACTCCTCAACTTCTGTGATGTTCCTCTCATCTTAAGCATGTATTTGAAGGTATGTTTTGTTGCAATCCACCATACATGACTTCCTTAACATATTTGTTATCTTTTAACCACCGGGGGCCAATTTTTCTTTTTTAAATAAATATATATTCAATTCGAATTGTATAGAATTTTTTATTTGATGCAAGGGGCCAATTCTTTTTTAATTGTAATAATATATATTCAATTTAAATCATATAGGATTATTGATTTGACGCACTAGATTCTTTGAAAACAGTCTCTCTACTTCTTATATAATTAGGTGAAAATAAAATTTGCGTACATACCTCTCTCAAATCGCATAGAATTTATTAGCATGTTATTTGATTATTTGTTGACACACAGAATTATTAAAGGGACAATTGACACCCTACTATAAAAGGCCAGATTTTTTATTCACAAAATTTGAACTTCATATCTCTAATTAATAGTGGAACTATCTCGTTCATTGGAGCCTTACCACTATGTATTTCGTTTCAAAATATTTAACAAATCCTATTTGTAAATTTTGTTTAATTATTATTTGTGAACTAGTGAGGTCTTTTAAATTTCACTAACTTTTAATATGAGCTTCTTTTTCAATTAATATTTTAACATTTTTCTTTTACAAATAATAAATATAATATATTAGTCAAACTTTTGAAATGCATGTCGAGTCAAAATTAGGAGTACTGCACAAGAAGAGATGGAAAAGATCTTTTTTTCCCCCCAAAATGTCTTGTTTCCTATTTGATTTTACTATTTCTTATTCAATGATACAATATTCATATTTTATATTGCTTTGCCCTCTGAAAAAAAAATCATAATTCGTAAGTTTTGTTTTTCTTTTTTGGCCATAAATGATTTCAGTGCTTGAAATTCTAATAAAATATCGGAGAACTTGTTTGAAGGGTATATCGAATGAAAATAATTTCAACTTTTAACTAATTTACTTAAAAGAAGAAATAATTGCAACATAAAAATTAAAATACCTTTTAATTATAAGTAGTAATTGTACTGTCACTTTTTTTCTTCCATAATAAGAAAATAAAACACCAAGAAATTCAACAGTGTACTAGACTCAATTAGATAATTATCTTCCTAACTTCACCTAGCTTTATCATTTAGCCTTATCTAAACCCAAACCAACAATACAAGTTGTCGGTTCGGCGAAGTTTGAAGTTTTAAAATTATGTATTTCATCTTTCACGCATAGAGTAGATAAAGACTAGCAAAAATATTTTTATACGTTTTT
>JACEIK010000848.1:194494-209342 GCA_018107945.1 Datura stramonium
TATATTACTTGATTCAGCGTAAACATCGAATAAAAATAGGTATTATCAAGAGTCAATGTTGAGATATTGAAGGAAGTTGGAAATCGCTAGTACGAACGAACAATGTCGGCCCACTTTTGTTGAGCCTCGAGGTTGTGTTGGACCAAGAATCACATGTACCTTCTAGGCCGAGCCCAATTCACTTCCCGAACCGAACCACTCTCTATTGAGCCCACCAAATGCGTCCTTACCCGAAATTTAAAACCCTGTACCATAAACCCCTAACAATTTCATTGGCGAAGAAATAAGAAAAGCCATTGCTTTTCCTTCGGTTTCTTCACAACAGAAAAGATGGGAAAGAATAAGAAGACGATGTCTGGTGGCGATAGCCAACACTCACCTTCCACCATTTTTGTTAACAACTTACCTTATTCTTTCACTAATGCTCAGGTAATTTCTCTGTCTTCCCTATTAAGAATGACATTCAGCTCTTTGCTTGCTGCAATTCGGCACCAAAAAGAAAAGAACACATGCATTCTCACCACACAGTTTTGTTCAGTTATCCTGTTCTTATCGAGCTACTAATTATCTGCAGTTGGAGGAGACGTTCAGTGAAGTTGGACCAATTAGGCGGTGCTTTATGGTTACCAATAAAGGTAATTTCACTTAAATATTTACAATTCAATTGTTAGATACAAGTAACGATTTTGTTTTTAAGTTGCCTAGTATTTTAGTTGTTGCTATGAGTGAAAGTAAAGAGGTAACTGATGAGCACTTATTCCTTTAATACTAGGATTCAGTTTTTATTGAAAACTAATTAGGTCTTCATCTCAAGTTTCTGATATCTTGATGTATCTTATCCAATTTACTCCACTTTTATATGAATAGGTTCAAGTGAACACCGAGGCTTTGGCTTTGTCCAATTGTAAGTCAATGCATTCAATACTACTTTTTTTTTCCTCCTGTTGAAATGTCTTGGCCTGCTCAAATTTCTGATCTCATTGGCATAGTTTGGAAACTGAATGCAAAGAATTACAAGGGGTTCTTGTCCTTTGCTCATTCTCTGCGTAAAATATATTACTTTGTTTTTAATTATTCAGAATTCTTGTTCTTCTTACTCTAATATACATGAACTTTTTCCAAAATTGATTTTCAGTCTAACATGCAGCCTATGTTGGAAAAAATCTGTTACTTTTGAATGCAGGATGCCAACTTACATGATTTGACATTATAGATAAGTTATAGATTGAAGCATTGCTTCGTAGTTTATAAATTACCTAAGAGAGTCATGTTACCATTATCAGAAAAAAATTACATAAGAGAATCCTATTCAGTGATATGTTTCCCATCTTGTGTATGTGGCTCGTATATTGTGCAACTTATTCTTCCTTTATGTGCTGTCGTAGTGCATCCGTAGATGACGCTAACCGTTCCATTGAGGTAAAAAATGGATCAGTGGTTGGAGGAAGGAAAATTAGAGTTAAGCAAGCTATGCAGCGGGCACCTCGTGAAAAACGTCAATCGAAGGGGGATCAAGGTTTGTGCTACTTTAGTTTCAAATGGAAAATTGTTCCAACTTTAATAAGGACAATTGCACAAACAGAAAATACTCCAATGTTGCTTGTTTGACTTTTCTATCAATTATATATTTAGAAAGCACTGCACAAGCAAAAGATGGCAAGGATGGTCCTTCTACTGAAGCAGTTGAGCACAAACAAGCTTCAAACCTGCAGGGAACAGGTACTGTGCTACCTTAGTTTCAAATAGAAAATTGTGCCACATTTATGAAAGACAATTGCGCTAACAGAAAATACTCCAATGTTGCTTGTTTGACTTTTCTATCAATTATATTATTTAGAAAGCACTGCACAAGCAAAAGGTGGTAAGGATGGTCCTTCTGCTGAAGTAGTTGAGCACAAACAAGCTTCAAACCCGCAGAACCTTGATCGTCCTGCTACTGAAGTAGTTGAGCACAAACAAGCTTCAAGCCCACAGAGAACAGGTTCAGAGCTATAGCATACGAGTGTTATTTTCAATATAAATGTAGCCTTTTAGTATCTAATTGATATCTGACAACCCAATGATGCACTAAAAACTGAATGCCTCAAGTTATTAGATATTAAACTGTTTGATGGCAGAATTAAAGGATGTCTTAATACATTCAGTGCATGTCTTTTATACATACCTTTGGAGACCAACTCGGCTTTTCACTAATTTGAAAATGGCTATTAATGAGTCATGACTTGCTATATAACACGTTTCAATAATGCATGAACTCAAAGTTAAGAGCCAACATATTTTAGATATTCATTTTCATACATTTTTCTTCGACAGATATTCATCTCAAGTGAATACTTATGTTAGACTCACATAATCATAGAATAAATATTTGTAGGTTCTTTATTTTTTTTGGTATACCTCTTATATACGTCCACTTTTGACCCTTTCATTGATGATAATTTATATACTTATAAAAAATTATATATCAGACTTCTAAAAGAAAAGACTTTGCATTAATTTCGTATTTATTCATCAACTGAGACGGTTTACTTTTACATTCAATGACAAGTATCATATGAGTTAATGATTTCTGTATTTAATATTTATTTGTTTTAGATTATTGGATAATACAAAATTCAATCAATAGTCTTGCGATTTCTCTTTACTAACAGCCCTGGGCAATGTAACTTAATGTGGACAGCAATCTCAGGGAAACCCACTAGAAAAAGAAAGTCTGCATTGCTTTGCAATGGTGCAGCTGATGAAGGAAATTATTCAGGAAAGCAGAGGCATGTTGTTGTGTATTTGATATTGCTGCACTTTCATTTGTTAAATTTTGCTATTTCTCTTGATTCTGAAAATAATCTGCTTAACCTAGTTATAAGTATCGGTTTTGGAAACTGTCAATTTTGTCGATAATAGTTTTGGTATTGCGATAACAACAACAACAATTCCTCAGTCCCAAACAAGTTGTATTCTAGAGTTTATGTTGTATTGTTAGCGTATTTAAGGACCAAAAATGAAGTACTAAAACTCAAGTGACTGGTGGATTAATCTTCTGTAAATTGCTAAATGACAAGTGTTGTGCACTTGTGCTATCACATTGGACTAGGTTTTCCATGGTTACTCTAGATTCTTTTCATTTTTGGTTGATTAATGCTTTAATTTCTGTCTTGATTGTCTAATTTTGCGCTCTTGGGTTCTTCTGTCGGACGTGATGCTGGTGTATGTCTAGGCACTACTTAGGTGCTAAGTTATTTTGACCTTTGTTTAAACTAATAATCACTTATGACCTTTTTAATCTCCCTCTTTTACCAAATATAAAATTTTATGTGTGCTCACACAGTTATTTGAGAGCTAAATTTTCTAGCTACAGATTCATGTAGAATTTGCCTAGAAGTGATTATTGGCTTTCAAGAGCATTTTTTTTCATTGTGCTTAAATTGTTTAATTAAAAACTCAGGCATATCACGCTTTTGAGGAAGGGTGAAAAAATGATATTGTATAGCTCAGAGAAAACCTTTTGTTTTTAATGCACCCATGATGTTCCTGTTTGCATAGATGGTTGAGTGTCTTTTTCAAAGAACTGTATTCTTGTGTAGGTGCTGTACCTTTTGTACCACTTGTAGAAGGGAGTTTTTCCCACATCAACTAATTATTAGTTATCAAAGGAGAGACAGCCATACCACATCACTCTTTGGCATTAGGAAGTTATGCATTTGGATGTTGAATAGTGATTGTGTAGTTTTCCTTTCCCGTAGTTGACTGATATAACTCCTACTTTATGTACTTATGTCTTCCTTCATGCTGAACAGGGTCGCCAGGACAGTTATAATAGGAGGTATTATAAATGCGGATATGGCAAAAGAGGCTCACCAGCTTGCGGCAGAGTGTGGCACCTTATGTTCTGTTACTTACCCCCTTCCAAAAGAAGAAATTGAAAATCATGGTAAAATCATTTAAACATGCTTCCACTTTTCATTTGTTTTGGACATCTACTTTTGCTTCCGCAGGCTATTAGATCTTTTTTTTAAACCAGATTTAATCGCAAATGATTTCTTTAACATTAATCTTTTCTTAAAAAATGTGCTTGTTTTTCAATATGTGTATCTGATCCTTTACACAATGAAGGAAAATAGCTAGGGTTAGTACTGGGAAAAAGAAAGTAGTCTGATATAATTTCTTATGTATGTAAGCCATCAAAAAATTCTTATGTTTGTAAAGAAGGGCAATAAGAAAGGGGAAGAATGAGTTAAGGTTTTAGTAGCTATGATATGCTTACATCTCTATTAAATAGGCAATCCTTACTTCAAAGGGCAGTTGCTGAATCAAGTACAAATATCTTATACTCTTTGCACCGGGCACTATATCTCTATAAGGTCGAATTCTTTGACAATTTTTTAGCTCAATTTCCTGGTCAGATATTTTCATGCTGTATTGGGTATATAAAGCTTGATTCTCTCTTTTGGCTTCCTCTTTTAGTCATTGAACACGCAGGGTCTCCAAACTTGTTTGGCGAAATCTCTTTCTTCGTATAAGTTAATATTCATGTAAACAGGTTATAATATTCATGTAAACAGGTTATTATCTTGGATTACCAATGTTTCTGCTTTAGCTTGAAGCAGTTAAGTGTTTCTCATTGCTTTGTTCTCAATATGTCGAGGTTCAGCACTCAATTGCAGTTATTGTGGACCAGATAATGACAGTCTTTTTCTTTAGCTCGGACTGATGATTAAGGTCTCTTTAGCAAATATACTTACCTAAAGTCTACAATTTTTGAGTTTATACTCCTTAATTTGATTTGTGATCTCGATGGATTAAGTCAGCAATAAGCTGTTGAGGATTTTGGCTTTGAAGTGATTACTTTTACCTTAGAAGAAACAAGTTAGGTCATGAATTCACAGGAAAGCTATAAGATACATGTTATTTGACTCAACGGCTGATATGGTTTACAAATCTATGAATATTCTAGGGTTAGCACACGATGGTTGTAAAATGGATGCTTCATCTGTACTTTTCACCAGTGTCAAATCAGCTCAAGCTTGTGTTGCATCATTACACCAAAAGGAAGTCCATGGAGCAACACTTTGGGCACGGCAACTTGGTGGAGAGGTTAGGTTGCTGTCATCTTTTTCAGCTAATTGAATGCCTATGTTTTTTTTAGCTTTTGTCGTGTGATCTGGCTTCCCTGGTGAAATGTTTAAGCAGTTTTGCAATAGTTGGATACAGGGGTGGGCATAGTTTAGGCCAACCCAAAATTCAAACCGAAATCTTAACCTTTTGGATATTTGATATGGATTTTCTGTCATTTCACTGATTCATACTAAATAATGAGCTAATGAATCCCCATCTCATTGCCATTGAACCTGCCAATCAAATATTGGATTATGGATGGATTTTGGATTTTATTTTTAAACTATACGGATTTTGGATTTAATTTTTAAATTATACGGATTTTGGATTGGATAACAAATTTAGTACTACGGATTTTAGGATATTCCCAAAAGCCGTAATTTTTATACTTTATATTCAGCCCTACTGATGTTAAATGTGTCCAATACTAATAAGTCCAATAGATTAGTACCCTACGATCCTACCCATTATAGTATCAAGTCCAATATGGAATTAAACGGCATGGGCAACAGGATGTTAGCTGTAGAAAGTTATACATTCTAAGGAGCAAACTATTAGATGAATTGAGGCTGTTAATTGCTATTGCCTAGCTTAAAGGCACAAAAGTCAGAACCGAAAATCTGAAATATCCAAACAGGTTAATCCAAAATCGAATTTAAAAACTCCAATTCAATCCGATTTTATTTGGATTGTAACTTCTTCGCCGTTGTTCACGGAATTCTGTAACTTGTATAACAGCTTGCGCGACATTCTTGTTGGGAAGAGGTCTTGTTCCATTTTTATTGGACACAGTTTTCAAGCTGCCTAATTTTGTAAGAAGTTATATTCAACTGATCGACTTGCAGTTTCTAACTAATACATTTCTGGCCAGGGCTCAAAGACTCAAAGGTGGAAACTTATAGTGAGGAACATTCCTTTTAAGGTCTTTCCTTTTGCTCTTTACTTTATTATGTCTATTATCCAATTTTAGTGTTCCTTTTTCCATTGTATTCGTCTGTGCTCACAGAGCCTCTGACCTTTGAACTTGACAATCAAACATAGGCCAAAGTGAATGAGATAAAAGATATGTTTTCGAAAGTTGGCTTCGTGTGGGATGTGTTTATTCCTAAGAATTTTGAGACAGGGTAAGGGATTTTCCTTTACAATTTCAAGTTTGTTATTGTTAATTGCCATTAGTAACCATTAGTTAGCATTTTTCAGGTTATCAAAGGGATTTGCATTTGTCAAATTTACGTCGAAGCAGGATGCAGAGAATGTATGAACTTCACATTCATATCAAGTTGCTTTATTAATAAGGCTTTAAATTGGTTGATTCAAAGGCTTTCTTCTATTTTGAATTGAAAAGCTGTTAAAATCTGAGAGAAAGTGAACTGTGAAGATGTGCATGTCTCGAAAGAATTGATGAATTTGCTTTTAGCCTCTTTCTGAATTCCCCTCATCCTCAAAGAATGAAGTCCAAAAGGATGTTTATTCCCCTTTTGAAGTTTGAGAATTACATCGGAACAGATTCTCGTTTTGATAGTCTTCTCAGATTCATGATTTGCTAATCTAGCAAGTTGCAAAATTTCTGTGCATCAATCCGGAGACATTTATTGCATCATGGACCTACATTCCAATTTGTTGTCATTCTCTTTTACAGTTTAATACCAACTTTTTTTAAAAAATTCGATTCAGCTGTAGAAAAAAAAAGGGTCGATTAATATTTTTTTTGTTACTATCTTAAGTCTGTTATATTCTCTTAATGTGGTTATAAATTTTCTCAAAGAAGGTTTCTTAAAGCACCTTTTGAGGTATGGTCTAGATGAGGTCCCCAGGGCTTTGTTTCATGGTAATAGCATAGAACGTGATGTGTGCATTAGGCGCATGTCACGAGTTCGAACCCTTCTTCGGACCAAAATATGGTATTTAAGTGGAAATGGATTTGAAGGGGTTGTGATGCCCATGATACACAGTTTCGGACAGTACACCATATTGTCTTTTTGGAGATTTGAGATTTCTTGGTTATCAGAAAAGGTATGGTCCAAAGAAACCTTTGGCTTATTACAGTTGAGTTCATTAGTTCTATTCCACGGACCAAAGTGATCTATGTATTAGGTAATCTTGGTCTTCTGGCAAGTTCTTTATACTGGATTGTGAGGAACTTATGAGATGTACTTTGATGCTGTTGGAGAATAAGGGTCAGGTAGAATTGTCAATAAACTGCCCATATCGGTGAAAAGAGGAAGGAGATAGAGTACAATTGACATTGACCTCTCACTGTAAGATTTGATGTAATACCACAATTAAATGTAGCTGCTCACCATGTTTACCCTTTATGCATAGGGTGCTTTTGTGTTATCATATAATTTTTTGCAGCATAAATTAGCACAATATCTCAAACATAACTATTATGTGCTTTAAGGCTTATTGAACATTTTCCTTGTTATAGTGAGGAATTATACATTTTGCTGTAGTTTGCATCTTTGAATAAGTATGACCAGAGTTTCTCTTTTATAAGGAATATGTAAATGATAAAAATCATAAAATGCTAGTGTTTCCAATTTATGCGTACAATGCACGGGAGGAGCTTGCACCACTGTGAAGTTTTATTTGGTTATACCTTTGGATTCTTATCTTGTTTAACTCCTAATTTGTTATTCTATATCTGTTTCTAGGCTATTAAGACATTTAATGGGAAAACATTGAGTAAACGAACTATTGCGGTTGATTGGGCCGTTTCCAAAAAGGTTTATGCATCTGGTGGTCAATCTTCAGCATCTGCAAAAGATGGTAAGCGCCTCCTTTTTTGTCTGAGAATATCCTGTTATATTTTGCTAGCTGTGTTATCATTTGCCTAATCCAATCATATAGAGCAAATTTGTCTTAGGCATGGAAATGAAGTACTAACGTGGCATCCTACTTTTTAGCATACTTCACATATACGGGATTTTTAGTGCCCCAACATTTTTATAAAATTATTTAATTTATCAAGCTCTGAAGTTAATTCACCATTGAATCAAGTCAGGATATAGATTAGGTGGCTAACATTGATTTTTAAAAATTCTTTGGCTATATTTATTTGATTAAGTTTAGTGAGTGTACTTGAGAAATCACCAATTTGATAAGAATATTATAGTGAGCAGACCTGAGGCATAAAATTAACGCAGATAATCTGTATGTGGTGCTTTTTAGCTTTTAGAAAATCCCTCAAGCCATAGGTTCTTCAGTTTTTTCTCCTTGCTCCAAGTCAAGGTCTGTTTCAAGTGGCACGTGGATCAGAGGTTTGCACAAGATGAAGGAAAAAAAAGGCAATTTTGCATTGAGCTGCAATGGACTCAGACCTGTCTAGTATAAGCTGAAACTAAAATGCTAATTATTCTTAGTAGGTTGTTGCATTCTTCGGGCTACAATTTATGATTAAGATACTTCTGCTCCTGCCTCAAATATGGACGATCACTTCTTAACGTATCTTAATTGCTTTGGCTTTGCTAGTCAAATGTGTTTGGAATGCTAATTTCGTTTCATATGCTTCATCAAAATCTTCATGTCTTGAGTTGGGTTCAGTTTTGATTTGTTGAATATAAGATCCATGTGTGCAAGTCTTTCTTTGCTTGGTTCCTTGAAGTCCTGGTGTCCAAACTTTCTCCTTTCCATATAAGAAGTGATATAAGTTCGTTGAGGACGGAAGTTGAAGTTGAATGAATGTAAAAATCCTTGGGTGTCTGGGCACATAATGAGGGTTACTTGTTGAGACCTCTTACCAATAGTTTAGGTATTTGGGGAGCGGTGTTTGATTATGCTTTGAGCTTCTTATCCCCTTTTTTCCTCAAAATGTTTCTCTTTGTCCTTATGCTGGAAGTATCTTTGCTTCGCTTTTTAGCAGCCCATCAACATATTATCCAACCTCCGTTAAATCGAACTTACAATTGCCAAATACACCGCCATTGTATAGGTGCTGGGTCATTTCCTCTTCCTAGTGTTCAAGGGTATAATTAAGGATAGCCCTCGCGGTGTTTTTTTAAAAAAAAAACCCTTTATGAGGTCTGATTTAGAGAATATTGAGTTCTTGATGGTTGTCTCTTCATATTCATCTAAACTGTTCCGCAGCTAGTACCTCCTCTTTATAATTTTGGTGATGATGTTATAATGCTATGCCAGTTACTTTGTTATGCTCTTAAATGTTTTGCTTCATGAGTTTTGGAAATAATTCAATGTACACTATTGTTTCTGCAGAACAGAGCGCAAAAGATGATAGTGGTAGTGATACGGAGGATGATGATATTGACATTGATGGAAAATCTCAGCAAGCTGAAGGGTCAGAAGATGATTCTGACCTTTTAGAAGAGGATAATCAGACTGAAGTTGACTTTGATGAGGAAGCAAACATTGCGAAAAAAGTTCTCCAGAACTTCATTTCTCCAACTTCATTAGGGCAAGCTACTTCCACAAATGATATTTCAAGCCCTCCCAAGCAGGGAAAGGAAGTTGAAACTATTCTTCCGCTGGATGAACCGCTGGATGCATCTACTCCGAATAAAGCACTAGACAACGTTTTAGGCAAGGGCAAAGAGATTACTGCTATGCAGAGTGAGGGCGCAGATGATCTGCAGGGGACAATTTTCATCAGCAACCTTCCTTTTGATGTTGATTATGGAGAAGTCAAACAACGATTTTCTGCTTTTGGTGAAGTGGAGTACTTTGCTCCAGTTCTTGACCAAGTCACCAAGTATGAGCACTACTATGTGTTAAAACACTTTGTTGTCTAGTGGCTCCAAGTAAACTTATTCTACATCTTGCAGACGACCAAGGGGTACTGGATTTCTCAAATTTAAAACAGCAGCATCTGCTGAAGCTGCTATTTCCGCTGCCAGTGTTGTGGATGGTTTAGGTGTCTTTCTGAAGGGTCGGCAATTAAAGATTTTGAAGGCCTTGGACAAGAAAGCTGCTCATGATAAGGAGTTGCAGAAGACCAAAAAGGAGGATAATGACCATCGCAACCTTTACCTGGCAAAGGTTGGTTTCTATTGGTGATGCCGTCTCGGCATTTAACTTCTTACAAGAGATGTTTTTAAGGTGATGTGGATAAATTTGATTCTGTTCTGTAACAGGAGGGTCTTATTTTGGAGGGCACCCCAGCTGCCGAAGGTGTTTCAGTGAGTGATATGTCAAAGCGCAAGGGGTAAGCCTCACAAAGGTTTTTCTTATATTCAAGATAGTCAATCTTGAAAGGTTAACATGCTTTTGATAATGCACATCCTAACAATTAACCTCATATCAGCTGAGTTCATCTATAATCTTTTGGAGACTAGGAACTACCTTTCTCCTTTCATACCAGTAGTAGTAGCATTATTCTTGTAGTTTCTAGTCCTACGATTTCTGATACTACATGTTTCGTGTGCTTTGGTTATTGCATTATTTGGTTGCTGGTACTGTTTCTTGTTTTTTGAATGCTATGTAATGCTTTCCCAATTATTTTCTATGTCCTCTTTACTTCTGTATTCTCTTTTTCAAACTGCTTTGATATGCGGTACTTGAGTTGAAGGTATTTCGGGAACCACCTCTCTACCTCCACGAGGTAGGAGTGAGGTCTATGTACACTCTATCCCCTTCCCAAACCCGAATTATGGGATTACACTGGGTATGTTGCTGTTGAACTACCTCCCTTTGTTTCTTGAGTATGACTCCTTTTTGGCAAGCTTCTTTAACACGATATGGGACAATGATTCATAGTGCAAGAGTGATCCTTTAAAAGAAGTCTGTGTAACCAGAGCGTAAAAGTAATATATGATAGGAGTAGTTAGATATTCACTTGTGATAGTAATAATAATATGTTACAGAATTGGAGCCCCTCATCAAGTCAATGAAAGGTGACATGCTGGTAATTAAGTTCGTGATAGGAATCTGCTAATTGCATTTGATAGTAGTTCCACATTAGAAAAGTAGAAGAGCTATGGCTCTTCTTTTCATTTATTTAACCAACTCTCCTTAGAAGTACGGAAGGTCGGGACTCGTGTGTTGGCCTTGATCTTCCTCCCGAATTGCCTACTTTAAGCTAGTTTTTTTTTTTTTTTGGGAATTGTTCCACATCGGCTATAAGATGTGAATTTGGTCTTGTTATATGGTCTTGTGTAACCCTCACATCATGAGCTAGCTTTTGGGGTTGAATTAAGAACAAGATCCATTTTCTTTACATGGTATAAGTGATACCTATCCCACTTCATGGTTTACTCCATGTTGGGATGGGTATCACTAATACCATAATTTGTTGTGCACACTCCCCCCACATTTGTTGTAGGATGTGGATATGGTCTCGTTATATGATCCTGGCAATCCTCACCTCATGAGCTAGCTTTTGGGGTTGGGTTAGGTCAAGGTCCATTTCTTTACATGTTAAAAATGGAGAGCATAAACTTAATAAAATTTACCAAATGTTTAGGAATTGCAGTTCAGGATGATGAATAAGGCACTAGACCATGAAAAACTCCAAGGTGTGCAGCATAAGTCCTTGTAAAACCTTTTAGTTAATCAGTATTTTACTGTTGTATGGCAATTTGAGGAACTTGAACCCTAGCTTGCACTTGATTCAGTCTATTTATGTAAAATAAGGACATGGATTTTCATTTTCTTTCCTATATTCCTGAACTTCCTTTGATAAAACTGGTATTGGTTGATATTGTTATATGAATATACTATATATACAAGGCTTTACTGCCTAAATTTATAAAGAGGCATGTTGAGTATCTTTCAAGAGTTTGAACTATGCAAGGGTGAACTCAAAATAGGTTGGTATCTCACATATTTTATTAAATGAAAATCTCTCCATGATGAGGCTAATTTTCTTGTGATAAAAGATAACTTTCTATGGGTTTAGACTTCTACTGGTTTCACAGGTAATGGCAATTATGAGAAGCGACTCCTTGTGATTTTGCTAGTTTGAAGATTTTTAGTTTTGCTTCTGCAGGCCACATTTCATGTTGGTGGCTACTTCTTTTACAATAATTCTAGCAGGCTACTTCTTTTACAAAATTCTAGCTGGTTAACAAGCGGTCTTCTCCTATTTTATACTTTAACATTCAAGTGTGATTAGCCTCAGAATATCTACTCCTTTCCTTTCATTTTAGGTTGTGAAAATAAATTGATTAGCAAATAAATTAGGTGAATATATAATTACTTCACCTTTCTACTCTTTTCTATGGTCTTTGCAACACTTTTGCTTTTTTGAAATCATTAGATGCAGAATGCTTTTACTGGCATGAGATGAGTTTAATTGGAGTAACATGGCAGTGAGGATACTTGTTTGTTACTGTGCTGTAGTAGTAGTAGTAGTTGTTGTTGTGTTAGATGCAGAATGCTTTAAAAAGTTGTGGAGCTGTTCTATTGCAGTTTTAAAATGTTCTGTAAGTTCCTCCATAGCTTGCGATGCTAACGTAGTTCCTCACATAGGCTGCAAGAAAGGAAGATTATCAAGCTGAAGTCCCCGAATTTCCATGTGTCAAGGACACGGCTGATCATATACAATCTTCCCAAGTCAATGACTGAAAAACAGCTGAAGACACTTTGCATTGATGCAGTTACCTCTCGTGCTACTAAGCAGAAGCCTGTTATACGGCAGGTGAGCTTTCTTTTGAAGTTTACTCTTTGCAGTTTGGCTATATTATTCTTGCAACTTCATTAAATTATCCTGTGTTGCAGATAAAGTTTTTGAAGGACGTGAAAAAAGGACAAGTAGTGGCAAAGAATCATTCTCGAGGAGTAGCTTTTCTCGAGTTCTCAGAGCATGAACATGCACTTGTGGCTTTGAGAGTTCTTAACAACAATCCTGGTATGTGCATTTAGTTTGTTAGATATTGCATACGTATTTTGGATACTTCTAACATTTTAAGTTTTTGATTTATCTGAGTACTTATCTATTTGCAGAGACTTTTGGTCCCGAGCATCGTCCAATAGTGGAGTTTGCTCTTGATAATATCCAAACAATGAAGCTTCGGCAGAAACTTCAGCAGCAAGGTTATACCAGGAACAAAGAAGATTTGCAGAAAAATGATGATACAAATGAACGGGATCCCCGCAATAAACAGTCAAGAAAACGCAAGGCCACAGGAGACGCGCTATCAGTTGCAGGGAATAGAGACGAAGCGAAAAACAAGCGTGTCAGAGGTGCCACTTCGGGGAAAGACATTATATCATCAGCTTCACATAGTAAAGATGGAAATCAACAGAAAAACAAAGGTGTTGAAGGAGCCATCTCTGCAGAAGAAAGAGATGAGAAGAACAAGAACAAGAAGGAAGGTAAAAAGCTAAGAGGCGCAAAACAGAAGCTAAAAGATAATCAAGAAGGAAAAAAGCACGGTGGCTTTGGGAGTGAAAGTTCAGATAATGCTTCCCTCAAGTTTGGTGAACGTAACAAAGACGTTGCAGTGAGAACAAAAAAGAGGAAGTTTGAGGATAAAACTAACCAACAGAAACAAAATATCAGTTTACAGAACAGGAAAAGGGATAAAAAGAAAAAAGACCCAGTTGGACGAGATGGAGTAGACAAGCTAGATATGCTTATTGAACAATACACATCCAAATTCACACACAACAGTTCTAATCAAACTGATAGTAACCAGCAGCGCTCTAAACAGCTTAAGAGGTGGTTCCAATCCTAAACCTTTCACAAGTGTTCCTCTGTAGCTTCATTTTATTTGGTGATAAGAATAGCTGAGAGTTATCAATTTTGGTTTGTATTTTGTTGTATTCTCCCCTTAAAATATCCTATAACAATTTTAGTTTTAAAATACGGGATAACAATTTTGTCAAAGATTTACTTTCTATTTTTCTTTTTTGTTTGCAATTGTTTTTACGTTCAGCTCCTAGCCCCTAAGACCAGGGGCCTTTACAGCATTAGAGACAATGGGATTGAAAAAATGTCGAATCTCTTTATTGCTATGAGCCTATTTGGATGGTCTTATCTATAAGTTAGAATTTTTAATTGATGATTTATTTTTGTTATTTTGACTTGAGAACAAAGTGTTTAAAGGCTTTTTTGATTTTAAAATATTTAAAATAAGTCAATCTAAACAGATTTTATGTTGGATATTTTTCTTGAATTAGGGGGGTTGATACCAATGGTATAATTTTCTGTAACAAATTAAGTGTATAAGAGCAAGTTTTGCACGATCCAGTATAAGTGAAGTAGATAAAATGGAATAGCGTTTGAGTTTGGACATTGCCATAATATAGATGTGATATATTATGATCGAGAACATGAGCGATCACTTGCATGTGGTCATAAATATAACGGGCACACAAATATCATTGATAAGATAACAACATCTTCACTGCTCGAATAGTGACAGTTTGCTTATCGAATTCTCTCTTTGTTTTTAGGTTCTGAAAACTTATCCATGAATGAATTGAAACTTGCAAGGATAATCAATGCACGTCAATAGCTCTATCTAAACGTTAAGTTCAAATCACTTGTCATCTTTGTTTGTCTTTTGCTCCTTTTCATAGACTTGATATTATTTGATCATTTTTATGATGATGATGATGATTGCATTTAATATGTTTTTCAATTTCCCTTTCAATATATATAATACTATATTTTTTTGCCTCCACATAATCCTCATCCAACTTTATCCAACTGAAAGCAATAAATTCCCACAAATAATGAAGAAAAAGGTATATGAAGATAGTTCACTACGGCACTCTATAGCTTTTCTTTTTTTCTTTAGATAATTCTTCATGATAATCATGATTCATCCGTTACAAG
>JACEIK010000848.1:216530-255030 GCA_018107945.1 Datura stramonium
CAGAGCCAAAAAATCTAGAAATTTTGCGAGCGAGAGAGAAAGGACATAATTTATCGAAGAACCAAAAGCGAGAGGTCGGCGGTGGCTGTATCTATAAAGATTGGGACTCTGGAGTTGCATTTGCTGCAAAATACAAAAACCCAACCTTCAGTGACATTTATGACCCATTGTATTGTTAAATGCAAGAGTAACAAAATCCAAAATACTGTTACTTTTTTCTCTGTGATGATCTGTCACAGACATTCCTAGCCTTTGAGAGCTCTTGTCAGTGTCCTCATTTGTTTGCACTTTTGCAGGCTCTCTCTCTCTCTCTCTTTCTTCTTTATTCACATTTTCTTTACTTCCCACTTTGCTTTCTCCACCATTGTTGTGAGATAAGCATTTTGCATATTCTCTTCCCACTTCCCATTTCTCTCAAGTAAATTAAAGTATATAATGGGTACCAAATTGTTCTTGCTATTTTTTGTGTTGATTTTTGAGTCCGAGATTGGTTACTGCAGTGTCACTTATGATAAGAAGTCTCTCATTATCAATGGTCAAAGAAAAATTCTTATTTCTGGTTCCATTCATTACCCCAGAAGCACCCCTGATGTATGACATTTTCTTTTTTGCTCTTTTTTCAATTCTTTTTCTTTTTCTTTTTTGTGTCGTCTGGCTTTAACAATGGACAAAATGCAGATGTGGGAGGGGATTATACAGAAGGCAAAAGATGGAGGATTGGATGTTATAGAAACCTATGTGTTTTGGAATCTTCATGAACCTTCACCTGGCAATGTACTTTACTCAATCTTCCTGTTTAAATTGCTTATTGTGAATATATCTTCTGTCAAATCTTCATTTTTTTCCCACATATAGTAGTAGTTCTTTCTTCTTCTGAGAAGCATTGGTTAAAATACGATATTAATGTTTAATTTTTCGGGTTTCTCAGTACAACTTTGAGGGACGTAATGATTTAGTTCGATTCATAAAGCTGGTTCAGAAGGCAGGGCTCTATATGCATCTTCGAATTGGGCCTTATATTTGTGGAGAGTGGAATTTCGGGTAAGCTTGATTTTTGTTATCAAACTATTACTCTATGAGCTTTGATTTATGATATTGTTTCCTTTATAATGCCATAATCTCTTCTATAATTTTTCTGTTATTCTTTTCTTTCTAATTTCAGTGGTTTTCCTGTATGGTTGAAGTATGTTCCTGGTATCAGCTTCAGAACTGATAATGAACCTTTCAAGGTCTCTCTCTCTCTCTCTCTCACACACACACACACACACACACACACACACACACCTTCTGAAGGGGATTGCATTTATGGCAATGGTTCAAGTGGAAAGTAGTATGCTTGAAACATCCTAATGTGTAGTAGAATTTTGGTTAAAGAAAAAGTATAACATCTTGGAAGCTAAATCACAGAGGACTGTTATTTTTGTATTGCAGAGGGAAATGCAAAGATTCACCTCGAAAATTGTCCAAATGATGAAGAATGAGAAGCTATTTCAGACCCAAGGTGGTCCTATCATTCTGTCTCAGGTATGATTTTCTACTATTTCACTCATGACCAAGTGATAAAAGCCCCACTATTGAGGCATCTGGTGTGTACCTTAAGCAATTTAATGATATGTGAGAAAACTTATAGACTGGCTCATCTGTTTTGTTTCCTCATCCCTCGTGTAGTATGGTGCTTTGCAATGATGAAGCATCATAGACACTTATGTTTAGAAGTGTTGATGCAGATTGAGAACGAGTATGGATTAGAAATAAAAAAATATGGTTCTCCTGGTCATGCGTACATGGCTTGGGCGGCTAAAATGGCTGTTGAAATGGGTACTGGGGTCCCGTGGATCATGTGCAAGGAGGATGATGCCCCTGATCCAGTGGTAAGAAGTTCTATACAATACAGGCTTAGCTTCATTCATTATATAAACTGAATGCAGCACTCAATTCTTTTGGCTCCTTATTTCAACTTGTTATTTCGATGCTCCGCATAATTACCACAATTGGAAAATATTCATATAGAAAGGCAACTATACAGGAAAGCGGATTTGAATGCTTGAAATTACCTAATGTTATGCTATACTTAAATCTTCATTTTGGTGACAGATAAACACCTGCAATGGTTTTTACTGTGATTATTTTTCCCCGAACAAACCTAACAAGCCAACGATATGGACAGAGGCATGGAGTGGCTGGTAAATTCAAGATACTTCGGCATTTGCAGTGTGATAAATATTTTTCCATGTTGGGATGTTTTCTTAAGATTCTTCTTCTGTAAAGGTTTGATGATTTTGGCGGTCCAGTTCATCATCGACCAGTTGAAGATTTGGCCTTTGCAGTTGCTCGGTTCGTTCAAAAAGGAGGCTCTTTGGTGAATTATTATATGGTTGGTAGATTTCCTCCAGCTTTTGAAATCTTGTTACTGCAGCTCCTGTATAATGGAATTTAACTAATAACTAGTCTGAAGTTCTATATTGATTGATGATGCGCTCATTGCTTAAAAGTGAATATCTATTAATTGGATGTATGAAATTTTTGGGAGCAAGATTGTTTGAATCTCAAAACTATAAAGCACTATGGAACTTATAAAACAAAATGCCCCTTGCTTCGGAAAATAATCTTCTATAGTTGTCTGAATTTTCATCTTGACCCATCACCAAGTCTAAACTGTTAAATTCAGTGACTTTTATGTACTGCTCATTCTTCCCGACATTACATATCAAATTCTTACCAAATGAATGTAAGAAAATGATATATATCAAGAGTTCTGCACTTTCCATTTCTAAAAAAAAAGATATCTATAGTTTTTCTTATATAAAAAAAATGATATCAAGAGTTTTACTAGCTACAAAATCCATCATGCACGCAACTTTTAATGGTACTTTTGACCTAGACCAATGTTCCTTTTTCCTCTTTGTACAGTATCATGGGGGAACCAACTTTGGAAGAACAGCTGGAGGGCCTTTCATCACCACTAGCTATGACTATGATGCTCCTATTGATGAATATGGTCAGAGACTGAGCTAATACCCATTTAGACGCACAACTTCACATGTAGTACAACTTTCTTCATATATACTAATTAATTCTCCATGCTTATTTTATAGGTTTGATTAGGCAGCCAAAGTATGACCATTTGAAGGAGCTTCATAAGGCAATCAAGTTGTGTGAACCAGCACTGGTTTCTGCTGATCCTACCATTACTGCCTTAGGAAACTATGAACAGGTGCCTTTCTTATCTTTTTCCTTTTCTTTGTCTTTCCTCTGACTCTTTTCGTTAGACTTTTGGGGGTAGGGTGGTTACTAATGTAGACACGGATCCAAAAGTTTAAGCCAGTGGAGTACCACGGCACACACCACTACTCCTTTTGTGGAGGTAGGTGTGAGTTTACAATAAATATGGGGTCTTAAAGTACTTTAACTATGAGTAGGTGCAGGCTCACCGTTATTCCATATCTGCATCCGCCCCTGAGTCAACAAGGATGAATATGCACATTAATGTTTAGATTTCTATTGACTATAGATGATCAACAACTCTTTCTTCTTTCTTTTGTTACATTGACACATTCTTTTACATATCCAATTCATAATTGTTTGGCTTTTAAAATTCTAAAATCTTCTCCATTTTGCAGGCACATGTATTTTCTTCTGGCTCTGGACATTGTGCTGCTTTTCTTGCAAATTACCATTTGAGTTCAATTGCAAGGGTGACATTTAAGCACCAACATTATGACCTGCCACCTTGGTCAATAAGCATTCTTCCAGACTGTAAAAATGTTGTATTTAATACTGCCAGGGTATGTATATATCAAGATGGTTACTTACTCCTGTTGTATATCCTCTTCTTTTACTCATTGGTGTTGAAGAGTCATCCATTAATAAATGTTCTCCCTGTAGCTAACATTAGGTTGTAATCATTCTTCGCATTCACTCCCTAGTTTCTAACCATATAACACTTCATAACTAAGTTGACAATCGTGTCTAATAAACAAACTCTTGGCTTTTTCTTCCCATTAACTGTTACAAAGTGGAATCTAGTAGAGAAAATCAACAATCTAACAGAATTGGGTTGAGGAAGATCAGAGAGAGAAACCTTTTATTTCATCTCTAAAATAAACCAACCCACTTAGTACAATGTGTAAACCCCTGTTTATATACAGGGTACAAATGTAATAAAACAAAACTAAGGTACCTAACTAAGATATCTAAAATTAATTTCTAAGTATCAAATATCAACATTAACGTGATCTACAAAGATGAGAATTGAAGCTAAGATGCATAGGAAGTACTCAGTTGTCAACTTGCAGTCTATTTACTGAAAATATTTTGTGATGAGATCTCTTGCCCTTCAAATCAGGTTGGAATTAAGACATCCACTGCACAAATGCTGCCCACAAACGTACAACTACGCTCTTGGGAAACATTTAGCGAAGATGTATCCACCATTGATGCGGATTCAAAGCTCACTGTTGTTGGTCTCTTGGAGCAATTAAATGTTACCAGGGATGCGAGTGACTACCTTTGGTACACCACTAGGTACAAACAAAAACATTCTATATGCCTGCTGACAAACGTGTATGTATGTTTGTTTGACCATGTCATTTAACTTTGCAGTGTTGAGATAAATTCAGCTGAATCATTTCTACATAGAGGGCAACATTTGACTCTTACTGTGCAGTCAGCAGGCCATGCCTTACATGTGTATATTAATGGACGGCTTTCAGGTGCAAATGCTCTCCTTTAGTTGACTCATGGTAACATTTTTAGTGTTGAGAAACATCAAATGTCGGATTCTTTCTAAGAGTTCCATGGCTCAATTACAGGTTCAGTTTATGGAAACCGAGAAAACCGAAGAGTTACATTTACAGGAGGTGTTAACCTGCATGCGGGAATAAACAGAATTTCCCTACTCAGCGTAGCTGTTGGATTGCCGGTTAGTCTCTTATTACGACTGGCACTCAAGAGATCAAAGATCCTCAGTGAAATATCACTTTAGAACTATGACATGTGTGAGGAATGAATGACAAATTTTTATTTTGGAATAAACATCAGTAGCAACAACTTGAGTTGGTGCATGAGTGGTGGGAGATACTTCTGCATTTTCTGGATCTCATAAAATCACTCACCATTTTCTTGCTTGCCAAAATTGGGTTTTCACCTTTGTGTCATGGTTTGTTGTATTTGAAGAACAACGGAGCACGTTTTGAGACATGGAGTACAGGAGTCCTTGGACCAGTCGTGCTTCATGGGCTAGACAAGGGTCCAAGGGACTTATCATGGCAGAAATGGTCGTATCAGGTACATATCCTAATTTTATATTCATGCTTTGGCATCTTAGAGGTCCTTACCACAACTACAAATGTTTTTGTGCAGGTGGGATTGAGAGGTGAGGCCATGAACTTGGTTTCAAATGCAGTTTCTGCTGCTGAATGGGTGGGAGGCTCTTTGATAGCAAGGCAGCGACAACCTCTTACGTGGTACAAGGTATATATGTTTGCTTCATTCTATATGGATGACAAGATAGAAGATTTCCCAATTGAATTGCTTCACAGATGATTAGTAACAAGTAAAATTTAATAATAAGAACCCTTAAAATATATACTCAAACTGATGGAAATCACTCTATACTATTTTCTGCAACTTTTGAAACATCAGAATTAATAACAGTTCCTGATATTAAGAGTTGAATAATGTTTGCATAGAGCTGTAATACTGAGAAATGAGAAGGTGGAATCTTGATCTTGACTATGAATACTGAGATTCTTCATGAAACTTTCAGGTATATTTCAATGCACCAAGAGGAAGTGAGCCATTAGCACTGGACATGGGTAGTATGGGAAAGGGTCAAGTATGGATCAATGGGCAGAGCATCGGAAGATACTGGACTGCTTATGCCACTGGTAACTGCAGCCCTTGCACTTATGCAGGGACATACAGACAAGGAAAGTGCCACTCTGGTTGTGGCCAGCCAACTCAAAGATGGTATGCAGTCCATCAATAGTAAATGAGGTTAACTTATATACACAATGCAAAAGAATTTTTAACTATCAGGTCATAAATTCAATTAGCTGTCCATAAATAGCGGGATTAATAACCTAGAAATAAACACAGTTACCTGCTACAACAAGTTGAAATACACAGACAGTGAAAATCATTTTATGCTGTATATAAGTTAAATCCTTAGTATTTTTGAACCTTAGCAGATAAATTATCAGAAGCTTAAGTTGCTAACTCTTTTAACCCATTGTTTTCTTTTAGGTACCATGTTCCTCGATCTTGGTTGAAGCCAACTGGAAACTTGCTGGTAGTTTTTGAGGAAATAGGTGGGGATGCATCAAGGATTTCTCTTGTCAAAAGGTCAATTACATATGTATAGATATGATATTATTTAGGTACCACTATTTAAAAAGTAAAGTTTGGTGTGAGTTTTATCTCATAGAACAAAAGGGTTCTATGAAAAGCTCTTATGGTAGTTCTTTTTGGGCAATAAATAGTAGCTTATCTGCTTTTGAACCTTCATTGTTCAAAATGTGGCTGCTGTGTCACTGCTTGTCTTCGTCATCTATGTATATATTTAGAAGTTATTGTTGGAAAAAGAACTCTATTTGTTTCTTCCTTTCACACTAGAGATCGAATTTTCAAGATATTATTAGATCTTGTGTTACATGCCTCATGTGAGTAAATTACATCTCCTTAACAAAAATAATATTACCAAATAAATATTTTATCTGTCTATTTTACTTGTCTAGTATTGACTTGGCACACCTCTAAAAAGCAATAAATAGAATGATAATTTTATTATATTATTCTCTGATTGTAATAAATTTAATATTTTGGAAAATGTATTGAAAAATAACTATAAGAATAAATTAGAAACTAAATGATAAATTATGTCTTGATTTCCAAACTGAACAAGTAAAGTGGATATCTATTTTCCGCATAGTGAACAAGTAAAAAATGGATGGAGGGCAGAGAGAATAAAATAAGTCGTTTTTCATATGGTAAATATTTCATGTTCGAATCAAAATTAAAGTTTTAAATGATTTTTGTTTTACGCTTGGAATCTACAGTGGCCTTCGATATTCCAAGAATGGGAGAAATATGCATCTGTTATTAGTTTTCAAAGTTTAAAAAAGGAGAGATGCTTACCCCATTATTTATGTCCATATCAACTTTGATACATAAATAGTTTATAGAGGCATAATGGTAAGGATTTAAGTCTCAAAAACATGAGAAAAGTTCCATTCGTCAATTCTTGATGAAATTGAAATTGAATGAACATAGATTCTTTTGCTGGTAACTACGAAGTGCATCAGCTTAATGAGCCTCGTTAAATCTAGCCGCTAGTCACTTACAAAATATTCTCTGTGTTCTCTTAAAAACCACTTCATTGAATTTGTTATATGCTAGATTATGTTTTATCTATTTCAATTTGAATGGACATGAATATTTATAAACAATTTTTTTTAATTTGTAATTTTAAACACGTCATAATATTTTTATGACTATAAAAAAAATGTTATTAACAGTAAATGAACAATTTAAGTTTAAGTTATCTTTTAATCTCAAAAAGAATTTTCTAAAAGAAAAGAACAAACTAAAAAGAAAATAAAATCATATAAAGTGAATGAGAAATCATATCTATGTATCTTAATCAGATTTAACAATTTCAATATATAATTACTAGAAATAAGTTATCCAAATTTTCTTTCAATCCCTTTATGCCAATAATAAAATTCTAACACCTGTAATCACCAAACTGTAATGCATCTAAAACACATACACACACAAAAAATAGTATTATAGTTTCACTCCGTAATTATTTATTGTGTAGTACTGTTATAAAGCATAACTAATTTGATCACATGCTAATACTATTGTTTACTAGTAAGATTTAATTCAAACTAATAAGATCTTAACCATGTGTTTGAAATATATAATTTTCAATCTTAGTCTAATATTTTTTTATTTACTAATATGAAGATTTAAATAGTTAATTCAAAATTTTAAAATATTAGTATTGTTAAGAAGTATACTTTTTTTTTCTCTCTTTTTATAAAATTATTTATTTATTTATTTTTACAAAATTTGGCATTATTTAAATAAAAATAAAATCATAAAATCTTGAGAGCAAACAAAGGCTTTACTAGACTCCTGAACCGACCATGACTATCAATCAAGTCTTTCTCATGCGGAGTTCCTGCAACTTTAATAATAAAAAAATAATATAAAAAGCACTTGTGGTACACGCTGGCTTGGCTCGGTTCGCATCTCTCTGCAAACAATTTCAGGCGCATGACTTTTGTAGTGTGTCTTCTTCGTCACAACACTCATTCAGTCCATGGCTAAAACTCGTACGAATCGTCGAACCCTAGATTTTTATACTGTTAAATCCATCAACAAGACCATTCGAGGTAAGTTCTATTCCATATACCTGCTCCCAATTTTTACAAAAAAATTATGAAAAAGAAATTCGCCGGAAAATCTAACTTGCGCCATCTGGCTTCGTTCTTCAGCCGGAGACTGCGTGTTGATGCGACCGTCGGAGTCTTCGAAGCCGTCGTACGTTGCTCGAGTTGAGAAGATTGAGTCCGACAGCAGAGGTGGCAACGTCAGGCTTCATGTCCGGTGGTACTACCGTCCGGAGGAGTCGATCGGCGGCCGACGTCAGTTTCACGGCTCAAAGGAACTTTTTATGTCCGATCACTACGATATACAAAGCGCCGACACAATTGAAGGCAAGTGTACGGTCCACACTTTCAAGAGCTACACCAAACTCGACGCCGTTGGCAACGAAGATTTCTTTTGCCGATTCGAGTACAATTCCTCTACCGGAGCGTTTAATCCTGACAGAGTTGCCGTGTATGTACAAAGTTTGATGAAAATTGGGGCCTTTCTCCTTACTGTCTCCTATATAATTAGTACATTGAAAGAGATTTTCGCAATATAACAAAGAAATGATTCAGTAATAGCTTGTTGAGGAGCAGTATTTGATTTTTCTGAATAAAGTTTTCAGTTTAAAGGCATTCATATAGTTCCGTGCTTCAGAATCTGACATTATGTAGTTACAATACTAGCTACGTGATGTTTATTAACCTTGGTTCATCGTTTAAGTATTCTTTTTGCTCCTAATTCTGCAGGTACTGTAAATGTGAAATGCCATACAATCCTGATGACCTCATGGTTCAATGTGAGGGCTGCAGTGACTGGTAAGTCTGGTTCTTCACATTTTTCTTATGGCAGGTAATATATTATGATCCAGTTTCTTGTTAAGTTCTCAGTTACACTATGTTTCAAATCTTCTCAAATTTTAAAGTTTCCATAAGAGGCAAAATAGTGTGGTTATAATAGCTGATAAACAGTATAGGTCATGCATTAGTTTCCAATCTCAAGCCTATTTCCTATGTTTTACTGCATTCTCTGTGTGTACTATTTTCTTTTCTTGATAAGTCAAGATATTGTGCAAGAGCTAATTTCAGAAGAAAAGTTGTGCCATTAATTGCACCAGTATCTGCAACTCAAGCTGTTCATGATTATGTGGAGTTACTCAGACATTTCCTGATGGAGGATCATGATTGATTTTAACATGTTGTATGCCTTCTGTTCGATTGTTGGGAGCAAGTTTACCCACATAGTGGAGTTACACAGACATTTTTAGGTGCAATGCAATTAATGTTCTACTTTGAAACACTTATTTTTCTTTTGCTTGCCTGTTGGGTAAAAACAAAGTTTCCTTTGAGGTGATAGCAGTAAGTGCCTTATTATACTGATAAAAAAAGGTAGTAAGTTCCCTATTACATGGCCGTGAGATCTCTGCACTGCAATTAGCTTTTCTGTTATATCTTTAATTGTGTATGCTGATGTGTTATGCATATCTATAAAGCTGGTCAGATTTGATATGCTTAGTTCAGGTAGTTAAATAATAGAAAGAATTTGCCTATACCCTGAGTTTACACCAACCAAATAAATGTATGACATGTGCCTTTTATTACTTAACCATAGTTAATTAACACATTCTCTCCTCAAATTATTACTTAATCATGGTAAATTAAAGGGGTTTGATGTAAAAATCAGGTGTTAGTAAGTTTTTTGCGTCAACAATTATATCTAGACCGAGAAAGACGAAGTTTAAGATGACAGACTCTCAATGATGTTAAATCTAGTTAAAAGCTATTCCTCTGTTTCATTTTACTTGGCCCAAGTTGACTTGACACTCCTCTTGGGAAAGTATTTATTAGGTGTTTATTACCTAAATTAACCTTATTAATTATACTTTGAAAATCTAAATTTGACTACTAGTACTTTATGTGATTATTTAATGATAAAAGAGTAGTATTGGAAAAAAAATGATAATTATCTTTTGTTTTGTTAATTAGACAAATAAAAAGAAAAATCTATTTTTAGTATAAGGGCCAAGTAAAATGAAAAGGAGGGAGTAGTATTCTATAGCCCATCTTTGCTTGTAATCATTGATGTGTTGGTGGGAAGTTAAGATAGGATAATTTTGAGGTACATGAACTTGTGATCAGAACTTTAAGATCTGATCATTCTCATTCCTTGTTTCTTTTTGGTGCACTCATGGAGTTCCAATGTGCATAGAAGATTGGATGTCATCCGTTCATATTATGTTGTAGATTCTCCCCTTTTTGTAATACTATTTGTATATAGGAAATTTCCTATCATTATGAAAATTATTTACCTTAACCAAAAAATACGGGAATTTTCTTTACTTTTTCTTGATGAAGTAAGGTATTTCATTAGAAAGGCACCAAGTAGATGCAAAGTTACAAGAGCTGAAAACAAAATAAATGTATATGAGAATTTGGAGGTCCCTATACAAGGTGTCAATCTATGATTAGGGAGCTAACAAATTCCAAAAATGTTCAGTGCTAATTACAAGGGTTAATTTAGCCCAACGAAAAAGACTAAGTAAACACTTAGCTTTGACGGAGGAGTTTGGAGTTGAGATTTTATCAAAACATCTTCTGTTTCTTTCAGTCCACAAGCACCAAAAAATAACTGTAGAAATCATTAACCATCAACCAGATCTTCTTGATGGTCTTGCCAACTCTTCAGAGACTCCAACTTGTGTGCTTCCATCATCTTTTTTTTGGTCCACGTAATTTAATACTCAAAGGGGAGCCTTGAAGTAGCTGGTAAAGTTGTTGTCATGTGACCAGGAGGTCACGAGTTTGAGTTGTGAAAATAAATGTAGGGTGAGGTTGCATGCAATAGACCTGTGTGGTTCGGCGGAGCTTAGTGCACTAGGCTTCCCCTTTTTATAATTTAATACTCCTTTAGGCCATTTACTTTGATGGTATTTGATTATACACGAAGCTTAAGTTACTCGAAATAGTGAAAATTATTTAGGCAATGATTTGAAATAGTGATTTTTCCAATTTATCTAACAGTTAGCAACAAGATAAGCTTTTTTTCTGAAACTGGTAATGTCGTATTCCTCAGCATTAAGGACATGTTGGAGACATCGAAAAGTTACAATCAACCTACATTACTTACAAAGAACCTAAAAGATCAACTACTGTTCAGCTTCTTCTATACAATTTTCTTTACACCGAAAATAAAATGTTGCAATGCAGTTCTCTCTGACTTTCTGAATGGAGTTGATTCTGTCTTCAAAATATCTTTCATTTCTTTCCTTTCAAATTATCCACCAAATACAAGATGGGATTACTATCCACCATTTTTTCCAACTCTTACTGTCCCTTCTCCTAATCCAACAGCTCAACAGATCTGTTGTGTGTTCGCATAGATCACTTGGTCTCTGTTAAATTTAGAAACAGAGCATAATTGTGAGGTAACTTTGCAATGAAGAAACAAATGACAATTTGTCCCTCTTTCCTCACAGCAGAAAAAACACCTGGAGCAGTCTGAATCTTCCTTCTCTATAGTCTCTCATGAGTGAGACAAGCTTTTCTAATCACCAACCAAGCAAAGCACTTGAATTTTGTTGGTGCCAAACTTTTTCAGGTTTGTTTCCATGGGCCTGGTCTGTTCTCAGGCAGCAATTCAGCTTCCTTCTTATAAATTCTATTTACTGTGAAGCCATCATTTTCATGCTTCCATCTGATAGTGTCCTAGAGGTGCCTCTGAAGCCCTCAAGAACTTGCATTAGTTCCCCAAAAAGTGTCTACCTCCCAATCATTCAAATACCTTCTAAAAGAGATATACCATCCTTGTTGGGACCAGCTTTCAGCCACTGTTACATTAGGCATATTAAAATATTAGAGATATTGAACAAATCAGGGAGTGCCTGCATCAAAGTCACCTGAACTAATCCACAAATCTTTTTTTTTTTTTTTGAGAAGGTAACATATATATTATAAGCAAAGAACTACACCAAAGGTGCAGATTCAAAAAAAAAAAAAAGAAAAGAACTATACCAAAGGTGTATTCCAGTAATTACTACAAGTAGCAGTCAATAAAGAAAAACCTACCATCTATCTACTCATAAGTATTCTAAAGCACAAGGAATGTCCTCAGCTTCGAAAGGATATTCATTTTTACACCAACTGAAAAAAAAGGCCATTTCACAAATCTTTCCAGAATAGTATTTTTGTTGCCATCTCCCACCTTGTAGCATATGTTCTTTAACAGTTTTGGCCAAAGTTTCCTGATAATTCTCCACACTGAAGTTCCATATGGTCTAGATACAACATTAGTGCACCAATGATCTGTCTGGCCATACTTGCTTATGATCACTTCATTCCATGGAGCCTGTTGTTCTCCATTGAATATCCAAAGCCACTTCATAGGTAGAGAGTTGTTTTGTCTGCTTAAATCCTTGATTCCCAGTCCACCAAAATTCTTATCTAACTGCACAGTCTTCCTGTCCACTAGGTGATAACCTTTGCCCTCCTTGTTCCCTAACCACAGAAAATCTCTTCTGAGCTTGTCCAACTTTTTCGCCACTTTAGCTGGAATAGGGAAGAGAGACTTGACATAAGTAGGCAAAGAATCCAACACAGTATTGATCAAGGTGAGTCTGCCTCCAAATGATAGTATAGTGCCTTCCAGTTTGCAAGTTTCTTCTTTGTTTTCTCAACAATCCCATCCCAAATCTCCCTATCTTTGTGCCTGTTTCCTAATGGCATGCCCATTGCAAGTTTCTCTACCATGCACCCCAAATTGTTGGCCAAAACCCGCACCTGAATCACTTCCTTGATTGGAAGAGGCTGCATTTCCTCCAATTGACACATAAACAAGAGACAGCTTCAAAAACAAGTAAGATCACCCTAATGAAGTTGATATGTTCAACTTTTGCTTCACAGAAGATCACAGTGTCGTCTGCATAAAAGCAAATGACAGACTAATTTATCTTCACTTGTTCTTGTGCAAACCTTAAATCCCTTGGTCCATCTGTTGTTTATAGCCCTTCTCATTATGTTGTTGAATCCTTCCATGGTAATAATGGAGAGAAAAGGAGAGGGGGTCACCCTGTCAAAGACCTCTTTCTAAAGGAAAAAAACCTAGAGGTTCTCCATTAACAAGTATGAAGAATCTGTAAGTTTTGATGCAAAACCCAATTCAATTCAACCACCTTTCACCAAGCCCCATATGTCTGAGAATACTAATCACAAATAGTCCCAGTTAACATGATCATAGGCAATAAGATAATTGACACATGCGCTGGCGGAAGATAGCAAATAGTCGGTGGATTAGTTGAGATACGAGCAAATTGATCTTGACACCACCCTTATTAAACATAATATAATATAATAAAATAGTGAAATATTACATCAATGTTTAAAATTTGAATAGTTTAATGGATTTGAATCCTTGAAGTTTTGAAAGTTGTATAGTAATTATAATGGTTTCAGACATTTTGGATCTGAAAATGAAAGTGTCAAACAATCATTACCTTTTTTGTAAAAAAGAAAAGAAAAGAGTTTTCTATCATTGAGATGGGGGGAATAAAGTTAGTTTTCTATTAGCCAATTTCTAACAGGTTAGGACTATGTAGGTAGAGCTTCTGGAACTGGAATTTCATACTCCGAGATAAGATAATTCATGATGTGCACTAGAGTGCTGCAGCTACCGTATATTTAAATTGTAGTGTTACATGCCCTTATTGTCCAGTGCAAGTGTCTGCTCTAAGTATTTTGTTGATGGAGGATTGATATTGGTGATATTGAGGTACTTATAAGAAAAAAAGATATTAGTTCAGACTCAGACTGATCATTTTAATTCACCGAGTAAGTGGTATACTCGTGTCTTATGGTTATGTTATCACACTTGGTTCATTGCAGGGAACAAAATTTTCATTTTTAGATATAAGAAAAAATCAGAAGGATCAAATCATCAAATCCCAAAACCAAGGTTAATAAAGCTTTTTAATCCATCTTGAGGGCTGATATATGGAAATTAATTATTAGTGTGAAAAGTAAATGGCTCATCATAAATCATTTTTTCAGAAGGTTTTGATATATCTGATCAATTTGTTCCATTGTGGTTGGAACACCAGCATTCATATTATGTTTGGAGATTGGTCTGTTCTGTTTTTCACTTTGCTTGTATTGAACTTTCATCTCTCCATCTATCTGCAAATGTGGTTGGGCAGAAGAATGAACGAAAGAAGAGTTTCAGGAATATCTGCTCGAAAACATAAAATCATAGTCTTGAATGCAAAGCCCAAAAGACGGCAGTCTTTTAGCTATCTAGGTTGTCAAGACTTTAATTATGCTAGGTGTGTATTTTTCTGTATTGAAAATCTTGTTTAGAAGGATGCCAAGGTGTAGGAGAAATCTTAGAGCTGAATATAACATATTCTTGATCACCTTTCCTGACTGGATTCAAGTGAAAGTATGATTCTTTTTTTTCCAGTTAGTTTGAGGGCTGAACATGTCTTCAGTTGAGCTTTGTGCTAGCATATTTGCATGATTTTGAAGTCATTCATGTGTGAAGATTCTTAAGCAACAAAGCATTTTCCTAAAACTGGTAACATCACTTGCATATACTTTTAACATCTGGATGACTGCAACTAAGTGTGTTTAATTTTCACCCAGGTTCCACCCTAATTGTATAGACATGACGCCAGAGGAAGCCAAGAGACTTGACCACTTCTTTTGCCAAAACTGTTCATCTGAAGATCAGAAGAAATTGCAAAATTCTCATGCTACTTCAAGACATTCTGATATAAAGGTGAGCCCATTGCTAGATTAACACAAGCATCCTGGTTACCTTTTTGATCTGTCTTTCTATGATCCAAATTGATGTAGGTCCCTCATTTTCTATTTTTCTTGGCCTCCATTCACTGATGTAGCTTGTTGTATTCATTCCATACATGTTGGTAGGAAAAACAAAGGCAAAAAATATTAGTTGATTTTAGACTATACATGCAAGAGGGTATGTAACTGGTCATCTTTGTAACATACTAGTCATGCCAAAGAAAAGTAGATAGCAAATGTCATTATATGCGGCAAGCTAGGTTATCAAGGTAGATTAGATTGGACAATCTTAAGTAGTGGAAGTTGGTCCTTAGCCGAGATACAATACTGTCAGCTAATCACTAGCTTTTACTAGAATAATATTGTAAAGTCGTAGAGGATGAGGGGGTGTTGGAAAGAGATCTGAGTACTTCAAAGCTCTTTTTGAAAGATCAAACGTGAAGAAAAGGTAATTGATAGGAGAACGCTGGAATAAAAGATAAACCAGCGAAATGCAAGAGGAAAAACTCATCACTTTTAATCTCAGATTTATACATCTTTTTTAAAATTTATCTTCTCAAACCACCCTGGCAGTTCATGATGGTAAGGCAAATTTTCTCTTTTGATGATAAAAAAATATATCTCAGTAACAAAACTGCTTTATTAAGGGAAGCAAGGTACTACCAGTCTTTCTAGGCGTCCTTTTCATTCTCTTCTCCTTCACTTCTTTAATTAACCTTGTCATTCCATAATATATGCACAACATACTGTTATTAAGCAGTTCGCTTTTTTCTTGGGTGAAAAATGGGCTTGATTTTTCAATACATATATCCGGTGACACAAAATCTGGGAAAAAGAGATTCTCCGATGAGCATTCAATGCTGAATATTGTCTGATTCCGTGCAAAAATTAATTGGTCTAGGGAAATTCATATACATTCCGAGACTATTTCATATACACTCTGACAGTATTTTGTGCTTGGGGCAATGACACAGCTAGTGAGGTTCTAACTGAGCTGAGTCTATTTCTTACTGAAAATTAAAAAATTGGGTAAGGTTGCCTTCCGATCCTATGGAAGAATGTTGAACAATGATAGTACAGTAGTGAAGTTTCCGAGGGTCTTCCGGAAACGGCCTCTCTACCCTCCCCAGACCCACTTGATGGGATATTACTGGGTGGTTGTTGTTGTTGTAAAATCCAAGTGTAACTTTAGAAAGCAGAAAAATCGCAAGTTAGGACAACCCCCAAACCTGCACTACCAGTCATCCAATACAACCATAGCGCCCTATTATCCCTCAGACAAAAGGATAGCAATTTAAACCATTAAGTTTACTCCTTATCTTGCTGTGCCTAGCACCACAACAATGTATTTCCGGGACTATTTGTTTCACCAGAACATCAACTGCAACTTTCTGATTCTGAAAAATCCTTCTGTTCCTATTCTTCCTTCATCCTTATATTATGGGAGCAGCATGCCAGGGACATTATGAAAATAGCAGCACCTATGCTTCTCCTTTTAACTTGTGAGATTTCCCATTGTATTTCATCCTTCCAACCTAGAGAGCCACTGTTAATGTGTTGCCAGGCCAGCACCTTTTCCCATTGGACAACAGAGCAAGGACACTCAAAGAATTAAGTGATCAGTGGTCTCTGCTTCCACCTCACAAAAAGGGCACAACAAATCATCCATGTCTTTCCACCTTGCTAATCTATCCTTGGTGAGCAACCTATAATTGATAGCAAGGTAGAGTATGAAGCACCATTGGGATGCTCCCAAGTTATTGCATATAAGTTTCCTCAAAAGCACTTTAGAGAAAGAGCGCATTTGGATAGAGAAAGAGCGCATTTGGATAACTTCATCAGAGTATAACTTGCAGCTTCAAATGTCTCCTTAGCCTTAAGTATTTTCTGTACAAGCCAAGAGGCTTGGGGGATCTGGACATTCCAAACTGTCTTCCCTTTATATAGTAGGTATGTATCCATTGGATCCAAAGAGTATCTTTCTTTCTACACAAATTCCATAGCATCTTGGATATAGAAGCCTTATTCCAGAAATATACCTTTAAGTATATTCAGGTTACCAGCAGCCTTTGGCCAACATAGTGTTTCCCGTGCTATGAGGCTTTCTTGGACATTTTTGCTTCCCCGGTCCAGAGGAATCTTCTACAAAGTGATTCAATCGTCTGGATAATCTTCTTTTTGTAGCAAATATTTGGGACCAAAACACTTGGATAGATAATAGAAGAGACTTAATCAATTGCAATCTGCCTGCAATGGATAGAAACTTTTAGAAGTCCAGCACATGATTTTTCTAGTATTTTATCCAGTAGTGGTTTATACTGGATCAAAGTGGTCCTTTCGGTACTGAGAGGGACCCCAAGGTAATCTAAAGGGGAGTTCACCCTTTGTAAGTCCTAAACTCTGAAGGGTGGTACACTGATCAGCTTGACATACCCCCAAAATAAATGGAGCTCTTCTCAGTGTTAGCAATTAGTCTTGAATTTTGAGGCCTAAGAGAATTTGAGAAAACAGTTACTCCCTCTGTTCGAATTTATGCGACACACTTTCCTTATGACACATTTTCATATTTAATAATAATTTAATTTTAAAATGTCTATTTCACCCTTAATGAGATGATTTGTAGCAACACAAACATCTATGACTTGTTTTAGACCATAAGTTTCAAAAATCTTCCCGTATTTCTTAAACTCCATACTCAGTCAAATTACATCACATAAATTGGGATCGAGGTAGTATAAAGCAATTGTACTAAGATAGGATCACCCCTGCAAAACAACAAGTCATCAGCAAATCCAAGTTGGACAATTCTCAACTTTCCACATTTAGGGTGGGATTTGAAATCTGGAATTTCTTAAGTGTCTTCAGCAACCTTGTCAGATATTCCATAGCCAAGACCAAAGAGGAAGCTGACACAGGGTCTCCTTGTCTTGGTCCTTTCCTAGCTGGAAGGGAGCAGATGGTTGGCCATTAATAATGATAAGAGTAGGAAACTGTGTTCAAACAGGTCATTTTACAGGATACAGATGTAGGAGGAAACCTTAAAACATGTAAGAATTTGCTCCAAGTAGGGCCACTTTAATGAGTCATATGCTTTCCATATCCACCTTCAACATACACCTTGGTGAAATTCCTTTTCTTGCATGCCCTTGCACCAATTCATGGCTCATAATGATGTCAGTAATGACCCTGCCAAGGACAAAAGCTGACTGAGAATTTTCTACTAGATAATCCATAATAGATTGCATCCTCCTAGTTTGATAATTCTAGAAATCAGTTTGTATAGTATTGTTCAGCAGGAAATTGGTCTAAACTCAATAACTCTCTAGGCATTTGGGACTTTAGTTTTGAAATGATTTTTTCAATAAACTGAACAAAAATAGCTGGAACTCTATAGATTTTATTTAATATTCTTTTTGGATGACTGATCTTTTTCTGTGGGAGTTAACTTCTGGATTTTCAGTGTAAGAATCATAACTCTGACTAAATCAGCTCTTAGCCGGAGTTCTATAGATTTTATTTAATATTTAATGTGATGGTTATTGTCCTATATATGCTACTGAAGCCTCAATTTTCAAAATTTGACGCGAGTATTTCAGGTCGAGACCAAACGCCGACGGAGGTGATACTTCTGCCTATGCTGGAGGAACTGTAACATTTCTCTTATTTGCCAACGGGATGCAAACAAACGCTGAGGCAATTGCATCAGAAGCAACAATCATGTGGGAATGATGTAAAGGGAAACTGACTGAAACGTTGTATTGCCTACTGGTTTGATTGGGGCTGATGTAAAGGGGAACTGACTGAAACGTTGTATTGCCTACTGGTTTGATAGGCATGCACCTTCTTTCCTTTTAAGTAGGTCGAGGAAGTGTTTGGTTGTGTGTAAATTATCTACTGTAGGTTTTCTTTTCTGTTCTTCCACGTTATTTCTTATTAGGGTGCTGTTTATAATAAATTAAAATTTTAGTGTTATTTACTGTAAATAGGTGCTGGCATTTGCTTGAGGCAATAGACCTGCTGCTAACTTCTCCCCTACGGAAACTACTCTTGGGTGTCTGATATTGTGCTTGTGCCTTTTCTTGGTCGTTGCATGCTGTATTTCTTAATTGTGTTGTGTGTCGACTGAATTAGTCGAGTGTTCACCCTTTAATTGTTTGGACTCGGGCATTGGTGTTCCTGGTACACGCAACACATGTACGATGCAGGTGTCATCTGTAATTGGATCATTGCTTTAACTGGGAAGGTATCTAATGTGTGTGTGATAGATATGGCATTTTTTGACTGAAGAAATCATGTAATTCCTTCCAATTCACTGACATCCAAATACACATTGTACAAAGTACAGTGGAAAAATTCACATACAACTGTGCTATAAGTATGCAAAAGCCTGATATCACACTTTCTGAGTTTCCTGATAAACTTTCAGTTAGCTACACTGATATGCCTGAAAGAAAAACTACAATTCTCACAAATTCCACGCCAGAATCCAACAGACAAATAGCGTGCGAACTGCTTTTAGCTCGGATCTGCATTGAGCATGCCATTGATGTTAAGCTGTTTTTGCTCTCTTCCATACGATGACTGTGCCACCAAAATCAGAGGAAGCTAACAAGTTCTCTCCATGATTCCAAGCAATACCTATTACTGGAAAGCCATGACCCTGCAGTCAAATACAGCCCGGTTTATTAATTCCTTTTCCCTGAAGGTCAAAGATGTTACAAGTCTGGAGATCAAATTTGCTCTCCGTTATCTTTCATACCTGAAGCTTGTTAACACATGTATTCCTTGGCCGAGTTAAATCATAGAAGTAAACATTTGCATCTTCACTTCCAGCAACTTCAAATTGATAGAATGAATAACCAAGTCAGTTGGAAGAAATTCATAAATAGCAGACTGAAAACATAGATGTTACCAGGGCAACCCAATGAATGAAACACAATATATCAAAGTAATTGGAACTTATTCATTTTTTTCCCTCCATAAGAATAAGATGCACGTCGGAAACCGAAGACAGTCTTTAGGACTTCCTCCAATGTTGTCTGTTTGGCTTCCTAGGAATTTCTTCCCTTCTATTGTAAACTCCAAGCACAATTTTTTTCATTATTTTGAGTATCTTCTTGATTGTAAATACAACAGAAATTGAAAGGTTGGAAGTCAAAGCCAATAAAACAAGGGATTTGTCCCAAAACAAACCCCTCCACCAGAAAATGACTTCCAACTTGGCTAGCCAAAAGACTACAATACTAGGATCTCGAGGGGAAAAAAAGGCAAGTAGAGATTTACAAATAGGAAGCAGCTTTGAAGAGAGCAAACTTTTTATGAACAATCCGGTGCATACCTATGTATTCTCCCTTTTCAAGTGAAAGTAAAGGACAGAAAGAAGCACGAATGCTGTGTACCCGCGGAGCCAGTTTCAGTGAGCACCGAAGTGTCAAATAACCTTGCATCTCCAAAGAGACGCTGCAAAAGCCCATAATACACTCAATATGATTTGAAAAAAAGAATCAGAAGAGAAACCAAAATGAGAGACACATATTTCAGTTTGACCTGAAAAAAGACAAACTTCCATCACGAGTAAAAGCCAGCAAGACAGGGCCTCGCGCCAGCAGAGAGAATGTCCTGTACTGAATAGTTGTAACAGCAGACCTATGCTTGCTGCTACTTCTATTCCGATGAGTTCGGGATAATGCACCTGTATGGGAGTTCATACTAACTGCATAAATACATCCCTGCAGATAATGAAGCTGAAAATAGTAAGTCTTGGTACAGAAAGGACTAGAAACTGCAATAAAAAATAATAAGGACAAAGCAGGCAACCTGACCATCACCGCAGAAAATAAGCTGACCAGTGTGATCGTGGTCCATGGCAGTGACTTCACCATCGACGACAGTTTTACTGATCGTTCTCCCCGTGCTAAAATTGAACACCTGAATGTTAATTTTAAAATTTAGCACTCAACTAGGTGAGAAGATAAAGAGCGAAATGAAGGCTGTGACATATTCTCTATGGTGAAACAAATATATACAGAGATGCACTGTCATTCGGGTTTCAGAAGTAATTTGAACATGTGTATGAATCCTCTGACACAGTTTCTGCAAGTGTACAAGTATGAAGTAACCTACTTTTCAAGTACAACAATATCCAAATCCAAAATCCAATTTTAGAAGCAAAAGAAATACTCTAGTAGGTTAGAATGTCTCCCTGAATAAATTTGTATTTTTTCTTGGTGCTTATCCTACAAGCTTAAGGTCAAATCTTTGCTTCATGTGTAAACTACCAAGTGATTTGTGTGCTTCTCAGAAATGTTGCCTTCTTTTGATGCTCCAGTGAAATTCAAGTCAATGACAGCCACATTTCATCTGTATCTTAGTAATCAGCAGGTTTGATCTGTTCACTTTCAGTTCGAAGTTAACTGCTTGTTTTGTGGGTGTTCATGAAAAAACTATTGTATCTTCTTTCCTAGACAGTGGTATCCCGGCCAGCTTGCGTACACCTTAACTAATTCACCAGGCATCCCCCTACTACAGCCCACAAGCACAAATGTCAGTCAATCTGCGTACCCAGTCATGGGCACTGTGGCAATGGACTCGAACCTAAGATTCTCAAGATTATTAGTGTTGTGCCTCAATCACTCAGCCAACCCCTTGGGGATGAAAAACAAGTGTACCTTAATGCATTTTGGAAACATTGTTTCTCTCTAAAAATCTAATTCCATGATGACTGCTGTGCACATTTTCCACTTTTCTTTGCTCTATCCTCTTTCTCTGGAAGGTAGTTAAATATTTATTGTATATTTATTGTGTGCTCATGAAAAAGTATTCCCTTAATTAAGCAAATAAATCTAACAAGGATAAGTACAATAATTTAGAGAGTAAAGATCTAAACAATTAAAATGCGTTAAGCTAAACATGAAGGATAATTACATTTATTTCTTTTTTTGCATTGCCAGCAGAAAGAAAGTTATTGTTCACCTGTAAAAGAGAAGAAAAAAGGCAACAAAGAAAGAACTAATTTCAGTCAGTTATTTAAATGCATATATAAATGCCAAGTCTTAAAAAAAAGAATTTGAAGGTGCTTTCATGCAATAAGTTATACAGTCTACTGAATGGATAACAACTACAAAATACAATAGCAAAAGAAAAAAGCTAAAAAACACATGGAGCCAAAGAAGATGGTTTATTGTACTGCAAGCACAAGGAGGAGACACATGCAAACACTCCTTGACAACAACACAAGAAATTTGCATGCAAACATGCCTTTCGAAAAACTATGAAGAATATCATCTAGGAAATCTATTCTGGTGATTGCCAAAATGTTTACCCATAACAAAATGTACATCTTTGTCCACTTACAGGATGAAATCGAATACAAAGCTGGGAAGAGACTCCATAAATCACCCTAATGCAAAGGCCTCTAGAAATATCCCATACTCTGACAGTTTTATCCATTGAAGATGATGCAATGTACTGATTGTTTGTGGAGAAGTCAAAATCTGGAAAAGGACAGATTTTGAAAATGATATCAGTAACATGTTAAACATATATAAAGCATAACCAGCACTTCGGCACCCTTGACTGAGAAAAAGACCAGCGGTTAGAGTCACCAAAAGGAATGCTAAGTACATTAAAAGAAACTTTATAAGAGCACCACGGTTTTCTGGCTTTCTGGATTACTCAGTTTAGACCATCAATAGATTGGGATAGGGAATAAAACACATGAACTAATTTTGCATATCCAGAAAACTGTGAGAAAGGATTCTTTACAAAACCAACATCAAATTTGAAATAAGAGGCTTAAAAAGTATGAACATTAAAAGACTCGTGTGATGATAAAAGCTCTTAGGCAAAGCAGGGTATCAAAGCAAATGCTTCCTCTTTCTATCAACTCAAAATGAGGCTTAACAACCACCACCAAAATCAGAGTTTGGATCAGAACAAAAATAATAATAATGACTTAAATTTTATAAGGTAATAAAACTGCTATTTTAGTGGGTCATATATACATGAGGAAGATGTTAGACAAACAACAATATCTGTTTTTAACATTTTAGGCCTCAACAACGCGTTTTCATTTCCATAGATTTGGTGACTGGGTTCCTTGGGCTTTGGCTCCTATATAAGGCAAGTCTCCACCTTATCAAAAAAGATGCAATAAAATAAATAATGTAAAACTCAAAATTATCAATAGAGACAGTATCAGGTTATCAGCAGCACTAAAGTAAGAACATTAATCAAACCACCCAAATGGATAAGAATTCCAAATGTTTGAGGGACAATTGAATAGTTTAACTTTCAGCCAAGAAAAAAAGAAGTGTTAAAAATGAATCTAATGAAAAACTACTTGAGACAAATGATGGAAACAAAAAAACATAAAATGACCTGTTCTTGGAAGTACTAGTTCGACCTTGAAAAATCAAACAAGACATTGCAAAACGGACCATGTTATTAAGAATCACAATGCGATAGAAACAAATACTACAGGTGCTAACTCCTTCCCCTGAGCAGAAGAGCTACTCTCTCCATCCCAGTTTGCAATTTGTTTTGCCCTTACTACAGCCCCCACTGCAAACATAGTATTTTGGTATTAAGAATACTTTTGGTACTTTCTGCAAATTAATTTGTGTCAGAAGCCTTCCTTTCTTCATTAAACTGTGTCCGTGTCCATATCCAGTCAAATACTCCCACTCAAATTGGGATGGATGGAGTATTAAACAATTCCTATGATTCACATCTCACGGTGCCCTCTTTTCAATGTTTCAAAGTTTTGATTCAAATGCTAATCAGTTGAGTGGGAGAATAAAAAATCATAAGGACAGAAGACATGAGATTTACTAAACCATTTCCACTTGGACATTGAAAAAGTCAACTGAGGATTCTAGACCTATTTACTGGTCAGAACTTCTATAACATTTTTTGGTTAAACCTTGTCTATGCTTCTACCAACTTAATCCAACCAATACTGGGAAGACTCATTTCTCCATTCCCATACCCCTAACCTGAAGTGTGATACAAAGCATGATAAGCTTCACATTGCTTAGATGGTGCTTCAACTATGGTGAGGACCTAGGCGTGCACCTTAGAAAAAACTAGCAAACCAACAACCTTGGAAAAACTTTAGTTGATTTCAAAGAACTAACCACTCTATCTTGTAAGGTAGAACTAAACATAAATACCGCTCATCAAAATGATTTAGTATTCATATAGATACATACTGAATGGATAAGTTATGGATTAGAAATAGGAAATTAGAAATTAAGATTTAGGAAACACGGACACTATACTGAATTAGGTAATTAGCAACTATGTTGTAAGGTAGAACTAAACATAAATACCGCTCATCAAAATGATTTAGTATTCATACAGATACATACTGAATGGATAAGTTATGGATTAGAAATAGGAAATTAGAAATTAAGATTTAGGAAACACAGACATTATACTGAATTAGGTAATTAGCAACTTAACATTTGCATCTGAATCATAGATCTAAGAGAGTTGAATTCTTCCACATGGTTTTGCTACCAATACCTCACTAATTACATTTTCTTTAGATTCTCCTACCCATAACTTTTTTGTGTTAAATCATTTCAGCAGTTTTTTCACTAAAGAACCTGAATTGAGCTTTAAGTTTAAAACTCCGTTAGATTTTGGTGCATTTCTACACCTTTTGCCTTTGACAACAATGATATCGGATGCTGATTGCAACTTAAATAAGACTATGGTTACAACTTTAAGCCAATATTTCTAACACATTTTTACAAAGGAGAAGTACAACTCAAACAATTCCGATATATGAATACGAGGTTAAAGACAAGACTGCAGAATCAATACCAGTTAATCCAACCTGTGACATCTTTTGAATGCCCTATTAACTGCTTCATGACTGAAGGGGGCATGGAGACACTGCATACTGTCAAACTGCCATCAGCTGCTCCATATGCAAGTAGATCAGAACTCATATGCCCAAACTTTATAACCGTAACTGAAAATTAGATTAGTAAGTTAATATAAAGCTAGATGAAGAAAGAGATGACTGATTCTCACAAGAGAAATAATTACCCACGGCCTTGCATTGGTCAAAAATGCAATGCATCCCAACAAAGGAATATGCAGGTTCCGCCCTTCTACGTGGCCGATCATCAGTGTCACTCGCATTTGAACTGAAACTAGTTGTCCGACTCAATGCTTGACTTGCTTGACTTGCTTGACTGGGACTTCGTAAATCCTGCATAAACATGAGATGGTGAAAATTGTGCAAGGATAATTCTCATTTGTCATGCAACTATAATGACCAGAAAGAACCTATTCCGATCTTCTATGACTGACACGCCAAGATCATTTGGCATATGGCTGGTAAGGACCTAAACTCGACCAATCATTTGGCAATAACCTTAGCATTCACCTTCGCTAAAAGTTAATCCAGTAAGTGCATATGTAAGAGCTATAGACCAAGAAGATTGAGCAAATTGAGCAATTGAATGTTCGTATCATCTCCATGCTGGAGTATATTATGACACAGTCAACTCCAAGAGTCTAAATATAACTCTATATATGAGTTGTATGTTATTCAACATCTCCAGATAAAGTGCAAGAGATTTATTTGCAAAAAGGACCTTAAGGAGACACTAACATACATCTACAAATATAGTGAATGTCAAACATGGAGCTAGCATAGACATATGCAGATTTGAAAAATGAGAACACTAAAAAGATATATAACAAAACAAGCATACCATGACACTGTCGTTCACCGCCACTTAACACTCTCCACAACAGAAAAAGAGAATAGTGCATTCCATGGTCAAAATCTCAATTCAAAACAGGCAGAGGGGTAGTTTAAACTTAAATAAACCTTTCCTTTTTAGATTGTAAAATTCAGTACATAGGTTGTACTGTTGTACTGAAACCATATGTACAAGTGAGCAAAAATAGGTAGTTTAATAAACTTATTGAGCACTTAAACCAACTTTATCAAGCAATTAGCATGAGAGATTCCAATTTTAAGAATTAAAGATTGTTTAACACATTAAGGGTCACCAAGAAAATGCTAGACAGATTTCAAATGTAAACAAGCATATCATTAAAGCCACAAAGAGTCAATTCATATATGCCACATATATCTCAAATAAACTTACAGGCTTTTATTAGAAGTAAGTCAACTTAAGTATTTAAACAAACATGAATTCCCAACAATTTTTTGACAAGGACATAATTCTCCACAATTATAATAATACATATTACAATTATAAGAATACATTTTACAATTTGAAAGTACATTTTTATAAGTATTTTGATCATATTTTTAGCACGTATTCCAAAATGAAGTATTGTAACACATAAGGTTTACATTCAAAATATTAATATTAGGAGATTATAAGATATTTAAGAGTTAATAGGTTTACAGCTAAGTTTCATTTCTAAATAACGGGGGACTGCTCAAGAATATTCAGAAGGTGCAGGTTAACAACATTTCACCCTTCACCTTAATTCGTAGGTTGTAGATCAATTTATTATCCAAACACATTTAGATGACATGTCATGGATAGTCAAATACTCGTCGTAAAACGATGCAACATAGGCTAAAGCAATAAGAAGGAAAAGGAATTGGTCAAAGACAATCAAATGATGCACATACCTTTAAAGAATTCCAGCTATCTGACTCGAGTAACTGTGAAACTGGACTTGGTGAAGGCATCCATCGCCCACTGATGCATCAACCAGTAAATTATCCTGATGTCAGATTGTATGGAGTACGAACTTCAACAAATGACATAAAAAAAGATAAAATAAATAAATATAATGCTTCGTGTTGGTAAAGTTTTACATTCCCCAAAATTCAATGATGTCAAAACAATTCTGAAATGGTAGAAAAGGTACATGCAACAAAAGATATTATGTTTCCTTCCTCCACAATCAATAATGGGCATTAAAAAAGTAATAGCTCTATAAAACTTCTGTGTTAAAGGATTATTCTCCCAGAATCTCATGCTCTTATAGTGCCTAAAGAGCTCAAAAATTATTAATAACCAGTACGTCAAGCAAATGAAGAATATATCCTTGGCCCTCCTGTACAGTGATAAATTCATAGTCTAAACAATTTCATACTAAGAAGCAAAGTCATCAATATGGTTGTTAGACTTTGCAAGTCGTCGCAGAGGTTTCTTATTATCTGTAGTTTCAAAATCCATGGCTTGCTAAGTATTGTAAAAAATAGTTGCAAATATAGACCTTCGAGTTTGAAGGCTGCGGACATTTATGTCAACTGAGTTTCTCTTTCTAGCAAGCTTAGCATTTCCGAAATTCAACCTCTCAACAGTGTTCTCAGTGATTTGAGACCACAAATGGAAGTTACACAAATGTTAAGAAGTAAATATACCAATTATGAGTCTTACTCAAGTGCGCTAAGCAAAAAAGGGATCACATGCTACAAGAAGAAATGAAGATAGATCTCAACCACCTGTTCCCTGGGGTGCTTGAGCGGCTTGGTATTTGCAAGCTCTCCCAATTCCTTGGCCTACTAATATAATTACGATAAGCTATGTATCCTTTTCCATTGCATCTCCAGTCCTTAAACAAGCAATAAAGTTCTATCAGGTCACTGCATAACTAATCCCAACAAATACATAGATCCTACTATCAAAATGTCGGATAAAGTTGCATATAGTTTACACCTGAACCACAAAAATAAATTTGAACTGAAATAAACCGAAAGTGCCACAAATGTATATCAAGTAAGCAATGCATTGTTCACAATGAGATCCTATTTACGCCTGAACGAGGAAAGCAGTACGTATATGATGAATGAATAAGTAAAACAAACAAAAAGAACGTCAATACGTACAATACGTATGCATATAATATTTGTTTGTTGAGAGAAATCACACATATTTGCAGCGATAATGCAGTTAAATGTCATCACGTGTTAGTGCATACACGCGAAAGAAGCGTACCTTGCGACGAAGCACAGCGGATTCAGCTTTGCGATGAAGGAGGAATCGGCGAATTCCAATGTAATTTGGATCTGAATCGGCAGGCGCTGGCTGAAGCATACAACTGAAAAACTCAGGATTTGCAGAGGAGTCCTTTTTCTTCTCAATATTCTCCTCCTTCAGTTCATGATCATGACCTTCAGACGAGCTCCTCTGAATTGTCGGTTCCGCCATTTCGGGGAAATTCAGGTGAACTCTTCATTCAAAAAATCGCCTCCTCCGGCAACCAGATCGTGGAGGAAGCGCTTTTGAAATTCTTTTTTCTCTCGGCGATGGCTGAGAACGGAGTTATTAAAATGTGAATTGTGACGACTAATGTCCGTCAACTCCGCCAATTTTTGGGTGACGGTGCATCTTATAAATTTTAGTTTGTAGCGATCAACTCCCATTTCTTTCTGTTTTTATCATTTCCTCCCCCGAAAATCTAATGCTTTTACGAGAAGCGCCCTATTATTTTGCTTTTACCCCTTTCTTTCCACAAAACATTCCGATTCTTTGTGTACTTCCGAATAAATATTGAGAATAAGCCTTTCTAGTTGTCCCAAATCTCATTTACGCCCCAAACCTATACAAATGTCTCAAATATGTTATCAACTTGTGCAGATCCAAAATTTGAGAGTTAAATTAGACTAAAAGAAAAAAAAAAGAAGAAATGAATTAGGAATATATAAGTTGAACATAATTTCAATTAAGAAAAAGTAATATGTGGAGCGGTAAAGTAGCTATTAAGCTAAAATATAATTTAATATTTTATATAAAGATTTCATCGAGTTATANCTAAAATATAATTTAATATTTTATATAAAGATTTCATCGAGTTATAAATTTATAAAAGATCAAGATGCGTCTAGAAAATCAATTTTTTCTCTAAAAACTGCATCTTGATCCTTCATTTTCTTTCCCTCTTTCTTCTATTTCATCCGCTTCAATTTCATTAATTGGAAAGCATTTATACTTGATTTTAGGACTTCAATATTACTTTTTAAAATATGATCACTTTTCCGAAACAGTTCATCCAAAATTATGTTTTCCTAAAACTGAAATCTTAAACCAATTATCTCAAAGTGCAACTTAAAAATAACCCAAACGCCACCTACGTAAGGGATATATTGGTGCTGTTATGAAGCTAGCAAGTAAATTTGACATTTATTTTTTCCTTTTTTGGATTATTGAATTGTCTAAAACTAAAAGTGAAAAGTTCAGATGATGTGAAGATAACAAAAATCTTGTTTTTATTTTGACATTTCTGAACTATTGATTCAAAAAAAGTATCTTTAGATGCCAATGTTTTACTATGTTAAAATTGTAAAAGGCAAACAGTCAAGTCATTTTGTAACTGGTATGTATAAAGTACTACTTGAATTTCGTGAAAAAATGATTTATTTTGCCACTTGTACTTTGATGTTACCTTTTATACCTTGCAAGGATAATTTTTTGTTTTAACATATTCTGTGTACCAGATGCATATGAAAATTGTATACCCCACTAGCTTATTTTGCCTCCATATGTCTCATTTGGAAACATATATACATATGGAAATTGTACACCCACTAGCTTGTCTTGCCTCTATAGGCTTCATTTGGAAACACATTTGTAAAAATCACGTTTGCAGCTTAATTTGACAACCCAAATCACATTCATACTTGGATAAATTAGTAACTATAAACAAATATACGTCCTTCAATTTTCGTTTCGACGTTACTTCTTTTTCCTCACAATGACTCTTCTGCCACATCCTAATATGGACGTTGTACAAATTATAGACCGCAAGAGCTTGAAATGATGAAATTTATTGGTTGCAGACTAAGCAACAAGTACAAGATGCTACTGAGGAAAAGGAAAGAAAAGAAGGATGAAATCTAGTGTTACACGAGTCGTGTATATCATCGTGATTTGGCTGTTGTGGACTCATCAACTGGATGCCAAAAACGGTTGTTAACCCATATCTTATCAGCTTCCACAGCATAACCATCTTGATTACGATGCCAACTATAATAAGCATGAGTTCTATTCTTGATCGCAAGAGTGGCATGTCCAAAACTGGCCTCCCGGAATGCAGAGTAAGCTGGCTGTGGCTCTGTCATGCTGAGATTAGTGTAGAAGATATCTGATTAGTTGTCTAACAGAAACGCCAATCACAACAGATAAAACAACTTTCTAGACTTTGATTAATCTTACTTGGTGGCAAGGCCTTCAAGATTTCCTCCATCACCGATTGTTATATAAATTGGAGCAGATTGATCTCTAATAGGAGTGCATTCTCCATTGACAACATTGTAGGCCACATTAGATATCCGTTCCTGAAACACAACAGAAAATTAGATCTTTTTATAAAAGATACCACTATGATTCTCACTTGGTTACATATGAACTGGGTGAGCTGTACATACTGTTCGCTCATAAGCATGAACATGACCTGCAAAAACCATATCCACTTTGTACTTCACAAACCATGGCTCATACATTACTCTCATGGTTTCCCCTTCCATATAGTGATAGTTGTAGCTGTTATACCATGGAGAATGTACAAGAACAATCAGCCACGGAGTCTCAGTCCTGTTAACCTTTGGTAGCTCTTCCTCAAGCCATTTAAATTGAGGAGTGTATTTGCCTAAAATTTGAAAAGGAAAAAGGAACTGTAAGAAGACAAATCCATAGTCCCTGAATTTTCTGAATAGCCTTTAAGAGACCAAGAAGATGCATTGTGAATTATCAGGAAGCCAGTTTGGGAACAAAAGATAGACATCAATAAATTGCAATTGTGACACTTAGACTGAAATATGCTACTACACTAATACTGAAATATGCTACTACAGAACTTTTTTCAAGAAGCATGTCAGAAGAGGACTAATTCCTCAAGAACTGGAAAAGTAGCAGACTGATCACCTTTTCTGGTTGATTACTTCTATTCACACTATCTAAGATGCAAATAAATAAATAAATAAATAAAATTGAAGACCGGTGCTTAACTCAAATCAATGCGAAAACTCGCACGAATGTCATATCCTTACCATATGCTGAATATGAGGATAAAACTATGATATATGCTGAAGCTCGCTTGATTGAATACCAAAGTGGAGCTGTGCTGTTTGATGCTCTATAGGGGACATGATACCTATGAGTATAGGGCTTGAAGGGTTTTGTTTCCCCCTGCAGGCAGCATGAAAATATATTCATCAAAATTCCAGTGCAAAACCATCTAAAATCCAGGACTTTAAAGAGCATAATATCAGATGTATGGAAAAGCAGAAAGTCATTTTTGCTGTGGAGATCAATTAATTAACTACGGTAACCATATGTTTTCTAAAGCATGGATGCTTGCACATTATTAGTCTCTCTCGAGTATTTTGTCATTTTTTAGCATGCAAGATGAACTTCATGCAACTTCGTTCGCATAGCTGGGCAACGCCTTTCTCTTTTTTTTGTTGAACAGAGAGAGATGCCAGCTTCAACAAACTCAATGTACTCAAACTAGCAGTAGAAAGCAGAATCTCTGGTTGAGATAAACTATAATGTTGTGAAGTGAATGTAGAATTCATGCAACTAAGTATTCTTTCTGTTCATCCATTTAAGCAAAGAGGGTGTTGACACAGTTTTTTCTCAATTGCTGAAGGTCCAGAATTCATTCAATCTCAATGAGCTAATATTAGCAGTTTGTAATCAATAAGGATCTATATCCAGCTGAAAATATTAGGTTAAACCATTAAAGCATCCATGAAATACACTAGAAGACAATTTTAAGCAAGAAGGAAACTGGTATGGTATCACTTACAATTTCAGGAGCAAAATCTATCTCATGATTTCCTGCGGTCCAAATCCAAGGCTGATAAGCAGTACTTCTCTCTACAAACCTTCCCCATGTATCCCATCTTACATTATCATGATTAGGGTAGTTATCAGCATAAGACAGGTCCCCTACGAACAACACTGCTTGCCCCTTAATTGGATTTAATTCATAATGTGTGAGTGTCTTGTTTGAATCGAAACTCTGACCAAGATCCCCTGTAATGAAATGCAGGTTGATTGAGAAATGCCACACAAATGATAAAAACAACACGCATGCTTTTACTTTTCCTTTTCTTTTGTAAGTAACTACATGTGCAAAGAAGTTTTCGTTGTACTAAATCCAAGATTTGTACTGAAGGAGAAGAAGCATGTTGTATGTATAACATCCATGTAACAAGGAGTTTATGCTAAACGCGGATAATAACATTTCTTCCCCTTCAGAAAAAGGCTGTTTCACACAATAAACTAGAGACTATGCTTCTTTCATTCCTAGATGTGGGGTCTAGATAACATTGTACATCAATGTGCATCTCCATTCCCTCTTTATTTTAGTATTCTTGGAGAAAACACAATATGAATGACACCTCAAAGTAATGGTAAAATAACCTAAGAAAGCTCCAACAGCAATAATTTGGTTGAAATTGTTACCTATAAGTCCAAAAGTATATGGAACATCAGGCCCAACTTCTGGAGGAGTTACGAACCAGAAAGTTCGTGCCACGTGCCCAATCCCAATCTTATAGTAGTATTTGGTATCGAACTGCAAAAGGAGTATTAAATCCATTGTAAGTTTGACCATCCTTTCAGAGGGTAAAAATAGTTTACAAATGCTCAAGGAACCAAAATTATCCCCCAAAAAAGGAAATGAAAGAAAGAATATTCACCTTCAAATGTTTGATAGTGCAGTGGTGGATGTAACCAGAAGTATAGTTATAATATTTGTAGGTAGTAACTTTTCCATTGGCCTTATTCTTTTGCTTGCTTTTCTCACTCCAGTATAGGACTGTACTTGAACCAGGTTCATCCACAGTTACCCATGAAACAATTACGGCCTTTCCCACATGATCTCCTTGTGTTATATGAACCTTAGAAAGAAACCCCAAACAGAATCAATTGGCAAATAAAACAAATTCCATGAACGAGACGAGCATAAACAGAACATATTACATCTGATAAAAAAAATTTAAACACTATCTCAGAGCAGAGGCAGAGGCAGCATTTGTCTGATGGGCTTAACTGAACTGAATATTTTACACACTGATTTACATGTGAAAGAAGACTAAAATTTTGACAAATATTAAATTATGAACCCATAATTTCAATTTCACGAGTACAATGAGTTCAATGCTAAGAAATTATCAAATTTAAATTCTGGATCAGTCTCCTTCCCAGAGATATTACTTTTCTACTATACTTTTCTTTGACCCCTATCACCCATTAACAAAATCATAAAGTAAAAGGAATACTGAATCCCATTAAACAAAAGGGGGAAAAGGTGAAAAGTGCATCAAGATATCCATTTTTAAAAAAAACAACAGCTCATATCAAGCTCTATGATGCATCAAAGATGTTCGTTAAAAGCTCTAACTGAATAAATACAAATTGCAAAACAGAAAAAGAAAGGAGAATTTGAAGATACCTGTTGAGGCGCATTATATCCAGGAGGGACACGGAAGACATCACTATCCAGAGGCATATCCATTGTCTTCTCAACCTTCCTAACAAAACTACTGGTGACTCCACCATTGCATAAAAGTGACTCATTGAGAATCAAACCCAGAATCAGCATAATGCAAAACCCAAAAGATCCCATTCTTGACGCACCCATCTTCTGGGAAAACCCAACTTTCACATTAACCAAGAGTAGGAGCTCCTATATATATGCATCCAGGAAGTATATTTAGATATCTTTATTCGAGTATATCCGTCTAGAATTACGGGGAATATTCTGACTTTGTACGATAATAAGTATGGATCAAAGTCGACGACTTATTAAATAGTCGACAATTGACATTTGGATTGGGATTTATCTAAGCTCTTAGACAACCTACCAACCAGTGGGAAAACCAGAAAAAAAACTACAATCATCTTGGGGCCAATGTCTTTGCTTTCGTTTTGACATGATAAAGAAGTAATGAACTCAGATCAGCCATTTCATGTGATTTGTGATCATATCTAAATANCCAAACACACCCTTGATATAGTATAAAATAATTTTTTTAAAAACAAAATTCGTTTTTATAATTTAATTAAGCTCATTTTGGAAAATGCAATCAGGTTGCAGAGCAGTTAATGGCTCTTCGTGAAGAATATGCTCAACGGAAATCATCTTACACAACCACAAAATAATTGAATGGTACAATATTCAACATTTTCAATGTCAATTATTCAGAAATTGTAAAATATCTTTCATCTTTAAAGAAAAGTTGAGGTAACAAGTCTGTATAATATTGTCTAATTAGAGGTTGTCGAGTTTTTATTGTTGATTATCCACTTCTCGATTCAATTTACCTGATATAGTTTAATTCAAACACGAAATTTAAAATTAAAAAAAAAAAAAGAAGAAAATTAATATTCATGCTCTTAGACATATCATAAACTTTGTTATTTAAGGATAAAATGAAAGTTAAAATTATTTCAAATAGTGTTTGTATTACTATTGTGCATGAACAAGCCTGGTGTCGCCGCTGCATACCAAATTAACATCCCTCCCGCCGTACCTTCCACGGCCGTTCACACTCTTCGGCACCGTCACGATTAACTCCCCGCCGGCAAACACCGCTGTGGCTAGCTCCGGCTTTGCGGACGGGGGCAACCTAAACCTCCACGTGTCCACCTTCAATTGTTCCAACATTAGTAACTTGGCCGCGCCATTTCTCACCACTATCTTTGTAACTCCGGGATGAATCTCCACGGCTTGAGCCCTAACATTATGAATATTTTCGCCGTGCTGCTTGATATCTCCCACGACGAAACGGAAGAATTCGAGGTTTTCTTCCACCTCGACATCCGCGTCGGACGGGATCGGTAATTCGAGGACTTTGCCGAACACGTGAGGCAGTTTCCTGAGTTTTTTTATGCCGTTTCCTGCCATTACTAGTACTATTGTTGAGGCAAAATTGAGTAGAAGAAGAAAAAGCCTAATTGGAATCAATACCTTAGAGCTAATTAATGGCTTTAATTTGTTGCAAAGACAAGCAGAGATGGACTCTCATGCTCTTGTTTTGTAGGTTGCAAATGACCACATGAGAATAACTTTTATGTTTAATTATTCACTATTTAAACTTCACTGTTCCGACTAATTCAGATTCCACTCGAGCAAGTTCAGTCACTAGTAAAGTCAAATATTTTTATTAAGCGTGTTTAAGATTTAATAAAATAATAACAATAACAATATATTCAGAGTAATTTTATAATGAAGTTTGAAGAATGTAGAACATACGTAAATCATACTCATATTTTTATGGAATAAAAAAATTATTTTTAGAGTCTCGACTTAAAAAAAAAAAATTCAAATAGAATTGCAAGAAATAATTAAATGAAAGCAAAATAGAAAGATATACAAAGTAAATGAGAATAAGAAATCCAGTGATTACTAAATAATATATATTACTAATAAGAAGAGGAGGAGAGGAGGCTAGGCCCCTACCTCTACCACAAAAGGGGTGAGAGGAGGGGATAACAGAAAAATCCAATAGTTTAAGACTGAAATTTCAAAAATGTTGATAGTTTTGGAAAGATTTTAACCATTATATAACTCTTCTTAATATACACAATACAATCTTTCAAATAAAGGGCGTCCAACTAATCACTTTTTATTACACGTGATGCTACTAGAAATAGAGATTTTTTCCACCGCAAATTAATGGGAAATTTATTTTACAAGACATGATTTTCTCACTCATTTTCCACCAAACTTGTTCACTGGGAAAATGCATGATGGGAAACAGTTTTCCACTGAAATAGTAGGAAATTCCATGTGGGAATAATCAGTTAATATTTTTGAGTAGAAAAAATAATAATTTTTTAATAGTGTGATTACGCTATTGGACTCACTGAGGGGCAAAATTATTATTTACTAAATACTTTTATATTTGAACTGTTTGGATTCGAAATTTCCAATGAAAGATGGTCAAAATTTTAGGCATCCCACCATATTCGATGGAAAAAGAGACAAGAATCAAAATGTTGATGGAATCATTTTAGTGAGTGAAGGGCTGAAGTTGGAGCCTTCTTCAACAAGTTGATTGTATCCAATATCATAATACTTAATTTGGAATCCAATATAGTTTTCCAAAGTTTGACTATTTATTACTCCTTTCATTCTTCTTTCTAAATTTAAAAATAATTTATCTTAAACTCAATTTATACTTAATAAAAAATGTTTGTAGCCACGTAAATACTCACGATTTCTAATTTATTTATAAGACAAGTTGCAAGAAGGGGGCTCTATTTCTCCATTAAGAGTTATCAAGCTTACCGAAGAATAGTATTTACATTATTTCTTTGTGGTTATTTGATGCAGTTTGTTTTTTTATCGTGCTATTTTACTAGCGTTCGCTTTCAATTAAATAAGTCTCGAACAAAATCTTTTTCGCGAAGAAAATAGACTTAACCCTAAAATATATTAGTTTAAGGGCAAAGAAAAGTTGTGATTAATGTGATGAATAAAAATATTAAAGGCAAAATACAATTTTAAAAAAAAACTTAAAAAAAACTTGATGTAATTGAATTTGACTGAATGGTTATGTGTTGATTGATATATGTTGCATCCATCACTTGTGCAATTAACAAGCCCAATGCTATATTGTGCTAAAAGCCCACTAAGCTTAGTGATAGTTGCCGATAAGCCCAACAAATACTTGGCCTTTGGCAATCTAAGACCCAATCTCTTGTACCATAGTTTACTGAGAGAAGTCGATGTATAAACACATGTCATCAAACATGCGTCTATATAGTTATTTGGTACAAATATCTGATGCGGATAATTTTTACTCCTCACAACCCTTGAGAAAATGGAAGAAAATCGCATTCATCAAAGATGTTAATATTTTTCTTATTAAAATGGAAAATAAATGGACCCTAAGGCGTGATAATTCAGATTAATTAAGTTAGTGAGTTTCGAATATAAAATATTCAATTCAAAAAAAGAGAAATAAAAAATAAGTGATACCTATATAATCAAAGAGAGAGAAACTATATGTGCATTACTTACCCTTCACTAAAACATCTTCTGTATAAGAGAGAAATACGAGATCATCAGGGAGCTATAGAGATGGATAAACTTTCAGTAGGAAATATATCTCTTTAAACGAGTTATACACATCATGACAGTCTGAATTAGTCGGACAGCTGTGTCTCGAATATTGAAAAAAGATGGAGATAATGACTTAACCATATATGATAATCTCTTACCTTGGGATCATGTGTGTGTTTGATCTTGTTCACTAGACCTTCTCTTTAGCATTTGCCTTATCCCATTAGCTACACAAATTGCAGGATTAGAATTAACATATTTTCTACAAAATGACATATGAGCCTTCAATGCTTCTTCCATCACAAGAAATTGCTTAGTATTATTCTTATTCCTTCTATCAACTTCATCTCCAACAGCTTCTGAGCAAAGTCCACACAACCATTTGCCATCAAAATTAGCCTTCACTTCATTAATATAGTCTTTTGTGCAATCTTCTTTTAGACCACAACACTCACACTTAGCCAATTCTATGTCCATTTCTTGAATATCAAAACCAATATCTTTTTTCCTTTTCTTGTCTTTATTATACACACATAGGGAGAGAAAGAAAGTGTTTTCTTGGATTATTTAGGGCATTGGCTAGAAAGGAGAAGGTGTGGGAAGAGAAAATGGAGGCAAGTGAGAATTTATAATAGGGAAAAGTTGCATAATTTTCTCCATGTTCTAAGGGGGACATAGAGAAGAGGAGAATGAGACAATTAGGAATATGGTCTTGGAGGGGCCATAAGGTGGAGCCCTTTGTAATATTATTATTGGGAATTTAATATATTTTATGTACTAATAATGTAAAAATATGTACACAATTAGCCAATTAGGCTATCTAAAGTGCAATTGAACCTAGAATTAAATGGTATTCCTTTCGTTTTAATTTATTGGACAAAGTTTTAATAGACATGAATTTAATTTTTTTAAATATTTCTTTCAAATTTTTAATTATAGACATACCATAATTTTTGTATTATTAGAATTTTTTTGATCGAATTTTATGATTTTAAATATTTTATAATATTTGTGTGGCTATTAACCTTTTTCATTAAGAGTAAAATGAAAGGTTTAAGTTAAATTATTTTCAAATTTAGAAAATTAATATTTTTATTGAGACGAACTAAAAAAGAAATATTACCTTATAAATTAAAACGAAGAGAATAAATAACTAACATGTTAAATTATATTAATAGTGTAAACCTTCATTACCTTGACAACGAATATAGGGGTGACAAATGGTGGTGGGAGCGATGGCGATTGAGTTGAATTTGAATAGATCAAATTGGGTATAAATAAGTTGGGCTAAAAAG
>JACEIK010000848.1:275203-317576 GCA_018107945.1 Datura stramonium
TGAACGCTCTTCGTATGAAACACGTACTCTAAAAGTAGTAAGACAAATAAAAGTGAACAACCACTTATCCTTTGTCTTTTTAATTCATACTCTTTGAACGTTCTTCGTATGAAATACGTACTCTAAAAGTAGTAAGATAAATAAAAATGAACAACCACTTATCCTTTGTCTTTTTAATTCATACTCTTTGAACGTTCTTCGTATGAAACACGTACTCTAAAAATAGTAAGACAAATAAAAGTGAACAGCCACTTATCCTTTGTCTTTTTAATTCATACTCTTTGAACGCTCTTCTCACTCATTTTCCTCCAGCTAGTCAGCCTCAAATTCCCAAAGAAGCTGAGAACCACCATGGCTCAAACCTCTTCCAACAATGGCGGAACCGATCAGGTGCAATCCTATTATGCTCTCATCAGTCATGTTATAGTCTTCCACTTGTTATTTTAACTAATTATTCAATTAATTTGATGAGTTTTTAGTTTCTTCTTATTTTGATGGTTTTCATTTTTACATATCTATTTTTATTTTCCTTCTCCAAATTGCGACCTTTCCGGTAGGAAGTAAATAATATTTAGTTTAGGTGATCTCTGTTTCTTCATGGATATCTCTTATGCAAATCTTTTTCCTTTATTTTAAGAATTTTTATACCGTATAACTGTCCACCAAATCATCAAAATAATGATTGATAAATATATTAATAATAATATACNATAATATTCTTAATTAATATGTATTTTTTTCATATCGACTAACGAATGAAATTATTTTTGATCTAGCGGACATATGCCTTAAAAGCCCTATTTTTAACTGTTATTTTTGGTTGTCAGGTTTTGGTGGAGGAGACCGGAAATGTTAGAACATTCATATTAAATAGGCCAAAGCATTTGAATGCACTTTCATTTCAAATGGTATGCCAAATATAGATTTTAAATTTGGGTATCAAGTGGGGCGGGTTAAAAAAATGGTTAAAATGAGTAAGTTTTTTAATTTCTTATATAAATTTGGATTTGATTCCTCTCCATTTTTCACTATTGTTCCCTCAAACTTATTTGTTTGTCCAGATATCTCGGCTTAAGCAACTTTTCTATGCCTGTGAAGAAGATTCTAATGTGAAGATGATAATATTAAAGGTAATTTCAATAGCAGGAGGATCTTCTGTGATAATTAAATTTCCTGTCATAGCTTAACATGAGGGAAACTTGGTAACCTGATACTGGATTTTGCCTATAAAAATATTTAGAAACTACATGCAGGCAGAGTTGCAATGATTTTGAGTTGCTTTATTCAAATCTTGTTTCTTTATTGAAGAACTTCAGTTTATTCTCTGTCTCGTCTCCTGACACCGGGAAGAAAGTTCTTCTAATAGCTTTGGCGACATTTCCCCTGGAAGGATAAAGCTGGCCAATCAGCTACCTCTCTTTGGTATCTCACTGGTTTTGACCAATCTACTGTTTGATCCTACCTACCTTTCTCCTCGGTACACATTAGGCTTATGTTTCTTGGCAATCGGAATAATCCACATTATCGAAAAACTGTTCACCAAAATGATTTTGTTGAAATAAAATCAAGAGAGTCTGTTAGAGAGTATTAAATAGTTATTCTTGCCTATAAGGCTCTGTAACTTACTGGAGTGAAGTAAGATCCAAAATAAGTATAAAGAAGCTTATCTGGATACCTTCATTAAATCGTTTACTAGTTCAGATGAAAGTGGAAAGTATTGGTTTACTTTCTTTTATGCAGTTTTATGTTCTATAGTTTGTCACAAGCTCTGGTAGTATGCTGCAAAGTTCTATTAATGCCCCTGTATGTAGTACAAGTATAAATGCAGAGATATCTCAATAGCAGTCCTAGAAATGTTACTACTTTTTCTTGTATCAATATTTTCCAGGGACATGGAAAGGCTTTTTGTGCTGGTGGTGATGTTACAGCTGTTTATCATAGTGTTCGCCAGGGTATGTATTTGCTAAATTGGTAATATCTTGTCAAATATGGAAAGAAAATGCCCAGCGCTGATGGTGCCACACCAGCACGACAGCGCCCAACTAGTGTCGATGGCGCCTGCCCACATGCCGATCCTCCTGCGCGATTATGCCCTTCTGGCGCTGACCAACTCATCCCTTCGGCATGATTGTGCTCACATCTGATATATGTTCAAGAATTGGTTTCAACACCCAAAACTCATCCAGGACCTCCCAGACATAATCCAATAGTGCAAAGTGATCAAAAAAACACATTCCAGACATTTTGGAATCATCAAATCACCAGTCATCTTTACCAAATGTTGAACGTGGTTAACTCCAAACTTAAGAAAATCTAAAATCCCATCCAACGGTCCAAATCACTCCCGAGTGCCTAGGGACCCTTGCAAACCATCCAACAAAGTGATAAATCATCCTCTGAACCTAGTGGACTTGTTAGAACTTGAAACCGACCTTGTTAACCCCAAATCTTGACTTTTGGTCAAACTTCCTAAATTCCAAATCTCCATTTCTCGAAACACATACAACCACCTGGGGAGTAAGCCACTGGCCCTCGATGATTTCTCGGTTATAAAATAAGTGCATAGCTTAATTTCCCAAGTTACATATTTATTTACTCATGCTTATCAGGTAAATTGGAAGTCGCTGTTAATTATATCCAAGAGCAGTACACCTTGAACTATGTGATTGCAACATATAGCAAACCCCAGGTTAAATTAGGTTATGTCAGAATTTAGTTGTGTGATATAACTTTCTTTGTGGTGTTCCTTAATCTTGTTTGGGCTGCGCATTGAAGGTTTCCATCCTTAATGGAATTGTCATGGGAGGCGGAGCTGGTGCTTCTATACATGGTAGATTTCGAGTTGCAACAGAAAAGTCGGTATTGCCTCTACTTGAATAGTAGATTAATCTTGTTGTCTTGTCAACCATTTGGTATTTGATCTTTGCCACATTCTTTGTGATTTACTTCAAATTTATCTCTTTATATGTTCTGTTTTAGGGAGTAAAACAATATATGAATGTTCATGTGGAATAGCTCTTGGAAGCCTTACATTTTAGAATTGAAGGATTCATATCCAGCAGAACTTTTTGTACAAAGTCTCAGAGCCTTTAAAAATGAAATTTACCTTTTTCCATTTAGAAAAAGCTCTAGCATAATTAGAGCAAAGTTAGAGTAAAACCTTGCATACTGTAAAACTTCTTGAGCTTTAGTTGTAACTTGGATTTGCGTTAAGGGTTTATTTTTCTTAGGCAGTAATGTGTACCCTATTTCATACTTGGTGCTGGTTGCTATGTGTAATTGGATCCCAGAAACTTCATGTCCAATGTATCTTTTTATGTATGTTTCTCTGTAGGTATTTGCTATGCCCGAAACGGCTATGGGAATCTTTCCTGATGTAGGTGCCTCTTACTTTTTATCAAGACTTCCAGGATTCTTTGGTAATTCCACTTGCCACATTGTCCATATATATAAAGAAAACTAGTCTTTGGAACCCCGTTTGACATTATAAGATTTGCTATCTAAAACAACCAATTTTCACACACGCGCACACACACATATATTGTTAACAAAAGTTAAGAGTTATAAAATAGAATCAAAGTACACATAAATATCATCATATTGCTTATCTCTAAACTATCTGATGAATAATGTCAATCTGAAGTTGTATCAATATCATGAGTATCAAGGTCAATCCTTTTTCACATAGAAGTGTCTATAAACTTTTTCCCTCAGATACTTTGAGCTGTTAGCTGGATTTGAGCCTTAGTTTTTACAGTTATGGCTGGACTTTAAGTTTAAGTTTTTTTTTAATAACCGTGGTGTCCAGTCCAGCTTGCGCGCATCTTGACTAATTCCACGGGATACCTGCCACCTGCCACCTACCACCCACCAGCAACAAGTACCAAGTAACTCTTTCCACTAAGGACAAATGGGAAAGAATCACCTAGTGTTTTTTGTCTCTGCTGAAGTTTGAACCTGAGATCTCATGGTGGCTGAATGTCTTTAGATCATTACAAATGTAAAATATCCTTTGAAGACATGTATAGAATCTTCTCGACAAGGATATTTGAAAATTAGGGTTTTTAATAAAATCGCTTACATGTTTGAATGAATTATACCCGATTTTATCTAGAGATATGATCCTTCCTTTTCTTCCATGATTTTATTTATTCTGATTATGTTGCTATTATTGGGGAAGACCGTTTCCTACGTTGTCAATGATGCCCAGAGAATTTGCAGGTACAAATGTTATGTCTTGTTTTCCCTTGGCTAATTTCTTATACTCTTTAGCAGGGGAATATGCTGGTCTTACTGGTTCTAGGTTGGATGGAGCTGAAATGCTTGCTTGTGGTCTTGCAACCCACTTTGTATCATCAGAGGTATAATACCTCAATTTTCAGCACGTTCTGCCCATTGACGATTGCTTATATAGGAAATCAATTAGATTTCTGTTATATGTGTAAACTAATCAGTATCTTATCATAATGGTAACACTGACGTCCCCTTTACATGTAATAACCAAATTGTCAATCCACGGTCTATCTGAAGACGTCAGGCATATGGTGTTGAGACGGTAATCTTATCTGCCATTTGTTATATAGGACTTATAAATCTTTTCAGTTATGTTCTTTTAAAACATTTCATCTCATCTAATTGGGACATGATTCTTAATTTTGAGTGTGCACTTTAGCCAATGTATTCTAGATAAGGTATGTGCGTATGGGCTCGATGTTAATGTGGTACCAACGAATATGAATTCAAAGTACTCGGAGAAAAATTCTATGGGATTTCTAGATTACCTTTCCCAGCATCTCCAAGCTAATCATGCTTGTTGGAATTTGGATTTTGTCAGTCATGGTTGAAATGCTTCCTAGATGGATTTGTGGAATCTTCATTTAGCCACTGGTAGACTTTTGAGCTATAATTCGCATTTGGGGTGGTAGCAGGCCTTTCCTGAGTTGTATTTATCTCACATGAATATTGGCACATCTATGGTTCATTGATCTCGATATACATCAGATTGCATAATATTTGTCTATTTGTTCATTCCTCCTGTCTGTGGTCTAATTTGAATTCGTTGTCTCTTCCTTCTTTGCAGAAATTGCCACTTTTAGAACAAGCACTAGTTAAAGTCAATACGAGTGATCCAGATGCTATATCTGCTATCATAAGTCGCTTCTCCCACATACCAAATTTAAAAGAAGAAAGTCCTTATCACAAGTGAGTTCATTTAGCATCTCTATTTTGATGTTTGTTTTGTTGCTGATTTATTGAAAGCTTACCTTCTAAACACAGTCCCACTGCCTAGAGGGGATTTTTTGAATTTACTAAAGAACAAACTATTGATGACATATCACAGAAGTCATCCTCTATGCTCTTAATTTTTTTATTTTGCTCTCATGTTATTTTTCTTCTTGTTGTTGTAAGACTATTTTCCTTATATTTTATATGGCCATTAGAAGCTTAAGATGATGGATAGCATTCCAATGTTTCAATTGACTCTAGGGATGATGCTGTTCAATTAATACAAAACTGTAGTCTTTATATTTTCATGACCCCTTTCTCAACGGTGCACCAGTTTTAATTTCTGCAATTTTATGCATGTAGGATGAAGATTATTAATCGCTGTTTCTCTCGAAGGACAATTGAAGAAGTCATATCTGCTCTTGTAAGTTTGGGAGATGGATGGTCGTTTGATGTGTGCTCTTTTTTTCTGCGGTGAAATTACATTGTAAAATTCTGATACTATAAGTTACTAAAATACCGTGTAAGAACTTTGCATGAATTTTTAATAGGAGAGTGAGGCTTTGGACAAGAAGGATGACTGGATCTCTTCAACCATTCAATCTCTGAAGAAAGCATCTCCTACAAGTCTTAAAATTTCCTTGAGATTAGTAAGTCAATCCCTACCTTGTGATACCATTACTTTGTTACCTAAACCTCTGTACCCTTCTTTTCTTCAGGTTGATCAGAAATTGGTCATGTAGGAAGAAAGACGGTCTTGTCATATCTCTGGTTAATAATTGAGGATATTGCGGAGGTTAATGCATATAATTGACCCTGAAGGATAAGGTTTTAATGCAGTTCTTGTATGCTAGTATTAAGCCAACAAGGATAGCAGATTTTCTTTAATGTTAAAATTCAACATAATCCTGGGAACTGTGGGTACTTATGTGCACTGCTGTTGAATTTTTGTGCATCAAGGAAAGAGTTCTCAGTGAGTTAGAAGATAAATACTGAAATGATATACCAACATATTTCTTTTTCATATAATTATATCCATATAGATTTTGCAGTCTTATGAGATTGTACCATAATAATGACATTGTAGACCACAATATATGTACACTCCTTTCCTGGCTCAATCTTTTCATATTCACCTCTGTTGCCTTTGTCTCTATCCCTGAGGAATACAATTGAATTATCAGCAAAAGTATTCCTTTCTTAGACCAAGCTAACTAGGCTAACTTATGAAAAATGGTGACCCTTGGGCCTATTTTATTTTCTTAACAGCTGCCTCAGAAAGATCATTTGGATTTTACGCTTGAATAAAGATTATTTATTTTGAATTTTTAAATTTGATACTAGACTAGTATTGCTGTGATGCAAGTTCTTCAAATAAAAAATATGGTGAAGTCTGGCTCCACAATCACATCTTGAATCTCTTTCTACACAGTCCTAATGCCTTGACTTGGCTAACATTTTCTTTGGAGAGTTCTTGAGTATCTTTCAGATTGTTCACATTAGTTTCCTTTTTCTGCTCCAGATAAGAGAAGGGAGACGGCAAGGTGTTGGTAGTTGCCTTGTCCTTGAGTATAGGATGGCTTGTCATGTGTTGAAGGGAGAATTTAGCAAGGATATTCTTGAGGTAGAATATGTCATCTTTCGGCCACCCATTTTACTGCATTACAAGACTGACACTTGACTTTTACTGCAGGGATGCAGAGCCATGCTCATTGATAAGAATAGAAATCCTAAGGTGCGTCATATTCATTTGATCATGCATAATTCTGAACTTAGATATCGAGAGCTTCTTTCATTTTTGTGCTCGTCTTTTCACATATTTTCAGTGGGAGCCCTCCAGACTGGAACTGATTAGTGAAGAAGATGTTGATCGGTACTTCTTCAAGATAGATGATGAAGATTGGGAAGACCTAAAGCTGCCTCCAAGATCAAACTTGCCTCCATATGCTATTGCCAAGCTTTAAAATGGACTTCTGAAGACCTTGCAATACTCTACAGCATGTTGCCCTTTGTTCACTAGATCATTATGAAGGTGTCAGTGATCATTTTAAAACAGTATTAATTTCATTTCAAAGTTGTACACCAAATAAATGCACATCACTCCATTGTATGAAATGTCAAAAATCAAATAAATTACTAGTTGTGTATACAGATATGCACATCATTTTGAATTGAGATGTTAAACCTCAAACACAAGGGTAGATTGTACAAAATAATACTTTGCCATATAATTTCTGTACTCAGAGTTGATTGCAATGCGAGAACCTGCGTGCTAGTCTTGCTCTGAACTATCTGATTTACAAGCAATTGTGCATCCTGTCTTGAATCACAAGCAGCATAACTTAATTACGTTCGAACTTGTGGGATTTTATCCTTGATTTTGATTGATGGCGGTTAAGCTAATTCTCTAAGCAATAAAAAAAAATTCAATCTTGCCTTTTCTGAAATCTACCAGTATAGATGTTGTGATGAACATCAACTTATATGAAAATTTTCTGATGACTTGGGAGATTCCTTCTTTCTGATCAAGATCTGACTGTATATATTGTTCATTGATTAACAAAAATATGTAAAAGCTCTATATTGCCATACTGCGACACGGATTAACAAAAATGTAGTTGCCTCTGGCACTACAATTGAACTCTCATGTCGATCCAAATGACTCATCCTTCTGTAAATCTTTGCGAGGTGGTGAATTCGTGCAAAAATATGTATAGCCTCCTTAAATATAGTTCTTTAAGATGTAGTTTAGTGACTAGTATGTTTAGTACAGTAATTGATTGACTCTGATTTAAAAATGGCTTAGATTGCAATACTAAATGCAACAGTAAATTTAAGAACATTTTATCGTAGTTCTTTCTGTAAGCAACATCATACTTGTAGAAATCAGACACTTTTGAAAGTACACATTTTGCGTAAAACTCTGTGTATTTATCTTTACATGTATTTAATATTTTAATCTATCATATTTATATCTATATATAATATCACCGTATTATATTAAAAATGAGAACGTCCTACGTCTAAATTTGAATTACAAAAATGCTCTTTACTACCTAAAGCTAAATTAGAGCGTATACATAGTTAGATATTAGAACTTACTCCCTTCATTTCAAAATAAGTGGAATTTTAACTTTTTGATTTTGTTTCAAAATCAGTGGTGTTTTACATAATCAAAAAAATATTTATGATGTTCGTCCAATTTTACCCTTATTTAAATGGAGAGAGTTTTACATAACCAAGTAAATACTAAAGAGTTTCATCTTTTTCAAGATATTTATTAAGGGTAAATGGGTAAAAGTAAATTTTAATTTTTAGAAATAGTTGTTTTTTTAAAGAGTATGCTCAAATTAAAAACACCATTTATTTTGAAACGGAGGGAATACCATTTTCTATTTTTTAATGAGTTCTAATTATTGATCCTTTAGCTTCTGCCATTAAACACATTCCAACAGCACTTTAATGTTTCACACTAAATTTAATATGATTAAGGTTGAATATGGGCATTTATAATCTCCTTAATTACGATCCAAAAAGCTTTTAATCATAATCTCCTTAATTACTAAGAGACTTGGCTTTTGTTTTCAAGTTCAATGGAAAATTATTTATTAGCATTTATTGAAGTTTGTTGGGAATTCAAAAGTAAGATTTCAAAAGTTACAAAATATTGAATATGAAGCATATTCAATAGAGTAGTGGAAAAAACTCTGCATTATGATAATTTATTTCAAATTTTTTAAATATATTTAACATTAGTATTAAGGAAATAATCATTTTAAGGGTGTTAGTGCCATCAATATTATAAGGGTAGTATGGTCTTTTAATTTTATTGTTTCTCATTTTTAGTATACCTAGTTTTAATGTACGCATTGCGTGTGTCTATTTTATTTGCAATAAATATTGAAGAAAAAAATGAACTTAGTTATGAATTTCATTGTTAATCCGTCAGTAAAAAAAAATTAATAATCAATATTTTAAAAAATCAAAGATTTTCAACAAAGTTTTATTAGCTGAAATTATGTAGAGCTTTAGATATACATAAGGCAATAGAAGGCAACAAAGAAAAAATAAAGTGAAGGGTTGATGACAATCCTAAAAGTTGTAATGTTACACTATTGATTTGCTTCTTTTTTTATTTTATTTCTTTTAATAGAACATTAATGTATTTTAGATACGGGTAAGTATATAATGTAGAGTTTATTAAATAATAAAATTTGATTGATAACTTTTTACTATTAACACTATCAAACATATGTTGCTCCTTAGAGGTGATTCTACATGCATCCATCTTGTTGTTGTTCTTCTTCTTCTTCTTTTTTTATTTTTTTTTTGTGTGTGTGTGGGGCAGCCGATGTAGGATACTTATATTATAAAGATAATTAGCTAATAATTTGAGAAAAATAGTAAATTACAGTTTTATCTATTGTAGAGTTTATAAAAGAACAAAAGGTTAAATCAATATTTTTAAGTAGCTTCATATTTTTAATATAGTATAAACTAATTTTGGACATGCGTATTGCGCGTATACTCCATATCAATGGGTATAAATTTTTAGAAATCATATAAATATACAATTTCAAGGTTAAAATTCTACATACACATCGAAAAATATAGGAGTGTAGCTGTTTGTGTTGCCTATTTTAGAAGATGAGAATTTTTGGTGTTTGTGATTAAATTTTTTTTTTTTTTTTATAATTCCTGTCAAATCCAACCAATAGAGTTTAATAAATATTTGATGTAGATTAAAAGTGTTAAGTTGTAATAAATTTAAAAGACTAAAACTGTACCATGCATATTTAATAGATTATTTTGAGCGTACCTTCAATTAGTCCATATAAGGGACCATTTTTACCATTTTCTCAATGTAAATTGAAAAGAATTACTTTAATTTCTAAATGCTTAAGTCACTTCTTTTGCTTTTTGTATTATAAAGATTTTTTTCAAAGGATAAGTTCTCTTCTAAAATAATTTCAGAGAAACTTTCCACTAAATATTTTTGACACATTATTCAAGAACAAAAAAAAAAAAGTTCAATATGCTAATAGTACGTGTGTAATATTGAAACCAATGTGATAAATATTTTTTTATAAAAATTCAAGGAGTTTTGGTTCCTGCTAACTTAGTTGGCTATTATTTGAGGAAGTGGGCAAGCAATGTATAGTAGGGGCTGGTGCAAGCCTAGGGATTGTGGCCTCTCTATTAGTAGCCATGCTTGGCCCAGCAAGTTCATATATATATCCTACTACAGGCACTCCACTCTATCTGGCACTGGTTTGACTTGCCATGCATAAAGTTTAAGGAAAAAAAGGAAGATTTTTTAAATTTGTGGTCTAAAACAAATCTTAGACATTTTACGTGGCTATAAATTATTTTATTAAGAGTAAAAAAGGGAATTTTAAAGTTAAATTGTTTCTAATCATGAAAATGTGACATTCTTATTCTTTTTAATTTAACAGCTCTTAGCTATACTTGTTGGCAATGCTCAGAAGAGTAGTATAAAGTTGTTGGGGCTTAGACATCATGGTCACGTGGTCAGAGCCCTGGATCTCTTCCACTTCATCTGGTGGATTCTTTTCAATCATCAACTGTATAAACTCCTTGTCCAGAGCTTTATTTTCATCAGCAACAATGAACACTCACCTAACTGATCCATACCTTTTGCTTGAAAGAACCAACTCCTCACAAACATCTTCCACGCGGTATAAATAACATGGCCTTATTAGTGTAGTGGCCAGCGCCAAATCCTAACACCAACAAGGAAAAAAACTGATTTAAATCACTTCCAAGTTGATGTTGCAATTAAGTACTTGAACAGATCTGTAATTTAGATAAACTACTAAAATCTTCTGGTAGGTGATGGCGACTAATAACTTTTGGCGAAAGAAGTCACTTTAGGGCCATTCTCATGACCAGAATAACAGAACTTATTGGTTATTTCTGTTACAATATATATTTGAAATTATGCTTTGCTTACCTGAATTGGGCTCAGCTGGTAAACATTCGTTGCCAAGTACTTGGGACCTAGGATGATGGTGGTTGGAGGCTTCGTAGGTCCATTATCATATGTAACACGATTATCAAGTTGACCTGTTATTGCACCGGTTCCCTATAACGAAGTATATTTAGTTTCAAATATGTAGAAGCTTAAACAAAAACATAACAGACCATCTCACGGCTAAAGTAGGAAATATGAAGAATTGGTACCTCAGTGTAGACCGTGGTTGCGTTGATATTTGGACCAGGCATTAGACCACTGAGAAATACAGCAGCTGAAATCTTTTCTGGGAAGGTTTCCATGGCTTTAGAAATGGCGAGTCCACCAAAGCTATGGCCTACAAGAACTACTTTTTTATCTGCAGGAAGTGAAGCCATGAACTCCATTAGCGGACTCAAATAATCAGAAAAATGTGGGATTTCAAGGGCCTGACAAGGTTGCATTTGCATATGGCAACACAAGTATTAGAACTACCAGACTTGTTAGAAACTCGCTTTTCTCCATATCTTTTTTTCCTTCTTTTGAAGAATGAACACGTAATATGAACCATAACAAGGCAGCTTTATATATAATTCGAGGAGTTTGGTTTCTGCTAACTTACTTCCATGCACAAGCAACCCCCTGTTAGCTATTATTTAAGGCATTTGATTTTTAGAGTAGTTTGGTTTCTGCTAACTTTCCATCCAGAAGCAACCCCACACTGACTATTACTTCTACTCATTTAGTGAAATTATGCACAACCCAAGTCTACCCATCTAAAAGTTGGGCTGATTTGGCTATTTAGTCCATATTGATTCACAAGAATAACAACAACTAAAAAATCCAAGAGTCTTGACATCATGACCATGTAATCTAATTTCTATCAGTCATCCATTCTTTAAGTTCATTGTGGCTAACCTTATTTAACTTCATCAAATACAATAAACACTCAAGTAATACATCCATAATTCTGCTGTAACAATGTCAGTTCCTCTGCAATATCTTCTTGACTGTATAAATACAATTACTTTAAAGAATGTGGTTGCCGGTGCTATTTCCTGAGATTTTTAAAAAAGAAAAGAAAGAAAGAGAGACCTTGTATGTTATACTTGAACTTATAATTTTCTGCTCTGCTCAACTCTATGGCTTTGCAGCTAACTTGATAGCTCCCACATTATGTCCTAAAGAACTTAACAAGGCCACTAACATTTACCAACACCAAGCTCCATGGCATGAATCATGAACGTAACTAACACAAAGTTCTTGCAACGTATAGGCTTTTACTGCTCCTTTCTATGAACTTCTTGTATTGCCAAATCGGAGGATCAAAAATAATATTATCTTCTAAATCACCCTGTTCTTTTTATTACCAAGAGCACGTGATAAATGTTTTAAATTGACTTGCAATGGAGAAAAATTTGAGCTAAAGCATATCTGTGTCGAGGTTGTTCTTTTCAATTGGATGTTGTTCCTGTTCTGGGATCAGTTATGTACCTGGGAGTTCTCCTATAAATAGACAAATGGAAAAAGGGTAATCCATTACTAGTTCCAATCATAGAAAATAAGCAAAATGGATCTCTGCGTTAGTTTATTATTTATCCCACATGACAATAATTAACAAGTAATAGTTCTTTCATATCTCTTCCCATAGCATTTTTAATGGATATGGTTGACTTAAATCTCTGCAAATCGTGACGACAAAATCTGCAGTCCCACTTTTTTTTTGGTTTTGTAGCCCAACGTGGCCACAAAGTATTGGTCCATATCATCATTTCTGTCAAGCCATTAAGATAACATATTTGATTACAAAGGGTTACAAGAGAATCTATATCTGAAACATTATCTTTGTCACTGCGTAACTTAATAAAAACACTTGATGACCCAAGTGGGAAGAAAGGCCAAGTGTTGAAGAGACTTCATGACTTGTAATCTAGACACCCCTGAAAGGACTTCCAAGTGAGATCAGAAAAGATGAAGGAATCCAAACAACTTGATATGAAATCAGAAATTGCCTCATAACATTTGCACATGGGATAACTTCTAGAAAGAAGACACAGGGTGGTAAAAGTTTAAGAAAAATCAGATAAAAGCAGCTCCATATTGTCACTAGGATCTTAACAAAACCCTGCAGAACCCAAAAAAAATAAAAAGGAAGAAAAGGAAGAGAGATAGATGTAAGGGATGAGTACAAGGAATGAACAAACCAACCCTCTAAAGGGCAATAACATTCGGCCAAAAGCTCCACCAGTATAGCTGGACGATCAAATTATCGTCCATCTACAGATGTAAATGAATCAGCAAATCCAGATGGTCGAGTGGGTATACTTGTTTGTGTATTTTCACTGCTTCCAAGGTATGAAGAAGAGCCGTCAATGCCACTCATTCCCTCGAGAGCCTGCCACTTCTTAACTGCTTGGGGTAAGGTCATGTCATAATCGATACCATATATTTCATCTTCATCCACTTCTGCTGGTTTCCAGAGCTCAGCAAGAGATGACAGTACATTGACAGCATGACCCATGTCTGGTCTCTGATGGGGTTCCCTAGCGCAGCAGTGACCAGCCAACTCAGCAACTGTGCTGACACTGGCCAGAGTTTCTTCATCAAGATCGATTGTGTGGTCAATGGCCTTTCGGAATGTCTCCTTATTTATATGCATTCTACGGAACCATGGGACAAGATGCATGCTCTCCTCAGGCTGTGATTCATCCAAAGCTTTTCTTCCAGTAATTAGCTCCATTAAAATTACACCAAAGCTAAACACATCAATCTTCGTGGTTACTCGGCCCGTAACTGTCCAATTAAACAAAATAGTCAGTGTTAACAGTTTCTTTCATACTAATGATGATGTGATTCAAGATGAGAGCTATTAAATTGAATTTAGGTAAGAGAGGGAGAACAAAATGTAAACAAGAAATCAAATGAAAGAACCCAATCAAAGCCTAAAGGAGATAAACTACACTTGATCTGTGCCAAAAGGAAATGAACTACAGCAGCACGGCTTTATTATCAATGAAGAAAATTCACAATCAGAAAGGCAAGTGATTTTCTCCAATACAAAAAAAGTCATTATTCGACACAAGAGGACAAAATACCCAAATGGGGGTTGGTTATCAGTCTTTTTGTCCAACAGTCATTGCGGATAGAATATAACCAATTTATGGAAATTAGAGAAGGTTACCAGGAAATTCCTACATCTTATCAAATAAGTAGATCGAAGTTTTTTAATTGTCAAGCAAAACGGCAAACATTAATTTCTCAGAAGTATTTAAATTTACCTTGATTTGAGGCATATTGCTTATTTTTATGTTGTCAGACTTGCACTCCACCATTCAATGATATAAGGTACAGCATAAGTTCATCTGCTGTTATCCTACGACAGAAACTTCTCTAACTCCAACTCTCTATTGGTTTTACTTCTACTGTCCTCTTTTTTTTTTTTTTTTTGGTGAATTAAATAGATATCATTAAAGAGCACCAGTAGATATCATTAAAGAGCATCAGGGTGATGATACTAGCAAAAGTGTGTCAAGAGAGTTAATAACTCCAGTACAAGGTCCTAAGCTAAAATCAAAGAGCTAACAAAATCCAAGAAAGTGTCAACACTACTTGAAGGAGACAAAATTTCCAGCTAAACAAATTAACTAGGCAGCTAGCTTTTAGAGAGTGAGTCAAAGTTGAGACCCCATCAAAATATCTGTGATTTTTTTCATTCCAGACACACCAAAAAAATTGCTACTGGAATCATTCTCCAGATCCTCTTGATAGCTTTATCTACTTTCCAAAAGATATCTAGCTAGAATAGTCTTCCCTGATGGACCATGGAAGACCCAACGTAGACCTAAAAAAGAGAGGAAGCAGTTCCTACTTCCATTGTCCTCTTAAGCCTATTAGTATAATATTACTGATGCAATAATAAAATGGAACTTAACAAGTTACATGATGAAGTCTACCTGCATACTCTGGTGCAAGATAGCCAAAAGTTCCAGCTAACCTTGTAACCAGTGAAGTTTTTCCCTCGGGAGCAAGGCGAACAAGTCCAAAATCTGCAACTTTTGCCCTCATATCATCTCCCAAAAGAATATTTGATGGCTTCAGATCTCTATGAATGAAGCTCTGTTGTGCCAAACCATGAAGATATTCAACACCCCTTGCAACATCCAGTGCAATGGTTAGCCTCCTAGTCCATTCGAGGGGTTTTAATCCTTCTTCCTTCCAGTTGAAAAGATACCTGCTGACTGTCCCTTGTGGCATATATTCATATACAAGTAGCCTCTCATTTCCATCCAAGCAATATCCTAGCAGTGCAACCAAATGCCTGTGGCGAACCTTAGTAAGCACCGCAATCTCAGACTTGAACTCATCCAAACCCTTCTCGCTCATAACTCCAGATTCCATCCTCTTAACAGCAATCTTTGTTCCATCATGCAACTCCCCCTTGTAAACAGTTCCAAATCCACCTCTCCCCAATATATTCTCCTGGCTAAAGTTGTCAGTGACATTCCTCAAGACTTGGATGGAAATCACCATGTTGCCAGCCTCAACAATGTGCAAGTCCCCAGGTGCACTGCTTCCACAACTATATGTTTCGGTTGTCCCTCCATTGACACTTGAACCAGCAACTGTGATCTTAACAGCATCTTGGTCAGATCCTGAATGATGAGGATGAATAACAACTGTGTGTGGACTCTGAACTCTACCAGACCGCTTGCGCTTAGTCCTGTAAAGACAAAACACAAACAACCCAGCAACCACAACAGCGCCACAAACACCACCTATCACTGAACCCACAACAACTCCAGTTGAAGATTTTTTACCACCATTTCCATGAGTTTGTCCACCTCCACCTCCACCTCCACCCCCATCGGGTGAACTAGGAGTGCTCCCAGAAGGTGTTCCAGGTGCAGGTGCAGATGGAGATGGATTATCTTTCCCAATATTAACATTGCCTTCAGTTTTCACTTGTACATTGCTCTTAAATGGTGGGATTTTTCCATAAAGTTGATTGTTAGAAACATCCAGTTCCCTTAAGTTTGGCAGCAATGCCAGCTCATTTGGAATAGTTCCTCTGAGAAAATTGTTTGCTAGGATCAACTTCTGTAATGACGTAATGGATGAGTAGTTGGGAGAGATTGTCCCAGTAAGTCCCATTTTCTGAAAATTCAGCACTGTAATGTTCACGCCATCACATGTTATGCCCATCCAAGGCGAACATGGATCATTCCCCTTCCAATTCTCAGCAAACTTCCTGGGGTAACCCACATCCTTAGCCACAGCCAACATTATATTAACCAGTGGGTTACAAGGACCAGGTTGTGACATACAAAAACTATTTGTATCAGGCAACATATCCACTAGCACAGAAGATGGAAATTTTGGCATAGGCCCTTGCAACAAGTTGTTTGTCAAATTAACCATCTTTAACGAAGGAAGATTAACCAGAGAGTTTGGCACTGGACCAGTGAGGCTATTATCTCTCAAATTACAATCATGCAACTGAGTCAAGCCCGACAAATCAGGCAAAGGGCCTGAAAACTCATTGCCTTGCAACCAGAGTTGGGTTAATTGGGTCATGTTCTGTACCAAAGCTATTGAGCCATTCAACCTACCTTGGAGACCATTTAACCACAATGATTGGATAGAAGAACCCGAAAAGCTCGAGGGAAGAGGACCCTCCAAATTATTAAAGGACAAATGCAAATCTGTTAAGCTAGGAAGCGCATCACCAAAGAAATCAGGGATTGTACCCGTAATATTAGCAGAAGAGGCAGAGAAAATTTGGAGAGAAGAAGCATTTTTCAGACTTTCTGGTACAGACCATGGTGAGAACGGGTTTTTATCCAAGTAAACACTTTGCAGAGAAGTCATACCATCAAAGAAGTCGTTTGGAATTGAAGTGAAACCATTGTCGGAAAGAAGAATGCTCTGCAACGAGCTCAACCCAGCAAAGCTCGGGAGTGACCCAGTGAGTGCATTTTTTTGAACTTCAAATACTTGCAATTCTGTAAGGTTATTCATGTTTGGCGGGAGAGAACCTTTCAGCCCTTGACCCCCGACCTGGATCCTAGTTACGCGACCATCCTTTGTACACTGAACTTTATCCCACTTACAAGGGTCTGGGTCGCTCCAACTGAGTGAACTCGGTGGGTTGATTCCCTTCTTCAATTCTTGCATCACTGCAGCGTCTGTAGCAGCACTAGTCTGAGAATATACAGAGACAACATACAACAAGAGTATCAACAAACACACAAAACCTAGATGGGGTTTCTTCAACTTCATTGTGTTCCAGAAAAAAGTTCAAGAAATTGTGCAGATTGGCTCACAAACTGGTTCTTTTTTTCTTTCTATTTCCTTAAAGAATGGGTTAGGGTTTTCTTTAAGCTGGGGGGATAAAGGAGAATCCAGTGTAACAAGAAAAAGGTGTAGATTGAACGGCGGAGACTGGGGGAAGAAAGGAAGGAAAAAGGTTGGGAATTTGGAATTTGGAATTTGGAATTTTTGTTTGCTTTCTTATAAGAAGAGTGGATAATAAAGTCAAGGCAGTCGGGAGTGGGAAGACATATTTGCATTTTGATACCTACGACATACAGCCTTTTTTCACTTTAACCCCTGCTGTTAATTTATTTTATTTTTACGAATTCAAATTAAACATGTTTCCAAAAGAATAATATTATTGTATACTTATTAAATAATTTAACTTTAAATACTAGTTTTACTCTTAATACCATAGATTTTATGCTGCAGAAGTATCATAAAATATTTAATTTTATAACCCGAATGTCTTTTTGTTTTTTTTTTAAATTGTTTTTTATATTAAAAATATTATTTTTTTACTTATTTATTTTAGCAAATTAAGGAAAAACTATTACGTTACTTTAATATCTTTAATATTACCTTATCGTAAAGTAACTACACAAAGTACTAATAATTAAATTTAAATTTTAAACAAATAAAAAAACAATACCTAAAAAGAAAAAGATGAGGAAAAAATATCTTCAAAAAAAATAAAAAAAATAAAAAAAATAAAAAAAATAAAAAAAATAAAAAAAATAAAAAATTTAGAATTTTAATTTTATCAAATGTCATTATAATATCAGATTAACAAGAAAAACATTCATTTTTAACTATATGTTTAAGATTCATCTTAATTGTTGTGAGATATAGTCATAGTACTATCACAAAATAATCATTTAATGAAGTGAATGAAATTAATTTTTTTTTAATAAATTACAAAATTGAAAAAATTCAAAAACACAATTATCATTTAAAAAATAAAATATTTTTTTTAATTAATTAAATTTTAAATTTATGAATTTTAATTTATGTTTGATTAATCCTTTAAAAAAATATATGGATTACAAATGCAAAATAGTGCATATATTAGGGGGTGCAAAAGGAGAAAAAAGGAGCGACAATTATGGGAGTTAGGCTTACATTAAAAGGGAGAAGTTTGTTTTGGTGAAGAAGTGAGATGGTGAGGAAAGAAATGAATACAGCTGGTACACATGCGCGTGTGGTCCCTACAATATGGAAGATGCTCCATTAATTTTATTTGACTTTAAAGACATTTTCCTCTAACACTAATTTTTTAATATTATTTATCTTTTGTTTGCAATTTTATCTTGTGAATTTATTATTAACGTAAAATATTATAATTATATTAATCTCTTTATACAAATTTAGAAATGATAATAAAATGGGACAGGTGTGGAGTGGGTGCGGAACAATAAAAATTAATGTAGGGCGGGTTAAAATTTTATCTTTTGGGTGGTATTCAAGAAGCTTGATTGCTCTTTGCATATTTAATGAAGCCAACCGTATGTTATTGTCATTAAATTGATTTTTCCTTCTGATTCCTTACATTTTATATAAAATAAATGAAACACCACATAATATCTTTATTATATTCACCTCCCTAATGAAATGGGGATCGTATTTTTCATATAAGTCACAAGATATTTATACAATAAAAATAAATTCTCGTGATATTCTTTCAACGGAAAAAGATGAAATACTTTTTGGAATAGTTGGATCCTTTTATTTTAATTAAATATTTTAATATAAATACTGAATACCGAATAAAAATAAAAAATCACTAACTAATTATTCTGTTGGATATATTTGTGGTGTCATTTTCAGTGTGGGGACAAAATTTGAAACACATCAGCAAAATGACAAGCCGAAGAAATCAAAAGAAACAGGAAGAATACGAATTAAAATAAAAATAAACTAATGGCCAACGAACGAGAGAATTATTTTGGTTTTTTTTTAATGTGAAAAATATCAATCATATACAAACTGAATGTTTTCCGTTTTTCCATTAGTTTGTTTTCAATTTAATTTAGGTATGTTTGTTTGTTAGCTTCACTTATCTAAAGAAGTTGGAGAAGAAGTTTTTAAAGTTTGAAACAAAAATATTACATGGAGATATTAAATTTTGAGGCATGTTAAACTTGCATGTTTTAGATGAAGAGCAAAGGACAAAAAAGGAAAAGCAAATATAAAAGCATAAACTTAAGCAGAAAGTTGCTTAATTCAGTTCTGCCTCATTATCGCTATTTTATTACGTACTTTGAACAATGACAATTTTCCTTAATTTAACTTCTTTAGAATTAAATTAAGTTTATATAGCCGATCCTAACTTGTTTTAAACTAAGAATTAGTTATAATTATATATAAAGCATTATAACAGCAACTTGAGGGAGAGTCGATGTTTGACCTTCTAACTTAAATTCCCTGCAGCCAAGTATTATTTGTTGGGCATTTTATATTGATATGTGTTATCATTTACCTTGTACAATAAAGAATTGCTTTTTTTTTGGACGTTTGATGATTCATCATTTCAACTAGAGGAAGAGAATAGATAGATAATGAAGTAGATAGATTGTCCGTTTCACTCAAAGTCAACTGTTGCCTAATTCCTAAACATAAAATTCATAGTTCAGGTGTTAAAAATGAAATGCGGTTCTTTCTTCTATACTGGGGCAGAAACTACTACACCCATAGTAATTTACTCAAATACTACTTACTTGGGAATGTCTAGGAACATATTACTAGCTTGCATGATTTTTCAAATTATACCTATTTATCACTTTTTCCTTATTGATCTTTCAATACATACCTATTTATCACTTTTCCTTCAAGTTTCATTTTCATCCAAAAAGAAAATCTGTATCATAGTCTCTCGACCAAGTCATCATAAGAAAATTTAAAGGCAAGGCACACTGCGCTTGAATATACCTACATTAGTGTTATTGGTTTGAAGGTGCTTCAAAATGTGAGTAAACCTAACAACTTGCTTATGTAAAACAATGAGCGAAAGGCAGATTCACTTGTTTTATACTTCAAATTCTGTTTTTCTATTTATTATGTAATCACAAGCTTAGTTAAGCTAATCAAGCAGCTTTTCACTTGTGGGCAATGCCTGTAAAGAAGCAGGAAAAGTTGCTGGGGGTTTAGACATCAAGGCATGTGATCAGAGCCTGAGATCTCTTCCATCTTCCTCTCTCTTCATCTGGTGGATTCTTTTCTATCATCCACTGTTGAAATTGTTTAGGTAGAGTTTTATCTTCAGCGGCCACGATGAACACTCGCCTGACTGATCCATACCTTTTGCTTGAAAGAACTATCTCCTTTGACATGTCATCCAAACTGTACAAGTATAATGGCTCTGTTACATTGCTGTAGCCAGTGTTCAACTTAATAATAACAAGGAGAAATAGACAGTTTAGTTCCACATTATTGCTAGAAATATAAATAGATCTATAGATTGGTGCTTTGGATTAGGTGATACCTGTAATATTTAAAAACAAGTCACCTAAGAGTTATTCTCTTCATGATCAGGATACTGTAACACTCAGTTATTTCATCCTTTTCAGTTTTACTATGCTTTGCTAACCTGAATTGGGCTCAGCTGATAAAGATAACTCGCCAAGTACTTGGGGCCGAAACCAGAAGGTTGCTTTGAGGATTGGTAGGTCCATTATCGTATGTAACACGATTATCAGGTGCAGATGTTGCTCCCCTGGATGACTATAATGAAGTATAAAAATTTCAAAACATGACAAAGTGTAATCTAATACAACAGATCATATCATGGATAAAGTTGGCAATATAGTTAAATGTACCATATCAGTAAAAATGAAGGGTTTGCATTGAGAGTTGGACCAGGCATTAGCGCAGTGACAAATACAGCAACTGAAATCTTTTCTGGAAAGATTTCCATGGCTTTAGATATGGCAAATCCACCAAGGCTATGTCCTACAAGAATTACTTTTTCATCTGCCGGAAGAGAAGTCATGAACCCATTGCTGACTAAAGTAATCCGATAAATGTGTGACTTCCAAGGACCTGCTTTGGGTTAATCCCTGAAGCGCCCAAGTCCAGAGCTGTTACATTATGCCCTGAAGATTTTATGGAAGCCATAATCTTGTACTCAAGCACTGTGCTCCATGGCAAGCCCCGTGAACCAGCACGAAGTGCTTGGTTAGCTTTAGGCCATTTGGGCCCCGACATGGTTGCATTTTACATAGGGCAAATACAAGTATTAGAACTATTAGACTTGTTAGAAACTTGCTTTTCTCCATATCTTTTTTCCTTCCTTGGAAGAATGAGCACATAGTATGAGTCATTACAATTCAATTTTATAATTAGAGGAGCTTGACTTTTGCTAACTAACTTTCATGCTGATGCAACCCCGCGTTAGGTAATACTTGGGAAAATATTTTTAATTTGGATGTGTGTTTGGAAGTTATCATTCCAAGTCAACTACAGAGGAGGAAACAATTGAAAAGTTTCAACAGGTCACAGGTCACACTCAGCGTTATTTCATCCTTCAGTTCATCTCACTTAATTTGGCAGATCCTATCAATATTCTATTGGGCCTTCCTAATCTTGTCCATAATTCTTCTGTGACAGTTAATTCCTTAGGAAATGTCTTCTTCTCTGTACAAATACAGTGATTGTGATAATATGGTTGCCAGTGATGATAAGTCCTGAGACAAAATAAGGCTTGCATGTTGATAATTAAACAGATTATGACCTGATCCAGCCGATTAGTTCAACCCATCTTGACACGCCCAAATGAACCCAACTCTCCTTCATTTGACACTCCATAGGGAACATTAGTGGGGAATCTTTAACAATGGGTGAAAGCGGGACGATCGTGCAAATTTCACGCGTAAAGAAGGGTAATTTAAAACTTCTTTCAATTGAGTTTTATTCTTGGGACATGTAGTGACAAAAGTTATTGTCACTGTTACTGTGAACCAAATGCTCAGAAGAAGATTACAAAGTTGAAGGGGTTTAGACATCATGACCATATGGTCAGAGCCCTGGATCTCTTCACTTCATCAGGGTGGATTCTTTTCAATCATACGCTGCTGAAATTCCTTCCTTAGAAGTTTGTCTTCAGCAGCCACAATGAACACTCTCCTTACTGATCCATACCTTTGCTTGAAAGAACCATTCTTAGAAACATCTTCCACACTGTGGCATATAAATGACCTTAGTACCGTGGTGGCCAGCGCCAAATCCTAACACTCAAAAGGAAAGAAAATTTAGATCAGTTCCATGTTGATGTTGCGATTAAGTACTTGAATAGATCTTTAATTTGGATAAACTAGTAAAATCTCACTATAGGTGATGCTTACTTATAACTTTTGGCAAAACAAGTCACTGTTTGGCTATTCTCATGACCATAAAAACAGAATTTGGCTATTTCAATTATAGTATATATTTGTACTATGCTTTGCTTACCTGAAAATGGGGCTCACAAAAAGAAGTTGCCAAGAACTTTGGACCTAGAATGAAGGTGGTTGGAGGATTGGTAGGTCCATTATCGTATGTGACACGATTATCATGTTGAGATAGTACCCACTAAATGACTATAATGAGTGCATTTAGGCATCAAACATGTAAAAAATGTAAGTAAAACAACATTGTGAAATCATCTCATGGCTAAAGTTGGGAATATGGGAAATTGGTACCTCAGTATAGATGGTGGTTGCATTGAGAAGTTGGACCAGGGCATTAGAGTAGTGACAAATACAGCAACTGAAATCATTTCCGTGAAGCTTTCCATGGCTTTGGAAATGCAAATCCACCAAAACTATGGATACACAACACCAGTTTCTATCTGCTGGCGGAGAAGTCATGAACTTCATTATATCTGATAAAATGTGGGACTTCAAGTGACCTGCTTTGGCTGATCCCTGAAGTGCCTAAGTCAAGAGCTGTTACATTATGCCCTGAAGTTTTTAAAGACGCTAGAAGCTTGTACCAAGACCAGGCTCCACGGTAAAGTTCTATGAACTATCAGCAGTTAGCTTTAGGCCATTTGGGCCCTGACATGGTTGCAGTTTCATATGGCAACAAAAGTATTAGAACTACTAGACTTGTTAGCAACTTGATTTTCTCCATATCCTTTTTCCTTTTTTTTGAAGAATGAGCACGTTGTATGAAACACACATAATATAAACTTTATTCGAAAGTATAATTAGGAGGTAGGTTTCTGCTAACTTACTTCCATGCACAAGCAACCATATTCAATTTTAGGTGAGTCGTCTCTGGTAACTTAGCGGGTGGCCATATTACTTGAAATTTGGACCAAACACAGATGATTTTGAGAATTATTAGGTCCATTATAAGAAGTGTAAGAATTATTTCCAGAGAGGACGCTGTCACCTTCAAACTGCAAAAAGAAAAAGTCTGGTTAACTGATGGGAACAAACATTTTGGAATGATCCTTCATTAAAACAAAATGAGAACAAGAAAAGGATTTTAACCTCTTTCATGGAGTTAAACATGAGAATTGTAACAGGTGTCATGAGTTATGCAATAAACAAAGAAAAGCCCCAAAAAGAGCCAGTCCACCAAGATTATCACTGTTGGATCACCTTATGATGGGGAAGGAGAGAAGCCATAAAGTGCATCAGTGATTCTAAATTAGTCGAAAATAGATGGAACATCAAGCACCTGCAGAGGTTTATTCTCTCAAGCTGCTAAGCTGATAGCTGGTGGTACTTTATGTCCTGGAAGATCTTACCACACCAAGATCCGAGACATGAATCATGACCCAACATAAAGTTCTAATTTGATGTTTGTTCCTTTGCCATTTCACTAAGTCAAAGTATGGTGAGGCTGCACAGCTGTTTCCAGAAATGATATATAAACATTGAGATTGAAACTGTGGAGGAAAATAACTACAATGTGTTCAGCTTCAATCTTCTCTATCACACAGACATCTCGTTAATCCAAAGATACATGGAGTTCGCAGATACATCACAATGATACTGTCTTTTATATATCAACCTTGGAATCTAAGATGAGATGAAAATAATTATACTGTCTTTTACTCCTAATCCGGGATTTCTCCCTTATAGCTGGGAATTCCTTATAGGAGATTCAGTGTTTTATAACAAATAGACAGATGGGAAGTTGACAATCAATTCGTAACCCCAGTCATAGAAAATAAAATGGATCTTTGCATTAGTTTGTTATTTATATCACATGACGTTTTCAAGATTTATTCCACATGACACATTTACTTGAAGAAGCCATGCTATGAGTAAACACAAGATTAAATTGTTTCCAAGCCTTGAAATGATGTATTTGAAGGTTTCACTGCCACGCTTCTTGAAATTGCTGTTCTTCCGATGAGTGAAAAGCATTCCCCAGTTATAGGCCTTATATTTTGCAGGGTTCTTCTCATTGGCCAGCTCCTCCAAGGGTTCTATCCAAGTATAGCGATAGATTGAAGAAGAATGGAATTGAAAACCTTTTCCTTTCAGAGTTCACCACCACCCGATGTTCCACACTCTCATATTCATCATTGCTCCAAACCTGAATAAAAACATATTGTGATCATTTACCAATTATATATCAACAATACACTTTTCCTGTTCTTCGGCCTATTTCTTTGGTAAGCGTACCTGGATAGTGTCACCAACATTTATAATGTAAGCATCAGGAGTAGGTTTAACTCTAATCCATTCTCCATCAGTTTTCCTCTTCACTTCAAGTCTCCAATATCATCTTGAGCCAGAACAGTGAGTCCACCTGCATCTTTGTGTCTACTCAACCTAAAGCCAGATGTGGGATAGACAAGGAGGATAGTGATTCAGCCTTTATAAAACTAGTTTGATCTTAAAGAACCCATTCATCCTTTTTGCTGGCAAACCTAAGTTTGGTGTGGAAGATTCAGTTCCACAACTTGTAAGACAAATCTTGCACTTCTTGAACATACTCTTCACACACCTCCCTGAAAAGCCAGTTATAAATAAATCACAGATTCATGTTTCATTAAATGGGAAAGATCCCAATTTACCGATCTACCAAGCAAAATATCTTTAATTTTACCTGTCATATTTTGAGACCATTCATACCCTTTGACATTAACAAATCATTTGGTGTTCGCCTTGGCTTTGTTTGTGTATCTCCCATGGACTAGGTGGATTCCAATATGTCAAAATACTTTGGGAAAAAGGTCCAACTTTTACCTTCTACTTATGCTTCTGGTTGAAGCTCCTTCCAGATCAATGCAGAAAAGGCGATATTATTTACTAATGACATGAGTCTGAATACCCAAAAGTATAAGATATTCTGTATATTAAAGGGGTATTTTCTTACCTTTTTTCCGTATTAATCCAGGGTTTAAATTTGAATATTACCTTAATTCTGGAGGGTAATTTCAGGCCATTGGTTGTGCAACTCCTTGAGCTCCTTGTCATCAGGTTCATGAGAAAGTGGGATCATAGTTGGATTCTCCACAGTAAAATCAAATATTCTTCCAGTCCCCAACATTTACAGAGCTCCATCATAATATCCCAACAGTTCCAGCGCTCATCTCTTAACTCTTCTCTTTTCCTCTTTAGATAAAGTTGTGAACTTTCTTTGATGCCAAATCAATCTTTCCCCTGGACTCTAAGGACACCCCATGATTGATCACTTGGAAGAATCCCCATTTCTTGCATGCATTTTTTACCTCAGCAACTAGACTTGCTAGCTCCTTGCAATTTTTCTCAGTGGATATATCTGGAGAATTCAGTGTTGAGAGATCAATCACTGGAATGCCCTCTGCTTCAATTATGGTGAGTTTTGGCCTGTGTTCAACATCTTGAACAGAAAGCTGGATCGACTTCTCCCATTGCTGGATTAATTGGTAGGGACTGGTGTTATTCTTAGAGGATCACAATCACAGATGTGTAATAGATTTTGGACAGTGGAAATGCTTTGTCATACAATTCCAATTTTTCACCGCCTCTATCTTCTGCGAGTCTACTTGCACACCGCTTGAGGTTTTATAGTTGTAACCATGACTGAAGCCGATATCTTGAATGAACGCATGCCAAGATATATATAATCTCTTACCGACTACATTTCTTTATAAATATTGGAGGGGTTTTGTTTTCAACTTGTTGCATTATTGATGCAAATTTTAGTACTGTTTCAATTCCCACTATTATGGATGAGACATTTCTAAAGTGGGTCATGAAGGAGAAAATGAGACCGATAACTTTAGATGAATAAATAATGAAAGTAGGTAGTTAGTACCTTTCACAGGTGTATCTTGTTTGATCCACAGATCATTAACTTTCAATTCTCAATAATGACTTAAGGTTAGAAAGATAAGCAAACCATTTACAAGAAAAAGACTGCCCCAGTTTTATTTCCCTCCAGCTGAAAACAACAGCTTAATAGTACAAGACTTCTCATAGACTACATTGGATTCTAATGTACCGAAATCCCATTTGTCATTACAGGTCACCAATTCTAAAGTGATATATTTGAATGTTCTCAACATTGAGTTTCTTGAAATTACTAAGGTTTCTTGTAGTGTTGAATTTTCCCCAGTTGTAAGCCTTGTATTTTGCTGGGCTTTCTTCGCTGATCAGTTCCTCCAGAGGCTCAACCATTACATAGTGAGACGGGCTGAAGAAAAATGGAATAGAAAATCTCTCTTTCTTGGAGCTGGCTACCACCCTATGTTCCACGCTTTCATATCTGTCATTGCTCCAAACCTGTGAAATTATTTTATTTCCAGTCGACCAAGAAAAATGGCGTTGGCTCAATAAAAGTATTTTGCTTTTTCTGTAAAGAATTAGGCAGCATGGTACAAAAGTCATACCTGAATTATGTCACCAACATTGACAATATAAGCATCTGGAGTTGGTTTAACTTGTATCCATTCTCCATCTGTCTTGCGTTTCACCTCGAGGCCTCCAACATCATCTTGAGCAAGGACAGTCAGGGCACCAGAATCCTTGTGCCGGCCAACCCCCAAAGCCAAATGACGGATTGGGCATAGCGGATAGTAATTTAATCGCATAAAACTTGTTTGTTCCTTAAAGTAGCTATTGAGCCTTTCAGAAGGTAGGCCTAAGCTTAAAGCAATTAGTTCTAGCAACTTGTAGGACAGTTTCTCAATACCTCGAGCATACTCTTCACATGCCTCCCTGTACAGTCCAAACTACTACATTAGATCACAGAGTCATTTCTAAAAGCAACAGCAACTCCAGAATCTTCCTTTCAGTATTTCTAAAAGTATGATGTATCATAAAAGTTGCATTTTTGGAGGATCCGACATAATAAAGGTGCAATAATATTTTTGAAGAGTCCGAACAACATAGTTAACAACACAAGTAAAAGCAAATGCTGCTCATCAGTTCAGTAGAAGTGTTCAACAAAAGGTCAATGAGGAGGAAAAATTTTTAATTCAAGTACCTGAAATTAGTAGGGAAATTAGGCCATTGATTGGTCAGCTCCTTGAGTTCCATGTCATGGGGTTCATGAGAAGCTGGCAAGACAGTTGGATTCTCCACAAAAAAATCAAAAACTTCTTTCCAATCCCTAACATTCTTAGTATGCTCAGTATCATAAAACCCCATAGGTTTATCTTCATCTCTGCTTACTTTCCTCTTCTCCTCAGTAGGCTGCAAGAAGAATTCCTTTGATGCTCTCTCTATTTTTTCGCGACAGGTTGATGGAACTCCATGGTTGATTACTTGAAAGAAACCCCAGTTCTTGCATGCACCACCAATTTCTGCTACAAGACTTGTAAATTCTGAAGAAGAATTTGAGGGATCAGAGGTTAGAGCTGGAGAGAGATCAATTAAGGGTATGTTTTCCGCCTCAATTGTGCTCTGTTTTGGTCTGTGTTCTGTTTCTTGGAAAAATGATTCATCGATATTTCCCATGATGCTTCACACTTCAGTTACAAGTGAGACAGGGAGAAGAGAATCTGGTTGTTGGTGAATATGTCACATGATATATAGCGACAGAACTGAATTTGATACATTGAATATAGACATAATTTTTTGCTATTTGGCGTTTCTTAAGATAACTTTCTTTTTCAGGTGAAGCGGTTAATGTTGTCTTCTCTTATTTTCCACCAAGGGTGTGTAATATGTTCTCTGTGGAGCAAAATATTTTGAATTGTTCAAAATTTTTGTAAAATATTTTTTTTAGAAAAATAAATTTATTTAAAAATGAGAAAATTAATTTGTTAAATAAAAATGTGAAAAAGCTCAAATATGCGATTAAATTTTAGGAAAAGGCTTATTCATGTCATCCGTTAAAAGCTGGACTCATTTATGTCACTGCCGTTACTCAAATGGCTTATCTATGTCATTATTTTTTAATAGATCCAATATCTGATTTTTCAAAACCAGATTGGACACGTGTCCTATTTTTATTCGGCCACGTCAATTAATAAAAACCGCCTAATAAAATACCGATTAACCCGACCCATGACCCACTCCCTCATTAACCAGACCCACGACCCATTCCCTCGGACACCAACGGTGAGAAAGTGTAAAGTTGTAGCTATTTTGATTTAACTGAAAATGAATACTCAAAGATTGATTTTTTTTACAAGGACCCAAAAAACTGACTTTAATTCAATCCCAGGTAGCAAATATCGACGTAAATCAAAAAAGTTTGACACACTAAAGCAAAGGCAAATCCATCAACGTCTACATGGCGTCTGTTATCAGTAAATATACATGTGGCTGCTAGAAAATCCCAGACAAAATCATTAGAAAAGTAGAACCCTTAGAGTATTGGAGGAAAATGGTGTCCATTACAGATTAAAAAAGAATTAGTTTGAGAAATCACTTTACGTGAGTTAGGAAATCGTACAAAAGGTGAAAGAACTTGTAAATGTAGCAAATTTTTTTGAAGGAGAAAGTTTACCCTAGAATTGAAGGGTTTGTTGAGCTCGGGTCTTGGTTGAATCTAGGGACTCGGAAAATGAGATAGTGCCAGCATCTATACTCTGTTGTTGAATGTGCAAATCCCTGCCACACGTTAACCTAAGTTCCTCCATTTTTGTTCGTATAGCAAAAATTTCGAGGATAAAATGAAAACAATGGGTCGTGGGACGGGTTAACGAGTGAGTGGGTCATGGGTAGGTTGGATGGGTATTTTATTAGATGATTTTTTTTAATTGTTGTGGCCGAATAAAAATAGGACACGTGTCCAATCTGATTTTGAAAAATCAGATATTCGATCTGTTAAAAGATAATGGCATAGATGAGTCATTTGAGTAACGGCAGTGGCATAGATGAGTCATTTGAGTAACGGCAGTGGCATAAATGAGTCCAACTTTTAACGGATGACATGAATAAGCCTTTTTCTAAAGTTCGATGGCATATTTGAGCTTTTTCCCAATAAAATTGGAAAAACAAGTTCTGCAACTAACCTCATCTTCATCCCCATAGCCTCCATTCCCACCAGCCCACACCACCGTCTAATCCTCAGCTCTCATATTTGTCTAAATTATATATAACTAATTTTAAGATTATACTTTTTTATATATATGCTGAACACACGTAGAATTATATATATATATCCACTTATTTTCCTAAAACACATCTTTTTAGAAGATATTTTTCATGAAAAAATTTTCATTCATACGATATTTGAAGGTATCTCTTGTACTCGCTAAAAATTGCAACCGATAAAAAATAGTACTGGCTTGGAGAAAAGTAGTAGTCCCATTTTGTAAACTATGAGCAAGATGAAGATGGAAAGGTAGCAGTGATTCTTCATGTTCAACATAAAGTACTTAACAAAGATCAATGCAAATAAAGTCTGCCATGATTATCAATATCTTCTGCAGACATGGCCAGATTTAAAATCTGTAAGTCAGTGGGTTTTTATTTTTATTTTTTCACATACAGAGTACGACTAATCTAACTACTTATTACTATAGCAGTAGATCCACCGATGTCTGCACAAGAGAGCCAAAACAAGAATATCCATGTGCCGAAGGCTAAGACTTCAATTCGTCTATAAAAATAAAATGTATTTCTTCCCTTTAGATAAAAACGGAAAGGAAAGTGGACTTTCTCTGTAGCTAAGAGTTGAATGTTAACGAAGATATCATACAAGTTCACCATATGAAGGATGGAAGACAGCACTCCCAGATTGTACAAGTCTCAAGGGATAAAGGTATAGGGAGAACTAACCAAATACGGTTATTTACACGAAAGAGAGAGGAGGTGAGGGGAAGAAAAAGGAAAGCTAAAAGGAGCACCAAGTGTGAAATTTTGCATTAAGATATTCTTCAAGCTGCAGGCATTGAGGTTGAGATGACCACATAGGGTAAATATTGAAGGCCGTCCTGAATTTTGCCCATGGCTGTGATATGAGCTGCACGAAGATTCTCAGCATATGCATTGGCCTTCTCCTGGATTGATTTCTGCGGAACCTCATGTGAATCAACAGAAACGCCTCTCACTGCTGCTAAATATGCTTCAGCCACTTCTGATATCCCTGCAAAAGCATAACGAAGCTAATCAAGAGACACAGACGCCGTCCAGTTTACCCGAGTGTTTTACACCATGGGAAAAACCAGCTGAACTGTTCCTTAAAGGTGTTATTCATACCACGGGTAGACAAAAGTGTCTTAAGGGAGGCAGACCTTACTCAGTCACCTCATTTTAACATTATCAGACCAGTAATTGTAAATTCAGGATAACTAGGGGCAGAGAAACACATCATCAGTTCAAATAACAATCACTAAATAGAGCAGTTCTCATGGTAATGTGCCAAAACATTTACGAGGGGACCTGGAAAACTAAATTAACTACGATAAAACCTTATACAAATTTCACCAGCAAATACACTTGATTTTACCAGTTGACTAAATACTTTTTATAGTAACAAATGCCAAAAAGAAAAAACACAAGTACTATAAATCATAAAAGTTCCTTTGTTTGTGCATAATCCCACCCATGTGCTCTTAATCTTCGTTTGATGATTTTTTTGAAATTTTTTATATACAATACCAGAGGTCATGGTTGGTCATCCATCAATCTTAGCTGCAGAAAACAACGGGCTGCAGATGAAATTACTAGAGAGAGAACAAAGAAAGAATATAAAAGTCATAAAAGCATAAAACTATATGTTTGACACAAATCTACCTGTAATAAAGCTAGAAGAAACTGCTTCAACACATCCAGTCATTGAACATGCCTTTGCTCGGATTACTTTAGCTCTTTCAATTGAATCCTCAGGCCATTCCATTTTCACAATTTCCGCATTTGCATCTTGATCCGCAACTTTATTTGCAGTTGAAATGATTGATTTCCCAAGCATTACAAGTTGAGTCGCAGCAAAACAACACAACTCTGAAAGTCTCTGAGTACATAAGAACAATAAGTGAGAAGTCAAGTAGATCCATTACTCCCAAAGGAGAAGCTGCTTGTTTTTTTGATCAAGAAAAGGTTGCAAGACTAACTAAACATTTACATACATGGACACCCTCTGAATGAAGAGTATCCAGTCTTCGAGCAGTCCTTTGAATCATGTCATTGGGAGCTAGTCCAACCAAAACATTTGTAAATCTGCAATTCAATGAAATCCATAACTTAGCACCAATATCCCGGGTTCTTGAAAACTAGACACAAACTTTAAGGTAATCAAGCTACTAAGCACAAGAACTCAGTGTCTGGATTCACGAACTGTCAATATTTCAATCACATGCTCCCTTTCCAATATATTTGTCAAGAACTAGATGCTTGGTAAAACATATTAAAGTAGAAGAAAATTCATTACAGATAGAGCATATTAAAGTTCAATAGTTACCCTGCTGCCAATTCTGCAGCCTTGTTCACACTAGAATCATGCAAATTCTTCACCTCATCAGTGCTGTCTGCAATGCCAGTCTCAATTTCCTTTCCTTTTCCCGACTCTTTACTGCTTCCATATACTTCAGAACTCAAGTCAAAAATCTGCTGAACCTCTTTAAGTTTTCCATCATATGAAGACTTTTGATCAGATGGAAGCTTTGCTTTTCTTCTATTGAACAACAAAGCATAATGGTTGGACAATGCCTCCAGTTCCTGCGTGTAATTCATATGATAAGACAGGGGATTTCCAGAATGAACTCAACTACGTACAAAGATAGGAACTGACCTCCAATTGCTCTGGACCTCCATAAATATAAAAGCATCTATCAAATGTAACTTCCTCATAAAACTGATCTTCATCTGTTTCTCCTCCCCCTTCTTTGGAGCCTGGGTCAACTCTCATACCAGTTTCTGAGATTAGAAGATCCATAGTTTCTTTTCCAAGTAGCTCAAGCATATGCATTCCTTTAGCCGTAAAAGCTTTTCCAGTCTGCAAGAAATTGTGCACAATATAAACTGCACGCTAAAACACACTCCACCTACCCAAAAATATAGAAAAACAAATCTTGTGCAAACCTCTAGTATGGATGGGGCCACAGAACCAGTTGTGGCAGGTAAGCCACCATGCTGAACTGATTCATCAATACTTACAGCTGAATTCTCAAGCCTGAAACCAAAAAGCAAGATAACATTTGCTTGGCAACTTTGGCATTACTGAATGACGGAATAAGCAGGTAATGACTCAAAACCGACTTAACAATGCAGGAGCACAAAGTTCTCATGCTTAATGGGAAGGTGCTTAATTTCCATGTTTCCTAACAGTTGGAGTTTGTACTACTTAATCTCAAGTCCAGAAATATGTAAGCATGAAATTTCTTTTATTCCAGGTCATTTTTCCACCTAAATTTCCAGAGGGAAAGTTCAACTCATGTGTCAAAATCATAAAATTTTATACCACGTCACAATAAATTAAGCACAACGAAATATATAAGTCAATAAAACAAATTCCCATATCTCCCCTCAACAATCAGCTCCATAAAGTACAGCATTTCTTTTCAAACACAAGATGAGCAACTGCTTAAACTAAATCTAAAAGCTTGCCCCGAAATAGCTGGACAAACACCCCTATGAGGTGAACATTCCAAGGAGCAGAACTAAAGAAAACAACAATTCTGTTGCAATCAGTGTTTTTTTCTTTTGATCAAGTAAAGTCTGGTGTTATTCAACAATAATGTTGCAAGCATACACAAGAAGACATACTTGTGGACGAAATCGGAACTTCCTTTGAATGCACTTCCTAATGCTTGCCAAGCTCCTGAAGCGAAATTCTCGACTGAATGGTCAATAACTCTCAGACCCTGCACATATTTAGGAAGGTTAAAATCATGAATTCACCTTACTGAACAATTATAATTTATCTACTTCTAACCTTAAGATACTTCCATACAAGATTAGCAGAAAATGAGGGTCAACTGCGGAAGGGCTATCAATGCTCAAGAAAAACTAAAAAAAAATGGATCCCTGTTGAGTTAATAAGCAGCACAACTAGTTTGGTAGCACTTGCCTGACCAAGCAATGAGTCTTCACTAGCTTTCTCTAATTTTTCTAGAGCAGCCTTACGTTTTTTGTCATTCTCGTCTTCACTTTCCTCTTCAACCAATACTTCTCGCTCATCTTCTTTTGAGGATTCGGAGTCTTCAAGAGCACTTTGCACATCTGCAAGGCTTTTTGCAGCTGCTTTAGCAGCTTCAACAGCCTGCGAAAGTGAAAACGTGTATAAATAAAACGCATGGAACCATTCAAGGTATATGTTTAAGTGTATTACCCTGACAAAACAACAAAGAACAAGTGACACACGATTTTCAAACAAAAGTTAATTAATCTAAGGGCCTCAACTCATTTTGTTGTTATAATGCCCAATTAGCAAAGTGTATACTAGTCCTATAAGAATGGGAGGTGAAAAGGAAAAGAAAAAACTCATAAATAGCATGCAATCTAGTCCTATAACTAAATGTTTGGATTAAGTTGCAGTATCACTCTCAACTACCAATACATAATTACCCAGAGTTCCTTTCAGAGATTAGAGCTGATAATTACAAAATCACTTTAACAGAGTCTAAATGCCAATTAGAATTAAGTGTTTACTACATTACATAAAGGATAATGTTCAGTTGTGGTTTCAATGAAATGTCAAATTTAATTTAAATCAGTTGAGGAAATCTTTGCCTCCCTGGAAAACCCTCTCCTCCTGTCACAATTCTGTAATGCTTCAACATTGCAAAACAGAAATTTGAAGGGATCATGTTAATAATTCATCTTTCTTAAATAAACAGGCACACCAGCCACAAGTGTGCAGCAGAGCAAGTAGTGCAACAAATTAGCTACTACAGGCTTACCATAATTTGAATATAAAATATTTCTTTTAGGTTTCTGCATCACTTTGACACTTTCCAAGTCCAAACAGACCTAATGTCAACTATTATGTTGCTGATGATCATTGCAGAAGGATGTCACGGTCGGTGGCGGAGCCACCTTAAGCTAAGGGCAGAAAATTACACTGTTTTATACACACACACACACACTATATGTTGACTCCCCTTATTTTCTAAGTGTATCTAACTTTTTTATATTGCGACACCCCTTAGTAAAATTCTTGGTTCCGCCACTGGTCGCACTAGCTTGTAGAAATGATGTAAACCACACATGCTCCCCTAGGGGAGTCTATCCGACTCCAGCCTCAATACAAAATACTCTGAATTCTCAATTATCACTGATATCACATCCAGCAATCTTTGGCATCTTTCAGTTGAGGCACCGGTAAAATTGTAATATATAATAATTACTCCCGAAACACATTAATTGTCTAATTCCTAGATCAGATGGTAGAGCTAGTAGAAAACTGGTTTTGCCAAAATTTTGAAGGAAAATAAAGATGAAGTTATTCATACTTCATTCACAAAACTTGCAAAGTTGCTCCTAACAATCATCACATCTCATTAGTACCCAAACGAAATATAACATACCAGATCAGAAAAGTTCTTTTACATTTGAATCGACGCTAATATATTCTATTAAAACGAAGTGAATCTAAACAGAAAGATCAACTAGATAAAATCAGCTACATTACAAATGCAAAAAATAAAAAAAATAAAAAAAGGGAAAAACTGGAGTTAAAAAATGCTAGGAAAGATAAGTACATTGCGGGAGATCTCTTCGGCAGCAGTGGTAGCAACTTTCTGAAGGTCTGAGATATAAGAAAACGCAGAAAATCCCCAACCTCCCCATCCTCCACCGCCGCCGCCTCCTTGCACCGGAGGTGGTTGAGCTTCTTCGTGCTTTTCCACTATCTCTTCAGTCGAAGGCTTCGTCGTCTCATCCATCATCTGAAAAGATCGTAGCTTCGATGTAGCTATTGGTTTTCACCGCCGGAAACTGCTGAGGGGAAGACCAAATTGATAATCTTTGCGATCTGGTTTTGTGAAAGTTCAAAAGTGAATCTTACGGTAAAACGGGTAAGAGGCGACGTCGTATAATGTTACACTGCATCGCTGGCGCTGACCCGACGTTGTATTTGTGCTCAAAAAATTAGGGCATCTCTGTCAGGTGATTTTTGTTTTGCGAAAAAAGAGTCCGTGTTTGGGGAAATGATAACATACGTTAGATTGCAAAATAAGTTTTTTTTTTGGTCTGAGGAAATGATTTTTTTATATCACTTATAAATTGAATATAAAAAATAATATTTTTAATTTTTTCTATATAAAATTCAAAATAAATTTGTAAGGGTTACTAAATTATTTATCCCATTTTTATTGTATACAAATTATAGCCTGTCAAGTGAAATTTTTTTCAAATCTTTTTGGGAAAGCATGAAGTTAAATCTTTCTGTCTATAAATCGTGATTATTTTTAAATTGATATAATACAAAAAGTAAAGAACTATGTTATGAAGTTTGAGCAAAAGTTTGTAACTAGCAAACAAGTGTAACGCAGTTCTTGCAGTAGTAGCAGATTTCCGGTTAGTTTTCAATCAAGATAATTGATAGTAGCATTCTAAATCTTGGGAATAATTTAAAAATAAAATAAAATAGAGAAGGTACACAAAAGTATGTTGAATTTGCATTATCTTTTATTCAATCAGCACAGCTGCTAAGAAATTTCCAATTTTCAATGTACATTGAGTATGTCAAAGAATTTTTCAATTCTTATGTGTGTTTACAGATTGATTGGCACACATTGTTTTAACTTGTTTTTGTGCCATTGAAACTAAAAACGGTGAATCTCTTAGTAACCTTGGAAAATTGGTGGTGGTGGTGAGGCGTAAAGTGAGCCCAGCGTTGGAGGAAGAGCAACATCCTCAAAGGTGGGTGGAGGTGGAGAAATTATAGGAGCTGGTGGTGGTGGTGACTGGACAGGCGGTGGAGGCGAGAATACTGGAGGAGGTGGTGGTGAGGCAACTGGAGGTGGAGGTGAGGCAACCGGTGGTGGTGGTGAGTGGACTGGAGGTGGAGATGACGCTACGGGAAGTGGTGGTGGAGGTGAGGCGACGGGTGGAGGAGGTGAGTGAACTAGAGGTGGTGGTGGAGATGCGACAGGTGGAGGAGGTGAGGCCACCGGTGGTGGTGGAGAGTGGACGGGAGGTGGAGGTGAGGCCATTGGTGGTGGTGGTGGAGAGTGGACTGGAGGTGGTGGTGAGTGAACTAGAGGTGGAGGTGAGGCCATTGGTGGTGGTGGTGGAGAGTGGACTGGAGGTGGTGGTGAGTGAACTAGAGGTGGAGGTGAGGCCATTGGTGGTGGTGGTGAGTGAACTAGAGGTGGAGGTGAGGCCTGTGGAGGTGGTGGAGGAGGTGAGGCGACAGGTGGTGGTGGAGATGCAATTGGAGATGGCATTGGTTTTGGACTCATTGGTGATGATGGTTTTGAAGGAGTTTTCACATATTTTTGAGGTGTTGAAGGGGTTTCTTTGGGTGGATCTTTTGGACTCTGCCCTTCCGGTGAAAATCCGCAATGACCTTTACTGCAATCAACAGGGTTGCTTACAACAGGGAAACACTCCTTCTCCGTCTTTTGGTCTGAACTTCCACCCAAACAATTCTCATTACCATCTATCCGACGATCATTGGAGTGTGATGGAGTACATGTTTGATCCATGCTGTCGAAGTAGTTGTTAGAGAATGTGAAATTGGCCAAATTGGGCAAGGTACAGAGGTTCTTTGGGACATTTCCCATGAACTTGTTGCATGCAATGTCAAAGATTTCGACTTTCTGCATGGATTGCAAATCCTTAGGTAAGGATCCAACGAACTTATTTCCGCTAATATCAAACAGTTTTAGGCTCGTGAGCTTAGTAATCTCCTCGGGCAAACAACCAGAGAGTTCATTGTTGGTGAATACAAGCTCATCTAATGAGTTGCCCATTTTACCGATACTGCTTGGGATACAACCATAGAACTTGTTATTCGCCAACACCACCACTGAAGCATTGGAATTACCCAAGTTTTCAGGGATGGTGGAATGGAATCGGTTATTGTTGATAAATATGGCATCAAGATTCTTCTCAAATAGGGCAGAAGGCACTTGACCTTCAAAGTTGTTGTACCTAAGATCAAGGTAATTGAGTTTAGGCAACTCGAGCACAACGTCCGGGAATGGCCCCACGAAACGATTGTTGCTGAAATCAATCTCATCCAAAAGCGTAAGATTTCTAATGCTCTTGGGAATGATTCCACAAAATCTATTAGAATTAATGTGGATGAGACTAACATCAGCCAAGAGGCCAATCTCCACGGGAAGGTGTCCAGCTATGTCTGCATGGTTAAGATCAATCCCAGCAACAACAGAGATGTTGGGATCATCAAGAGCTTGGTCACAAAAGATACCATTATAGGCACAGACATTAGTACCCTCCCAGTTAGCTGTGAAATTTGTTGGATCAGAGTAAATAGATTTCTTCCATGCCTGAAGAGCAACATAAGCTTTCTTCAACCTGGCATTCGCAAATGTCATATTAATGGTCATCGCATACTCGTACGTGTCCGGGAGCTCGCCATTGTCACCCAAAAGCTGGCGACGGGCAATAGAAGCGGCCTCAACATCAGATAATGCAAAAGATGATGGAGAAAAAGAACAGAAGGATACAAGGAAAAAGAGAAAGCAACCAAAGGCCACCATGTTTGTAAGTCCACCTGGGTAAGGCCCAAGGTTGCTTATGGTAAATATGTTCTGGTAAGGAAAATGGAGGGTATTATATATAGGCAAAGGAAGGAAAATTAATGGTTGATAGGCCATTAATGAATTTTGACCACCATAGAATTTGGAAGGTCAAATAAACTCCAACACAAATTTTAACGGTTTAAGTTTCTTGGAATTAAGAAATGAATGAACGGAGGTAATTTTTGATCCATCCTTTACCTACTAGCATGGAAAATCACCAATTACACAAGTGCTTTTTTACCTTCTAAAACAGATGGACGTTAATTCATAAAAATGTTTTATGCTAGTAAATAATTGGTTGATTTTTCCATTTGAGGTTTGAGATTTTCACAACGCATTGGCTTTCTAGTAAATCTCAAGTTTTTCACTTGCTTCCTCTGACTCCTCTCCCAAAGCTCTTAAAGCGCTTCTTTCATTCTTCCTTTAGGTAATTCTTCCAGTCACCTCGCCAGATTCCACAATAAGTGTAATTTAAATTCGTATTCGGATAGAAATAGGCTAATGCTATTCAAAGTAATAATGTCCTTAGTTGCACTTCTTCACAAGAAAATTGGAATTGAAAGTAAAATTGGTCTTTTAAACGCGACCGAGGTTAATTATTTATCCACTTCAGCTCCTTGGAGCCAGCAGGCAAGCTTTGCTATTTTGAAAGAAGAAAAACAAAATTAGGCGAAGAACAGATCGAAAGATAGCACTAATAACCTGGAGATAACTCCCAAATGGTATAATTTTCGTGCATATGATGTTGGATAGGTAGATCATTTCTTGTAAGCTCAACTGACATTTAAGTCGGAAATAACTCCCAAATGGTATAATGCTTCGTGCATCCGAGATGCCGATCATTTTTGTGTACACTCTTAACTTGGATTTGATCTCAAAGCTTAGTGCTTTTCACATTTGACCACGTTCAGCTAACCCAATATACAAAAGTTAGGAACTTAGAAACAATTAAGGTGCTTAATGATTAGACGAGGTCATCAGCTCCTGTTTTTAACTTCGTAGGAACTAGTAGGAATAGCAATCTGAAAGGAAGAGAGGAGGTGGGGGGTTGCATCAGTTTAATACCATCCAATAATGACATCAAAGGGTATGTTGAAACTTCACTGCAATAAGAATTTCCCAAAAGCAAACCATATATACATTCAGGAAAAATGGCAACTCCTAAGTCCTAACTTATTGCCCATAAAGTATGCTATTTTATGCTAACACTAACAAAAATACGTGGTAACATCCCCACAGGCTTAACATTACATCACCAGAAATTTTATCACACTTGCCAAGATACACTAGTCAACTTTATTCCCTGACATTATTACACGGAAGCTCCAAAATGCTTTATATGAAGCAAGCTCCATATCAATAATCAAGCGTAGTCGAGTACCAAACAGGGTGTGTTCCTTTGGCTCTGAGCAGTTTGGTATAGGGTGAATCTGGCATTCTAGCTTTCTCTTCTTCCTCAAGCTCTTCTCTCGTCTTTGGCAATCCATCAGGTATAGGACAAGGTCTAGCTCCTTTTGCCTCAAGATTCACAGCTTTGGCTGATTCTTTGCTTTCCTTTTTGGCTTTGTGCATGTCTGAAATTGCATGTAAGCAGCCAATGAGAGTTTTTACTCCCCCTGCTTGAAGTATTAGCCTCTCTACCTCTTCCTTAGGTTCTTCTTTCTGGAAAGAAAATAAGAAATCAAATTCAATAAGAGAGCTGGCAGGTGCTACACTTTACATAGCTTAACATCATTACAATATTTGGACGATAGATCACTTAAACTGGGATTTACAAAAAGATCAAGCAGTAATTGGCTTGATGGACATTTCTTTTAACCGTAGTATCACGCTGGCACCCCAACAAATTCCACAGGTTTTACTACCTCCCACCAACACAAGTAACGTGTAACTTTGTCCACTCTTACTCGGACAGAATGAAAGAAATCACCTAATACTTTTGTACGTATGGACATTTCCAACTTAAGAGTCCAATTCAGACGGAATTGTTAGCTTACCTCATCTGGTAAGCATAACACACACAGAACGAAAACAGATTTTTGTTAGCTTTTTTTTTAGATCTTACTTTGAAGTTCCTAGGAAATATTTAACCTCGAGTTCTAGACTTCAGGTTGTGTGCACTGATAGCGTTTAGATATTTTACACCATCGGATTAAGTTGACAACTAATGCAATTTTTACCCCAACAACCAAGTCTCTGGAGAGGAGTTCATTTTTCTGTTGAAACAAGAGTCTGCTATCTAACAACACATAATAAAATACAGTAGGCATGTCTCCGGCAAATAAGAATGCAGCAGAATTTTATTTCAAGAACCTATGAATGTGTTGCCTGGTTAAGAACTTACTTCAAGATCTTTGAGTTCAAAATAGGCCTGCCAGCAGCTATAGGAATCATCCCCTTCTAGAACAGAACAATAATCTGCAGATCACCGCACAGAGAGTCCATTAGTAATCCAACAAGCGGATAAAAGCTAATTTTAGAAGGCATAAGGGCAAGCTCACTTAATAGATACTCCCCCGTCCCAAATTTTTGTGTGTTTAATATGGACACGAATTTAAAAACTACATAAACTAGAACAAATCACAAATTTAATTAATTAATCCTATTTAACAACTTCAAAAATATACAAAAACTATTTAACCCAAATCATAGTTCCATGCAAAGCTGTTTTTTAGTAATCATTACTGTAGAAAATAAGCTAACACTATTTTGTTGTAAACGCACATTCTTTTTTTTCCTCAACTATTCAGGAAGGGGAAAATTTGCAGATTCATGAATAATCAGGGGCGGATCTAGAGGACAGTTATGATTTCACGTGAATCGAATAACCTTTAACTCGACTGAGTGTATATATAGTAAGAAATTCACTAATATCTATAAATATTAGACTTATATATATCCAGCTATTGTTGTTAGTATTAATTTAAGATCAACTTAGAAGCCCATAAAGTTCACATGTTGAATTCGTCTCTAATAATAAATCCAAAAAGCAATCTAAGTAAATAATTTAGAACAAAGCGAAGGAAACGTAGCGCTCAAGAAAATACACGTACAAATAAAGAAGATCTGGACATACCTGCAAGTTCGCTTTCGGATTTTTCAATCAAAGGGGGATCTTTTACAATTCTATCGAACTTGGTTCTGCTAAAAGGCTCCAGCTTCGGTATGTAAGCATGGTTCCTTGAACAACAACGAATTGTCGACGAATTTACTTGAGATCTTGAAGACGGTGTTCTTGAAGAGTGAAGCTCGTTATTAGCTCCAACAAAAGAAGAAGATAAGGAATTGAGAGCCACTGATTGTAACATCATCTTTTCTGTGAAAACCCAGGTAAGAAGAAATCATCAAAAAGCTTGATAATAATTATTGATGAAATTTCAAGGATATATATAAAAAAATGGAGGATGAGTTAGAGAAGAAAGAAGGAATTGGGAATGGATAAGGGTGAGATATTTTTTAATATATTTTACAAGAAGAGAGAGTTACTGTTACTAGTCGGTGATGATTGGATTCGTGACAGATGAATCTTGGCCGTTGATGGATTGTTTTTGGCGGTCATGGAAATGGAAATGGAAATGTAGGATGCGGCGGCCTGTTATACAGTGGACGCAAAAGAATTTTCTGGGATATTTTTATGACAAATTAAATACTGTGTGTGGAAATTTTAAAGATATTTTTTATGAGCCCACAAGTTTTTCTTTGTACTTTTTGCTTTTTTGCAATTTTGTTTTGAAGCAAAAGAAAATCAATTTGTTGAGTACAACTTGCCAGTCTTTTTCATAAATGTTTTTGGTGATGTATATACAATCTTCTTTATATTGGTGATGTAT
>JACEIK010000848.1:327318-345579 GCA_018107945.1 Datura stramonium
GAAATTTGTATAAAATCCTGAGCTCTCAACACCTAAACTACATCGTACGTGGATATTTTAGAAGGGGATTAAGAAGGGGTTAGCCGATATTCTCCTCTCATTCTCTCTTAACATTCAAGAAGTCACTGTAAGAACTCAGACAGACTCTTCTAGATAAGAACTAGGGCTCCTGCTTCTTCTCAGAAACCTCAAGCTTCCTCTCAGGGATTTCTTATTTAGGTATGTGGGGATTTAGCAAGTGTATTCCTTTCACCCTTATGCCCCAGGTATTTTCAGAAACTCTCATCATTTAGTCTATAGAAATCATGAGTTAGGGTTTTCAGATGGATTATGATTTTTCTTGCATTTTAATAATTCTTCCAGTTTTCCATGACTAATATTATGTGAAACTTATGTGTTGGCTTCAATTATATGTATTCATTTCTAGCGCTATTTTTAGCATGATTCTTAGGTTGAACTTTGCATGAATTAAAGGGTGGTCTAACTTGCCATCTTTATATTGGTTATTATCCTAGCATAATTTTAAGAATGTATGCTTTAGTTAAAGTTAAAATTTTTAGATTTTGAGTTTATATAGTATTTTCTAGAAAGGTCAGTTTATCAGCTTATTGCTTGTCAGTCTATTAGTACTTTTTAGTAAATTCATTTGTTAGGTTCTTTAGGCTCTCAGAACACTTCCAGATAAGTAGTTCTGTGTTATCCTTAGAACATCAGTTTTCGAGCTAATTAATTCAGTTAGGTATATTTAGAAACTCAGTTGGGAGTAGTACTTAGCACCAAGTGAACCGAGGTTCCAGCACACCCAGATTCTCATAACTACATGTCATCGTAGGTCTTTAGCCCGAGTGGGTATTAGTTTAATGATCACACCATCATGCCTTTATACCCTGGCATGATAAATTGGATCCTATCAATTGGGCGTATACATCGAACTCCACGACTAACTCACATAGTTATATGTCGGTTAATAGGCACTCCCACAATACAATACATCCAGTCCCAAACCTTAGAATATGTTTATGACCCTTAATCAGTTTTTACTACCTTTACAGTATTTTCAACTGTCAGACCATTTATAGCATTTATGTTTTCAGACAGGGTCGTTCCGTATTATTTCAGTGGTTTTACTTATACTTTCTTATCAGCATGATTATGTTTAAAACTATATAACGTTACATACTCAATGCATTTAAAGTACTGACGCATACTCTCTATGCTATATCACTTTATGATATAGGCTCAGCAGTGTGGTTAGTCTCCATCAGATTCTGTCCAGCAGTATATCTACTGGTGAGTCCTCATCTCTCAAGGGACGGAGTATTTCTTTTAGTTTAGTAGTATGGTTTCAGTTTTAAGACTTTAGAGTTAGCTGGGGACTTGTCCCAATAACTCACTAGATTTTCTAAAAGGCTTTCAGACAAAGGGTATTAGTTTCAGCTATAGCTCTTGATGTTTATGAAATTTCAGTATTTTATCAGATGTATTTGTACTTTTAAAAGTATTTCATTATTTTTAGATAATAAAAATTCCGCTTAAGATTATATTACGGTAGTTCAGTCATTTTAGAGATATGCTATGTCATGGGATAGTCTGGAGCCATTCGTGGTTCTAGGCACCGTGTCACCTCCAAGGTGCAGACTCGGATCATGACAAAATAGGTAAAATAGGTATAAAAAAAACATTCCCTTAAATTTTAAAATATTATTTAAAACATGAAGAAAATCGACCCATGAATTAATCATAGAGAATTTCATAGAATTGGGTTAAGACCCCATAGAATCATACACTTGAATTCATGAACTTGAGATGAGATTTGGGCATGGGAGTGAAAGAAAACTCTCATTCATGACTCTACATACCTGGATAATCTAATTTACACCATTCCTTGAAGGCCAAAGAGATTTGGGGAAGAACTTGAAGAATTCTAGACTTGATCTCCTTTGAAATTCTCTAATCTTACATGCATGTGGAGGGAATAGGTTAGAATAGGCTAAACCCTCTTAAAATCCTCCTAAATGAGCTTAAAAAAAAGTAGTTTAGCGCTTAGGAGCTTAGAAATTATGAAAATGCCCTCATTAAATTCACAGAAAAATTGCTCACTGCGGAAGCCATTAGTCGTACCCTGATCCCACGACTCGTGGGTTCCTTCCGTCATTGCCACTACCTCAACCTAGAGTTTCTGGAGTTTTCCATAGATCACACAATGACTCGTACCATCATCCTACAATCGTTGGACCCATCTGTTACCACCTCTGGGATAATTTCCTGATCCTTCCTACAGGTGTGAGTGACGACTCATTGTTCCTCACAACAGGTCGTACCTTGACCAGTAGCTTCCAAGTCAGTCACCCCAGATCCAACCAATGAGTCCTTACCACGATCCATGGTTCCTCTCCGTGAATTGTGTGACGACTCGTACCTTCCATCCTGACAGTCCAGAACCAAGCGACGACTCCAATCCATGTCTAGAATCGATTCTATGCCCTTTCCTCCCCTCAGACCAAGAGAACTCACCTGACGTAGTTACTGGTATGTACGTCCCTTTCAGATAGATGTTTATGATTTACTAGATCCAGGAGCCACACTATCCTTTATGACTCATTATATTGTCGTCCAATTTGATATTAGTCCGAAAATTCTCCCAGAGTCATTTTCAGTCTCCACTTCAGTTGGTGAGTCCGTTAGAGCCAGCTAGATATACAGAAATTATCTAGCCACAGTGTTACATAAAGTCACCTCAGTTGATCTAGTAGAGTTAGATATGGTTGATTTTGAACTCATTATGGCATGGACTGGTTACATTCTTGTTATGCCTCAGTTGATTGCAGAACTAGAGTGGTTAAGTTCTAGTTTCCTAACGAACCATTCCTAGAGTGGAATGATAGTACTTCAACGCCTAACTGTCGGTTTATCTCATACCTTAAGGCTAGGAAAATAATCTCTAAGGGGCACATTTATCACTTGGTTAGGGTCAAGGGTTCTAGTTCCGAAACCCCAACTCTTCAATCAATTCTAGTTGTAAATGAGTTCCCAGATCTATTTTTCGAAGATCTTCCCGAAGTCCCTCCCAAGTGAAAAGTAGACTTCGGCATAGACCTTCTTTCTAATACCCAACCGATCTCAACTTCTCCTTAAAGAATAGATCTAGTTGATCTTAAAGAGTTAAAAGAACAGCTGAAGGACCTTTTAGATAAGGTTTCGTTAGACCTACTATCTCTTCATGGGGTGCCTCAGTCCTATTCGTGCGAAAGAAGGATGGTACACTCAGAATGTGAATTAACCACCATCAGTTGAATAAGGTCACAGTCAAGAATAAGTATCTACTACCTAGGATTGATGACTTGTTTGACCAACTCTAGGGAGCTAGCTATTTTTCCAAGATAGATATTAGATCAGGATACCATCAGCTCAGTGTCAGAGAATGTGACATTCCGAGAACAGTCTTCTGAACTCGGTATGGTTACTACGAATTCATGGTTATGTATTTTAGACTAATGAATGCTCCTGCAGCTTTTATGGACTTGATGAATAGGTTATTCAAGCAGTACATGGACATGTTCACTATTGTCCTCATAGGCGATATCCTGGCCTACTCCGGAATAGAGGAGGAATATGCAGACCAACTAAGGATAGTTTTGCAGACTCCCAGGGACTGCTAGTTTTTCGCTAAATTTAGCAAGTGTGAAATCTAGCTAAAATCAGTAGTGTTCCTCAATCATGTTGTCTCTAGTGAGGGTATTCAAGTAGATCTGAAGAAGATTGAAGTGGTCAAGGACTGGACAAGACCCACTTCTTCGTCAAAAATTAGAAGTTTCTTGGGCCTAGTGGGGTGCTACAGATGATTCATAGAGGGTTTCTCCTCCATTGTTTCACCTTTGACTAGACTAACTCAAAAGAAGGTGAAGTTTTAGTGGTTTGATACATGTGAGAAGAGTCTTCAGGAGTTGAAGACTCGACTCGCTACATCCTCAATTTTGGCTCTGCCAGAAGGTTCAGATGAATTTGTAATTTATTGTGATGCCTCCAGTATTGTCCTTGGATATGTTCTGATGCAGAATGGGAAAGTGATAACTTATGCTTCCATAAAGCTCAAGACTCATGAGAAGAACTATCCAACTCACGATTTTGAGCTGGCGGCAGTACTATTTGCCTTGAAGATTTAGAGGCACTACTAGGGTTCATGTGAATGTTTTTACTGACCATAAAAGCCTACAGTATGTGTTCAATCAGAAGGACCTGGATCTGTGTTAGAGAAGGTGGTTGGAGTTATTGAAATACTAAGACATTAGTGTCTTGTACCATCCGAGCAAATCCAATATAGTGGCTAATTCCCTCAGTAGGATGTCTATGGGGAGTGTTTCTCACATTGAGGATGGTAAAAAGGAGGTGGAAAATGATGTTCAAAGATTGGATCGGTTAGGAGTTCATTTGGTTGACTTAGTAGAAGGTGAAGTTGTAGTCTAGAGTGGGTCAGAATCCTCCTTTATGGTGGAGGTTAAGCCAAAGCAAGATGAAGACCCAGTCTTACACAAGTTGAAGGAAGCAGTCCTAAAGAAGGAGGTGGAATCATTCTCCAAAGGGGGAGATGGTGTACTCCATTACCAGGGCAGATTGTGTGTTTTATATGTAGATGATTTGAGGCAACGTATACTGATGGAAGCTCACAGCTTTAGGTACTCTATCCACCCAGGTACAACCAAGATGTATCGTGACCTACGGGAAGTCTATTGGTGGAATGGCATGAAGAAGGACATTGCAAAATTTGTGGCTAAGTGTCCAAACAGCCAACAGGTCAAGGTGGAACATCAAAGACCTGAGTGTATGACTCAGGATATCAGCATTCCTACTTGGAAATGGGAAGAAGTAAACATGGATTTCATTATGGGTCTACCTTGTACACGCCGACAACATGACTCAATTTGGGTGGTTGTGGACTGGATGACTAAGGTACCACATTTCCTGTCAGTTAAGATTGCAGATTCAATAGAGGTTATGCTAGACTATACATCCTGGAGTTAGTCAGACTACATGGAGTCCCCTTGTCCATCATTTCAGATAGGGGTACTCAGTTCACCTCGCACTTCTAGAAGTCATTTCAGAAGGAAATTGGTACTCAATTTAAGATTAGCACAACTTTTCATCCGCAGACAGATGGCCAGACTGAGCGGACTATCAAAATCTATAGGATATGTTGAGGGCTTGTGTGATTGATTTCAGGGGCAGTTGGGATGATCACCTACCTCTCATCGAGTTTGTATACAACAACAACTACCACTCCAGTATCCAGATGGCCTCATTTGAGACATTATATGGTAGGAGATGCAGGTCTCCTATAGGGTGGTTTGAGGTTGGTGAAGCTACCCTAATAGAGCCTGAGTCAGCATATAAAGCCATGCAAAAAGTTTAGCTTACTAGAGAACGGCTAAACATAACCCAAATCAATAGTAATAGTATGCAAATGTAAGGAGAAGAGAGCTGGAGTTTGCTGTGGATGATTGGGTATATCTAAAAATTTCTCCTATGAAAGGGGTGATGAGGCTTGGGAAGAAAGAAAAACTCAGTCTTAGATATGTTGGCCCTTACAGAATCCTGAGACGCATTGGCGATGTGGCATATAAGTTGGATTTGCCTGCGGAGTTAGCATCGGTGCACACAGTCTTCTACGTGTCTCTGTTGAAGAAATACATTGGTGATCTGACCTCAATTGTGCCTTTAGAGAGTGTTGGTGTAAAGGATAGTCTCTCTTATGAAGAGGTTCAAGTTTAGATTATGGACCGTCAGGTTTGTAAGTTGAGGAACAAGGAGGTCACTTTAGTAAAAGTTTTATAGAGGAACCAGCTAGTTGAGGGAGCTACATGGGAAGCCAAAGAAGATATGATAGCTAGATATCCTCACCTCTTCCCTTTTTGCTCAACTTCAATATTAGGTACTAGATTCCTCCTCAGTACTCTATTTAATGGCATGTCAGTTTCATGCTCATCAGTTCTATTCATGTCTTAGTATGCATTCATATTGTATGAATTCAGTTCAGTCATGTATCTCAGTCGGGAGTCAGTCACTCCATCAGTTTTCAGCCTATAGTCTTCAGCTAGGGGGTTGCAACTCTTTCCCCTATCTTTCCAACTTATTTAGTCTCCATTTGAGGATGAATGTTTTCAAGGAGAAGATATTGTAATACCCCAATAATTCCTAAGTCTAGACCTTAGATTTAAAACTTGATCATGTAGAAAACTGAAAAAAAGCCTAAATATGAGTCATAGTACGACTCATGATGGGGTGGTATGAGTCGTACTAGGACTCGTGAGATGGGGTTTCAGAGGGACGACAAAAATTATCCAGTAAACCACAGGTGATTCATATGAGTTGTACTAGGACAGTATGAGTCATACCATGATTCATGATACGGGTTCAGGGAGTCTGACAGGAGGTGGAAAGGAAACCATGACTGCATGTTACAGTTCGTACCACCATGGTACAAATCGTACTAACCAGTCATGAGATAAGTTTCAGAGATGTGTTCAGGAAATTTTGAGAAGCCACGAATCATGATATGATCCATAGTATACTATATATATCATGGTAGGATCCTACAAAATGAACTTCAGAGAATGGTTTGGGGTAGGGTCCCTAGCCACGAGGTGTCAATACGGATCGTATGATCTTGGTACAACTCGTAGGTTGGGTCGTATCACTGGACAGGCAGATTTTTTAAACGGTTACCTAAGGGAATTTGTGTAAAATCCTGAGCTCCCAATTCCTAAACTACGTTGTACGGGGATATTTTAGAGGGAGATTAAGAGGGGATTAGTCAATATTATCCTCTCATTCTCTTCTAACATTCAAAATTCACCGTAAGAACTTAGACAAGCTCTTCTAGACAAGAACTAGGGCTCCTGCTTCTTCTCAGAAACCTCAAGCTTCTTCTCAGGGATTTCTTCTTCAGGCATATGGGGATTTAGCAAGGGTATTCCTTTCACCCTTGTGCCCCAAGTATTTTAAGAAACTCTTATCGTTTTAGCCTTATAGAAATCATGAGTTAGGATTTTCAGACAGATTATGATTTCCCTCTCATTTTAATAATTCTTTCAGTTTTCCATGACTAATATTATGTGAAACTCATGTGTTGGCTTCAATTATATGTATTCATTTCTAGCCCTAGTTTTAGAATGATTCTTAAGTTGAACCTTGCATGAGTTAAAGGCTAGTCTAAATTGCTATCTTTATATTGGTTATTCTCTGAGCATAATTTTCTTCATGTGTGCTTTAACTAAAGTTAAAAATTTTCAGATTTTGACTATAGTTAGTATTTTTCATAAAGGCCAGTTTATCAGCTTATTGCTTATCAATCTATCAGTACTTTTCAGTGAACTCCTTTGTCAGGTTCTTTAGGCTCTCAGAACACTTTCAGATAAGTAGTTCTGGGTTAGCCTTAGAACATCAGTTTTCAAGCTAATCAATTCAGTTAGGTATATTTAGAAACTCAATTCGGAGTAGTGCTTAGCACCGAGTGGACCGGGGTTCTAGCGCACCCAGGTTCCAGAACTATGTGTCACCATAGGTCTATATCCCAAGTGGGCATCAGTTTAGTGATCACAATCATGCCTTTATACCCTAGCAAGGTATGTTGGATTCTATCGATGGGCGTATACATCAAACTCCATGTCTAGCTCACGTGGTTATATGTCGGTTAACAGACACTCCCACAGTACAGTACAATCCAGTATAAGACCTCAGAATATGTTTATGACCCTTAATCAGTTTTTATTAGCTTTACAGTGTTTTCAGATGTCAGACCGTTTACAACATTTATGTTTTCAGATAGGGTCGTTCCATATTATTTTAGTGGTTTTACTTATACTTTTTTATCAACATGATTATGTTTAAAACTGTATAACTTCACATACTTAGTACATTCAAATAATGACGCATACTCCCTATGCTATGTCGTTTTATGATATAGGCTCAGACACTCAAGTTCAGCAGTGTGGTTAGTCTCCATCAAATTTTGTCCAGCAGTATATCTAGTGATGAGTCCTCATCTCTCAAGGGCCGGAGCATTTATTAAATTTTAGTAGTATGGTTTCAGTTTTCAGACTTTAGAGTTAGCTGGGGACTTGTCCCAGCAACTTACCAGATCTCTTGGAAGGCTTTCAGAAAAAGTGTATTAGTTTCAGCTATAACTCTTGATGTTTCTAAAATTTCAGTAGCTTATCAGATATTCTTCTACTTTTACAAGTATTTTGTTATTTTTAGATACAACAACTTTCGCTTAAGATTATCTTACAGTAGTTAAGTCATTTTAGAGATATGTTATGCCATGGGTTAGCCTGGAGCCATTCGTGGTTCTAGGCACCGTATCGCGTCCTAGGTGTAGACTCTGGTCGTGACATGTTGATATGCAACAAATTCGTTCAAGTGATAATCTTGTAGTTTTGTTCACCAAGTACTTATCAACTTCAATTTTTGTAGGAAGATGATATTCAAGATTGAGATGCGAATATTTGAACATCTGAGTTGTGGTCTTCATTAGGGGGAGTAAAATATGCGTTGAACTTTTTTCTCTTAACTAAGATTTCGCCCCTTAGATTTTTCTAATAAGATTTTTAATGAGGAAACTAGAAATGTGTATTACTAAATATGTGTACTCTTTACTCTTTACTAGAATTTTTTTCTACTGAATTTTTTTCATTGAATTTTTTCTAGTAAGATTTTAGCGAGGCACATTATCTATTAATGAACATTCAAGGGGAGTGTTATAAATACACCTATAGATGTAGATTACAAAATTTCTAGATAAGCTTAAAATCAAGCAGACAGCTTACAAGTAGCTCGAGCAGACAAGATACAAGTAGCCCAAGCAGACAGCTTGCAAGCAGCTTCCTAAAAAGCCTTGCAGCAACTTCCTCAGGCTTGCAATTAAGCAGATAGCTTGCAAGTAACTTCTGGAAAGTGCTACATCAGTTTTTTTTTTCTTTCTCTTTTTATAAATGGAAAGTCACTTTAGTCCATTTATTCATAAGTTTGAAGTTGAATAATGTATCAGTCTCTCTATACTTTTTCTAATGTATTTACTTTATAGTCTCTATTTATACTTCCTCTGTTACAAATTATTTGTCTTACTTTCCTTTTTAGTTCATTTAAAAAAGAATGTCTCTTTCCTCTATTCGTCTCGTACTATTGGGATATATACTACTCCCTTTATTTTAATTAGGAATGAGTATAAATATTGAAAAATTAAAAAATCAAATCAAATTAAATAAATTTGCTTCTTCACTTTCGATTCAAGTTTGATGTAACTTTTTAATATTTTAATTCAATCTTTGGTATTTGAATTTCGATACTTCAATACATTAAAAGTATCAAAGTTTAATAATATTTGTTTAAATTTTAAATTTAAATATTCAATACATTCATAAATTTTCACTGAGAAATGAAAACTTGAGCTTTCTTTGATCACTTGAGCAAGGATAAGAACTTGAACTCATTTTATGCATGAGGTTGTGAGCCTTGGACAGTGACTGCTGGCCTGCTGCTCGTTGCTCTCTAGGCAGTGGACACGGAACAATGATTGTTGCTGAAATTTTTTATTTTGAGAACAATTTTTATTAATATTTATATTATACATTAGTTTTCCCATTCAAATAAATATTAGAGAACGAACTTAAAAAAATTAACCAATTTAAACGAATTTTGAAAAAATGAACCGAGCCAAATCAGTTTTGTACGGCATTTGATCCACACTATTGACAGACTAAAAATTGAAGTACCCAATCGAAGTTTGAACCGAACCGAAGAATTGAACGCCCATCTCTAGTCCCTATGTAATACATTTTTTCAGTCAATCCCAAAAAGAATGACACATTTTCTTATTTGAAAAATATTTAATGACAGTATTAATATTTTATTCCTGTGGGATTCACTTATTTGACAAAAAGTCCACAAAGGTGTACGATTTCATTTAAAATTTTATTTATTTTATGGATAGTTTTAAAATATTGCAAAGTCTTCTAATATTTTTTAAAACTCTATGTCCAATCAAATTACATCACATAAATTGAAATGAGGGAGTAGTAATCATGGATTCTATATTATTAATCATTTGTTTAGATATAATATTTATTCTAAAATAATTATTTATTCAATTTTAATACAAATTTAAATAGATCATTCATTCATTTGTGTGGCATTTACTTATATAGTGAATAATTTAACGTATAGAGTTTAGCTTATACGCGGAAGATTAAATCATCGTTCTTATAAGCACAAAATTTACTTTTACAATCTAAAATAAAAATTGGATAAAACCATCGGCCTGATTGTAAAACAAGATTAAATATAATTTATCTTGATTATGAAAATGATATAGTTTCAACTTGTTGTGCTAATATATTTTGTATGTATTGAATGTACCAAATAGAAATAAATATTATATCTTAACTTAATAAAATAAATTTTCTAATTCATTAAACATACTTATATTCTTAATTCTGATCTAATCTTTTTAGATGTATATATTGTTCATTGTTTTGATTTATTAAAGATGAGATTTTTTTTATGGGTTAATATGGCTGGTAAATGGAATGATGAAAATTATGTCTCGATCTAGACATTAGTTATATACTTTCATAAAAGTTTATAAGTTTTTTTATGTAAACCATGTAGGTGAAATTTATATTCAGCATATGAAATAAGTTAAGCGGAAGTCTAAAAAAAATAATCAATATATTAAATTGTTAGTAATTTAATCTGGTTGCTTAGTATCTAAATCTTAGCACGAGAGTTAGATAATGTTTAATAGAAGAATTTCAAAATTCAACTGAGGAGTGCAATTACGAATTTTTAGTAGAATAATTTATAATTTTTATGATAGGATTAATCAAGGTATTTCGAATTAATTTCATCAGGCGCCAGCTGGTCGTTAGACCGTCTAACTGTGCCCTTATCATCNTTCATAATAGAAAGCCTCATTAATTAAATTATATGGTCTTTGTTGTGCCTGAATAATTAGAAATTAAATGAAATATGATTTCTTAATGGAAAAGAAAGACCTAACAAGTCTGGAAAAAGTTTTAAATCTTAAAACTTGTGGCTATATAAAGAGCCTTATTCCAAAAGAAGGCATAAATTTTTACACACGTTTTTTCATAAGAAATTTATCCACATGAATTTTGCATATTTCAGTATTGTTCAGATAACATAGCAGTAGAACGTGGAATTGATGGTGATCGTAATTTGATGATGATTTTGTTGATACACTATAAAATTGATGGTGATTCGTTGAAATTGGAGGTCAGTTTCATCGATAAATTATATTCACACTTTAAGAGGTAATCTATCTATTTTTATATGTGTTGGTTATCTATATTATATACAAGTGATCTTAATTATTTGATTCACTAATTATATATGTATTCCAGTGGTAGTATCCTCCTTGTAGCCTCTAATCTCTTTCTTTTTATGATCCATAGTAAAGCTAGGCATAGAAGAGGTGAGGTGGCACCCCTCGGTGACTAGCATTATTATTTATTTTTTTAATTAATTTTTTGACCTTTTACCTCATTTTTCTAATTAAAAATTAAACATAACCATAAAAAAAATAAAAACAAATCCAATGCAAGCATAAAAAGATTACTTATTGCAATTAAATGTTCAATGTTCATCTTAAAAAAAAATAATTTAAACATCCATAAGCTAATGAAAATATTATGTGACCAATTAAAGTTGTAACAAATGCAAGACATAGAAGAGGTGAAGTGGCATCTCTCTATAGCTAGCATTAGTATTTATCTTTTTTATCAATTTTTTGGCATTTTACCTCATTTTTCTAATTAAAAATTAAATATAACCATTAAAAAAAATAATCCAACAAGCATAACAAGATTACTTATTGCAATTAAATGCTCAATTTCATCTAAAAAAAATGATTAAACCCATAAAACTAATGAAAATATTATATTACCGATTAAAATTGTAACTGATGCAACAATTACTTTTTTTAATAATTAAAGTTATAACTGATGCAATATTCACAATATTTTAAAAGACAAATTTGTCAAGCCAATTTTTTTAGCTTATAATGAAGTTCAATTATTTTATCCAACATTACTTGCATCGTATTAAGCATCCTCTCGATCGAGAAGAATATGTTGCTTCTTCAAAAGGTTTGATTCCCAAAATTTTGCTAGCTATTATTTTTCTATGCCTTAGTTTACAGATTATCCTATCTATACGTAAACAAATGTTTCTCTCTAATACATAAGTTTTAGTGACTTGATCGATACATGATTTTTTTTAATCATCTATTCATTCAATTCTTTTGGTTCTTGATTTTTATTATTATGTTTGGGTTGATTGCAAGTGTAAGAGAATCATGGAATAAAGAATTAAGAAAGAGTTTTAGGCCGAAAATTTAATGCATGGCTAAAGGACGTCGCAAGCCAGAAGAAACCGCAATGATATAATTTTCATAAGAAATTATCTCTAGAAAATTCTCATGAAGTTCAATTAAGATTTTACACATATTTTAATATTTTCTTCATATTTTCTTATTGTCTTCAATGTTTTTTTTTCTATTTTTTTATAATAAAGAAAACATAAATGAAAACAAGAAAACATTGTAGAGGAACCCCATCTCTTGTATTTTGAAAATTATTATCTTTATCATAATCGAGCGAAGCGCGAATAAGTTAACTAATAGCGTACAATCTTGGATTATGCTCAAAGCAACAATATAAAATAGAGATCCGCGTGTGTGTTTGATAGGAAGGAAAAAATATTTTTGAATTTTTTTATATTTGAATGATCAAAATACTTTTAAGAAAATATTTTTTTTAGAATAAGGAAAATGATTTTTCTAGTGAGTAGAAAAAATCAAGTTTCATAAGTAGTTTTTCAAGCTTATTGTCTTCTCCCCATTCTCAACGAAGCAAATCCCACTTTTTGACCTTCCATTCCCCACCTAATCCCACCCTCGTAGCGATTTTCTAGGTTATATATAAATATACTTGTGTTGGTGAATATACTGTAAATTATAGTTGAAAATAAAATTAGTAAAAATATTTAGGCTGAGGCGCGACTATCTCGCTCTATTTAAGGAGATTCAAGTCCATTGTGGTATAATATTCATCAATCCAGCATTAATTCTCTTGATTTAGTATTAATTCTCTTGATTTTTCCCCTACAGGATACAACAACCCAACAATATCGTATGACTCAAACAACTCCGGATTAGTTAAAGAGTTCAAAGCTCCAACAAAAGAACACTTTCCTTCAACATAAAATTACTTTCTTTTTGTACAGTGAATTTGTTGAAGACTTAAAATATTTTTCTTTGTCTCAACTCTCTCTTTCACTACACTAACCTTAATTATACTACAATATATTTCATACTTCTCATCTTTTTCTTCTACATCCATCAACATAAGGAAGAAAGTTATACCCTTTTTATAGGTGTAGTATTTCTTCCACAATTGAATGTAAAGAAGGTAGAAAGTTATTTGAGGTTTAGTAGGGTAATTAGTAGAATACACTATCATTAGTGGTTACATGAGTTACACAAAACAATAACCATTTTCTTCACTTTATGGCCACTAATATGCCATGCACTTTTAATATTTTTAATAATAAAATATTTTTATTCCAATATTTTCCCATTCATTTTAGTATTAAAATAAGAGAGTTTTCTAATTCAATGGAAGGGAGACTATTATGCATAAAGAAGGTATGTTCTGCATTGAACCTCCACTTAGTAAAGCAGTAATCTTTACTCCAGAGTCAATAGTGGTCTCAGACTTGAACTATGGCTGTTTAGGGAAAATTAAGTATTACTTCTTATACATAATAACTAAGGTATTAACATAAGTTTTAATAGATAGCAGATTACGGCCTTGTGTTATCCCGATTTTCATGAGTGATATTGAGAAAAAGCTCAATTCTCATAGGAAGCGGCGTACTTCCACCTCATATAGGTGAAATCTGTCAAGGGTGCTCCTATAATTCAGATACCTCACTCATATCATGATATTCAAATTTTCATTAAGAGTTTTTCTTTTAACTCAACATCCACAAATCATTACACGAGAAAATGCACTCACATAATAGAAAAATAATAAAATAAATAATAGTGCATTTCACACAAGTCATCATATGATTCATTTTTTCCATTGAACCGGCCTATTATAGGATCTCTAATTCTCAGGTTGGGTTTCCTCATATATGACACAGAAAATTATAGGCTTCAAAACCATCCCTCTCGATGTGCTTCAGATCGTTTATCTTGCCAAGACCTTGGTTAGTTCATCTGCAAGATTATCACAAGATTTAACACAATTAATGTTTATATACCACTTGTCAAATATGATCTCACGATGAAATATTTTCTTCTCGTGAGTCTGAATTTAGTAATAAAGATTTCATACTCTACCAATTATATTGGTGCTATCACAGTGGATTAAAATTAGAGAAATTAATTTTCCAAAATAAAGTGATTGATATGATAAATCTCTAAATCAATTTACTTTTTCACTAGCTAAAGTTTAAGCAATAAATTAAGCCTCCATGGTAGAGTTAGCCATAATAATTTTCTATCTCCAACAAATAACATCAAATAGTCTCATCTGCATCAAAAAAGCTTTTGAGTACAATTTTTTTTTATAAAACAAGCCACAAGTTTTTGTGGACCAAGTAAATATACCTGATTTGCTTGTACTTTCACTGCATATAGTACCAAGCTAAGTGCTATTAGTCACATATCTCATACTTTTGATTGGGCTAGCATATTTTTTTTTAGCACATAATTTTCACATATTTGAATCAAAAAGAGTTGCAAAGTGCGTACAATCAACGAACTTGTAATTCACAATTTTTTCAACATAATGTGACACGTCAAGAAAAACTCCATCACATGTTTTATGATATTTTTCATTCAAGAATGTAATTTATCTTACCTAAATATTTCATGTCAAAATGGCTACTCAAATTTTTTTATATTTTCTTCTATGACATCCATGTTAGAGCCAAATGTAATCAAATCGCACAATAAAATGTGATCTATTTCAAGACTAAAATATGTACTTGTAATACTTTTTTAAAAATATTCTCAAAGATGCGAAAGACATATTTTTCATGATTAATATTTCTCATTTTATCAACCCCCACTATTTTGAGAACTTAACGAAAATAAATATTCATGAAAAGTAGTATCACCCATTCAAGAAAATATTAGGTAAATTTTTTTATCTTTCCTTCACTTAAGTTGAGCAAGGAAAACATATTTTACCCATTCATCTCTTCCTTTTCATCTCTTGAAGAGATCTAGTAGTGACGTTGAAGCGAGTGATGTTAATATCTCCTATCTTGATATCCAAAAATTTCAAACTATAACAATAATAAATCTCCTTAAAATTATTAGTAAATATACCATAAATTACAGTTGAAAATAAAATAAACAAAAATGAATACAAAATATTCAGGAGGCGCAGATATCTCGCTCTCTTTAAGGAGATTCAAGTCCACTGCAGCATAATTTTTACCGATCCAGCAGTAATTCTCTTGACTTGTCCCCTCCAGGATACTACAATCTCACAATGTCATATGACTCAAATAACTCCTGATTAGTTGAAAAGTCCAAAACTCCACCAAAGGAACATCTTCCTTCAACATAAAATTACTCTCTTTTTGTATAGTGAATTAGTTGAAGATTTAAAATATTTTTCTTTGTCTCAACTTTATCTTTCACTACACTAACCTCAATATATACTACAATATTTTTCATAAGTCTTATCTTTTTCTTCTACATCCATCCACACAAGAAAGAAACCGCTCTTTATATAGGTGTAATATTTCTTCCACAAGTAAAAGTCAAGAATCTAAACTTATTTGAGATTTAGTGAAACAATTAGTAGGATATAATATCATTAATGGTTACATGAGTTATAATAAATAATGACCACTAATAAATTCATGCACTTTAATATTTTTAATAATAAATGCTTTTATTCCAACACCCTGAAACAAATTTTTTTTTCTCACATACCAAACATTAAAAAAAAAAAAAAGAAACGAAACTATAAAAAGACATTTTCATTCATACCAAAGACACCCCTAAAGACAAACCATATTATTCAACAAACTCTACAAACACAAAGGACACTGATCAATACTTGTCCATCTCATAAGGTAGGAACAATATGAAGTGGACTGATCATGTATGTGAAATTTGGTAACTAAAACTATCAACACCTCGACTTTAAAAACAGGGGAAAATCAGTTAGTGCATTTCCTTTTCTTCTTCATTCTCCTTACTAGGAGGCTGAAATCTGCTGAAGACCCTGTAGGCTGAAATCACAGCTAATGCTAGGAAACAACAAAGGGTGATGGCATGAAGAACCAAAACCAGCTTCAATCTACTGCAGAATTTTCCATAGGAACTGCAGGCTTCACTCCATGACACCTTTTTGTCACCATTATAGGCTAAGTAAAGAATTTCCCAAATTGCAGCCAATGATGTAACCATCAAGTATGCTGCAAGCTGTGCAAGAACCATATGGAAAGAGAATCAGAGAAAACAGGAGCTTAAATGAGAGAGCAACTACTCAAAAACACAGTAGTTCACCAAAATAACATACATGTCATGGTATGCACTAGCCCCTCAATGTACCAGATATTTGAAAGTCATTAGGTAAGTTCTAAATCATGATGTCGTCTGGTGGAAGGATAAAATTTCCCACCCTTCATCCAAAGTTTTGGGTTTGTGTCGAATATTATTAGAAAGTGTTTCCCCTTAAATGTGTCGCTTAGTCGGGCCTCCATGGGGACTGAACACCATGTGACAAATAATTAAAAAAAAAAAGTCATTGGCACTTTTGATTCGTCTTTTTAAAGATAAATAACTTTTTATAGAGGATAAATTTATATTTTTACATTATAATATCTAATAAATTACTTCTGGAGACTTTAAAAAACTTGGTCCCTCTGAACATAGTAATTCCTCCGTCTTGTTTTAATCTATGTGATATATTTTGACGAGAAAAATTAATTTTTAAAATTTTTATGATCTAAATAAATTATAACTATTTTTATGTATAAATTATTCACTGAGAATAAAATGAGAAAATTTAAAGTTTAATTATTTATAAACATGAAATAAGAATTGGCTCTACCAAGATCTACAGTCACAATTTCATCAGGAAAAAAAACAAATTTTTAAATCAAGAATCGAAAAGTAAAAGATGGAAAGTGAGAATTACCTGGTCAGAAACAAAGAAGAACCATACTTTAGTGACTAAACTCCTGACCCACAAAGATATAGCAGTAAACAGAGCATATCCACTTGATACAGCACTAATTCCCACCATGTACCTGTTGAAATTGTTACTTCAACACTCACCAAAAATGACAAAAAGGAAACAAAAAAAAAAAAAAAAAAAGAATTATCTATCTTACTTGATTCCTGTGAAATTGCTGAAATCCAACCTCCCATAACTGCTATTGTCCTGTTGGTTTGTGACAGACAGCCATATGGAGGCAATAGACAAGGGAATCACAAACATCCTTAGCATACAGTCGAGGACTTTAAGATTTGATGCATCATGTCCAAGTAATCCCATTTTGTGTCTGTCAAAATGTAGAGCAAAAATTCCTGGAAAAACAAGGACTGAGTTACTATACATACAGATTCTTTTTATATATATAGAGAGAGAGAGTTGGTGAGCCTGTTTATGTTATTCTTTAATTTTTTTACTGGAAAAAAGAATTAAGAATTGGAAATGATGAGGTAGAAGCTTATCTACAGTGGCCGTGGGAAGAAAGAGAAGAAGTGGGGTTGGCCTTTTCTGAAGAGAAATCATGGCAAGGGTGAGTGAGTTTTGGTTGGTGATATCTGACACATGTACCCCTCCCTAATCAAACAAGATACAATTCAAAATTGTACAAATTTAACTTCTATTCATTTAATTTTTAGTAATAAATATATTACATTTTTAAAATTGAGTTTATGTCTACTTCTAATTGCATTTTTATTTTTTATTTTTTTTTACATAAATTAATTTCGTATCAAGATATTTGATTCATATTAACCCGATACCAAAAACCTGCGTCCGCCCTTGAATTGTATCCACACAACTCTTAATACTTCCCTACTTTGTTTTCTAAGTCTAACCACAAACGTAGAAACAAAACAACAACAACAAAAAAAGAAAATTTAAACAACACAATCATAGAAAGGGGGAGAAAAATAAAAGGTACCACAAATATAGAGCTTCT